>NW_010579295.1:58864-132057 GCF_000705375.1 Tinamus guttatus | reverse complement strand
GCCCAAATCCTAAGAACTGAGGACTGAACTTATGCGATGGTTCAGGACATGCTTCTCCTGCTCAAGGAGTGAGCGTGCTCTCACTGCATATAAGGAATGCATAAATGTTAGAGCTACTGCTGCTGAGAAGAGTGGCACGTTCCTCACCATGCTTCTCAGACATCTCGCTCTATGTTCTACCTCGTCCCACGATAAATTAACTGCTGTTAGAGATTTGCATTGCAGGGCTGTGACACTGCTTCATCTTCTGGAAGTATAACTGAGGCCAGTCCTAATGTAAGTGAGCCATAATGCTTTTAACAGCAAGCTTATTTCCTTTCTGTCCTGAAATCTGCCGGAATATGTAGGTCAAATGACTTGCATAGAGATGTAGGAGATACAGACATATAGCCCTTCAGCTCAGGCTATGGTTTACATATATTTCTTTGCTCAGAGCTTAACCCTTTCATAAAATGGCACAGGCTATATGTTTTAGTATATTTTATAAATACATCTGATGTGGCAGAGTTCAAAAAAAATATTTCACACTTCTTATAGAAGTAGGTGGTCCTTATGCCCCTCTGCATGGGTCACACACCACATCAGTGGCACCTTCCAGATGAAGTCCTACATCCATTAACATGGATTCAATCATTTTGTTTAACAATTCGGCTATTGCTGTACATCACAGAGACCACTATATAGCCTTAAAGGCATGTAGCACACAAATTACTGAGTGACTGCAGTGCTGCTTGCCCAGACACTCGACTGCTGCCTGACGGTAACTGTGTCAGACAGACACACCATTTCCTCTAAATTCCTTTAGGGGGTTCTCCCAACAAAGGAAAAAGGTTTTGAAGTTTTGCTTTTACCTGCTTGCTGCCAAGGAGGCTTATAATAAAACCCATGCTGTTAACCCATGTTGGAGCACAAGCCTACAAGCTGTGAGGCAACAGTGCTTAAAAGCTGGATGAACTCTACAGAGTATTGCACACCTGTAATAGATTAACCCTTTCAAGACAATTACTCTGTCAGCTACACTAAATCTTTTCCTAGCAAGACAGCCTAAAGCCATCTCTCCCTCAAAATCATTGCAATCAGCACACGTATGTCCAGAGCAGCTTTTAAGAAGACAGCTTCATACAAAATCTCTGATTTTCAGAAGCAGGTGCCTCTCTAGGCAAGTAATGTCCCATTCTTGCACCCAAGTATCTTTCTTTTCTGAGAAAAGGAGCATTCCTTACTAAACTGTAACAGAACATATTCTGGGCAGCTGATACCAAAACATACAGGACTGCATTTTCAAAGCAACATCTTTTAAAGCCTCTTGGAGTTATGTGGCCAGATCTCTATCTATCCTCATAAAAACTTTCTTCACAATGTTTTCACGTTAATATATAAACACAAATATATTTTGGTATTATTTTGGATATTAGATTTTTCTATAATTCATTTATTGAAAGTAGAAAATGTCAGCAGTATTTCATAAATAAAGCCAATTTCTTAGTTGACTGTAAGCAAATACCAATAATTAAAAAAGACACCAAAACTGTGAATATAATATAATTCATGTCACTTGCCTGCATTATATCACTAATCTGTGATTTAGAGCTGCATGCCTGAAAATACAGAAGAGAACATAAACTACAGCATTAAAAAAAAAAACCCAGAAAACACTATCTGAATTTTGTGTTACAGCTGTTCTCCCAACAGCAGTTTTCTTTTTCTCCTTCTACCCCATGATGTGCCGTCATTTCTTGCAGTACACGTCTAATTCAGTCAAATAATTGCCTCCAGAAAGAACTGGTCAAGAATTTTCCAACTGAACAGATTTTCACTGAAAAAAAAAAAAAAAAGAAAAAAGAAAAAAGCAGAAGCACTGAACTCAGAATGTTTCACAGAGTCATTTCAGTTTCTATAAATTTCCACAAGCTGCCCGCCTGCTTTCTGCCAACTCACCCCTTGGGCTTGGAAAGCCTGGGCCTCCAGGGCTGCAGAGCAAATGAGCTCCTACTTGAGAGCTCCAGGACACCCGGGCTTCCAAAGCAAAGAGCTCCCATCCTTAATTGAAGTGCTTAGTCCTGATGACTGGTTTTGCAGAATGGAGTCGCCCATATTAAACCACTCTCCGAGGGCTTCCTACCACCCACCTCACCGCTAATAGAAACGTGATGTTTCTGCAATCCCAACAGCCCCCATTCAGCCAAGGCTCTGCCAGTTCCTGCAACTGCTTCTCAGCACAGGGGATTCCTGAGCATTCCTGATGTGCTGCTTAGTCTCATTGCCTAAAAAAAAAGCCAGCGGAGTTCCTTTCTGGGGAAATTTTAAGAGGTCTATTATTTTATTCCAAGTCAAAATGAAAGCTTTCTTAGTGCATTATAATTTCCCTGGAGATGGAAATTCCCTGCTTTGAAATGCCATCCTCCAGAGACCACTGAGGAAAAGCTCTTCCAGAATTCTAGCAGACAGGCGATAAAATTTTATACCATAATACCTTGTACCATAAGGAGACCTCCTCCTGTAAGCAAGGGCAGAAATATTCTAAAACATAACAGTTCCTATACCTTTAAAAGGGTAAAAAACACATTTCTCCAAACAGTCTCTTCTAACACTATCCCCAGGCAGCCACATTACAGAATCAATAGTGTGACCCTCCCTTTAATCTGTCCAAAGTCACATCAGAGCACATATAAAGCGAATGTTGTTCTGTACAGCAAGCTGCATGCAAATGCATCAAATCCATGAATCTGGCAGGAGACACACTTGTGTGCACAGCCAGAGAACTGTATGTTCAGATTAGGAAACTGAATGTACAAGGAGATCAGCTAATGCATCATTCTCCTATTTGCACATATAATTGCCACTTCCATATGACAAATAGTGGAAGCTTACTCACCTTGTGGGATCCCCTCTATCCCAGTAAATGGTCCTGTAACACCTACAAGCAATAAATTTTCCTCTTAACATTGTTCAAATTTCAGTTGTAACATAAATTTCCTTTTTTTTCCCCCTTGAAATCTCTCTCTCACACACATATAGATATATATTTCATAGGTATGCTAATTGTAGGCAAACTGGGACATGTCCTTCCCATCTGGTTCACATTTTTCTACACTTAGTGAATTCTTATTTCTTATTGCTTTGCAAGAGTTGGCACTGACTGAATCATTGCCTGTTCACAGGAAATAAGCAGTAAGCAGAGCAGTTCAAAAATACAGCACTGAAACTTTTTAGTTAGAGTTAAAAAAATGTCATTCAACATGGTTTAAGTTTTCTGGCTTTTTAATTAAAGTAATTCCCCAATGTCCTCCTTCATGTGTTGAGAAAAATCTCCAAATACTCGTGCCAATAAAGAGTAAATATCAAAATATTTTTCTTTTAAAAAGTAAATAAGAAATATATACTACTTTCAAATCAGCTCTAACTTTAAACCTCCACGTAGTGTATGCATGATCAAAGTCTCAGTGCCTATTAAAGAGTCAGGTTTATATGTGACCAAATGGCAACCAATTTTAAAAGCTGTTCTGATAGAGTTTTACCTCTGACATGTGTGACAATGGATGCGACAATGACTCTATTCATATCTATTCATATACAGGGCATAGTATCTTTCCAGTATTTATCCACAGTTAAGCAGTGCTCTGAGTTAGATATGAGTAATTGAAACATAGTAGATGGTAATTCATCAGATCCTGCTGGCAGGTAATCCGGTCATGTATGACAGCTATTTCCACAGTTGACTACAAAGACTGGGCCAGACTTGTTTCTCAGCAGTCCCAGTGGATATCTAATGTGCTTGATTTTTTGTTTGTTTGTTTGTTTTTAGGTGTCATAAACTGCACAGTGCCTCTTGAAAACTGAAGGCATAGCACTGAAGCTGCACAGCTGCTGTTGCTCTTTCCTTTCTTTCTGGCTGCTGGAAGCTCTTGGTCCTCTGATGGAAGCTCTCAAGGATCTTGTCATTGTTCTCTTAACCTGACAAAATATCACGGCCCTTCAAAGGCTTCCTGTATGTCTTGTCCTACTTCTCTTCCCAGTTTCAAAGGGAATTTCACCTGAAGGTTGATGTTTTACTAAGGAAGGGATTTTACCACAAAGATTTTAGTTAACTCATCACAGATCTACTTTGGTGTGACACAAAGCAGAATTTAATCAATTTGCTACAATTTGAGTTGTAGCCTCTTCCATTTTTAAATCATAGGAAAAGCAGGAGCAGTAAAATTTCTCTAGTATGACCTACTTGAATATATTTACTCTCTCCACAAAATACTTCACAAATTGGGCAATACAATTCCCCGTCCTATGGTATTTGGTTATTATTCAATTACCAGACAAAACCAAATAATCAAATATAAAAACAATATATGAGTATCTGGCTTAAGATTTTGTCTCCAACAGAGAATGGGAAAATCATGATTTAGTTCTCCCAAAACCTAGAAAAGTCAAATTTAGAAGTGAATTTGCTTTCTACAGACTTGTTCAGCATGTACATTGAGAGCCTAGAACAACCTGCGGAAAGGTCTTCCACAGCTTAACACATTATGTGAAGAATTCTGCTATTTTAAGTCTGATAACTTGATAAACTCATCTCGTATTGGCATAATTTTGTACTAGAGGTGGTAAACAAAAACTCCCCAAACAGTAATTCATATATATGTACGTATGACCTATGATTCCTTCTTTCCCATGATAAAGGAAGGTCATAGTCAGTTTTAAATCACTCCTCATACAGCCTTTGGGCTTCTTGGAAGCCTTCTCTGAGTCTCTTTGCACTATTTTCGAAGTGAGGGAACAAAAACTGAAGGGAACATTGCACCATGGCTATGTCAACTGATATGACAATATTCTGTCTAGTCTTTTTCTAATGATTTCTTATGTATATACAAGTGTCCATTTCCAAAAATAGGACAGTTGGCCCACAGAGGTGAATGACTTGAAATTTCATGTAGGTAAATGTAAAGTGCGATTTTATTATCCACTCCTCAAACAGGTCTTCATAGCCAGTCTTTATCTTTAGTACAAAGAATTATTTAATGTCATCAGTAAACTTTGTTGTCTTCCTATTCATTTCCTTTCCCCAATAATTTATGAATAAATTACCTCCAGCTCATCCACTGTGTGGCTCTACTGCTGATTCTCTCCATTTTCAGGTTATTGACCACTTATTCCAGGTTTCTATTTCCTATCTTCCAAATCATTTACGCATATTTTATCCGTGACAGTTGAATTGCTTTAGGAACTCTTGAGAAGGAACCTTGTCAAATATGCTTTAAAAATCCAAGCAGACTATATCAACTGCATGTCTTGTATGCACGTGTTAATTGTCTTCTTCAAAGAACTCCAGCAGATTTTTCAAGACAAAATCTACTTTAACTCTTCCCTAGTTTGTTTATATGAAAAACATATCAAATTCTCAGAACGATGTCCAATAATAGTCTTGGTACAACTAGTCTGCCATTTTCATGACATCTCCTGCCTAAAGAACTGGCACTGTGTTAGTCTGCATGACACTAAGAGTAGACTAGATGCTGCTGCTGTTACATACAATCAGGCTACTACATGCAACAGACCATAAACTACAGTTTATTAACTCATCTGTTTAACTCTTGAGCTCTCCTACACTCCACATTTGGTCATGATATGTTATTATTTATCTGGGGGATTTGTTCCATACTCTCTTACATTATCAATTCAATTTGAAGCAATTTGGTTTGCCCTGGTGTATGTCATATAAAAGGATTCTTCTTCAGGAGCTAAGTTTCTTCAAGTTGAAATAGATGCAAAAAAAAGTTGTTTTACTTTTTCACTCTGGCTTGATCTTCTCCTCTTACAGCCTATCTGTTTTTGGTCATGTAGATTCTTTGGCTCTTTTCCTGCTCCACCTGCTTTTGAGTCTGACTACAGTTTCCTCATAAAATCTCTTTCAGTTTAAGTATTGGTCAGATCTCTGATGCTGACAAAGGCCTTTTACCATTGGAAACATGTGAAGCCATCTCCCCTCCCCACCAAAGTCACACAAATTCACGTTGATCTAAGTGTTATTCTGGATTATATTTTGAAATGTTTTCAAACTAGACACACACTTTGTCAAACTGTGTGATTGCACATGCATTTGTCTGGCAGCATCACTTGCATGTGATACATTTTGTGGGGGCAAAGTCAAATCACATTGGCATGCCAGTAACAATAGTCACAAAATGTGAGTGCAAGCAGATTTCTGGACACACATGAGCTACTTTTAAGAAATTTGGCCCATCAAGTTTTTTACTACAATTTGTCAGCTCAGAGGGATAAAGCATAGAGTTCTTTTCCAGCTTGAATTGCCCTAAGCAATAGTTTGAGTGAAATCTTGCCAATTTATTAATCATATGGTAATTAATGAGCTCCTTCTCTGGTGACATGCCAGATAACCAACAGGAAGAAATGTGCAAGTGCAGTAGGGCATGCCTGCTTAGTCGGTGGCTGATAGTTGATGAGCTTGCTTTTGAAGCTATCAACCTGCTCTCAACTGTACCGCCAGCTGCTTTCACTTGTGAAGACCCATAATGATCTTCTGTAGTGGGCAGAGCACAAGCCGTCTGCTTCAGCGGTTCTCCTTATATAACTTCACACTTCAACTGCTTTACAACACATGGGCTGGATCCCAGATGTATGACAACAAGTTCTAAATGACAATAAAAAAACAGGGAAACCTCTGTGATGTTGTAGGTTTGTCAAACTGCTGAAAAAAAACATGAAAGGCATCTTAGTGGCCAGATACTTCAGCCACAATCAATACAGGACTTGCCAAAACTGTCAAAATCTTGTCTTTCCATTTCTGGAAGACCTGTGCGCCTTTGAAAATTATCTGTCTGTCAAATCCCATAGTGTTCACTGGCTTCTATGATGGTGATAGTTATTCATAGTCTTTGCATGCTGAATGCTCATCACTATTTAGTATTCAAATAAGTCTCAGAAAGCATGGTTTGTCTCTCCTGACTCCTGTTACTGTGCATGTTTTCAATACTCAAACTGCTAATCTGCATTACTGAGTCATAGCCCGTGAGTCTGCTGAAAATAATACTTCACTTATCAGTCCCGTCCCCAAGTTGCAGATGCAATGAAAAAAATCTTAAATCATTCATTTCTAATTGTTTTCCACTAGTACCTATGTAATCTAATTGCTGCAACTGAGAACAGGATTCAGATGTTCTCATTCCTGCCACAAAGCTTTACTTCTCAAAAATATTCTAGCTACAGCTAGTCAGAGTAGAGAATAAAGACTGAATTAAACATTTTAGAAACCAGCCTTTAATTTGATGAAAGAAAGGAAAAGAAAGGACAGGAAATAAATACTAGGCAGAGATCTGTTGCATCGAATTTTGCCCAGGAGATGAGGTTTATATTTGATCCACATGCCCATAGAAATAAGTCATTCACCTTCTACTTTTGAAAACACTTACAGTAAAGAGCTTTAATTGCTCAATATTGTGCCATTCACTCATTAACTATCTGATGACTATTTATAGCAACACAAGGGACTGTTCCACACAATCCATAATAACAGGTAATTCGGTTTGCTGTTATTGCTCATTCAGAATTACGTGTCAAGACCAAAGCAAAACAGATGCCAGCTTATCATCCTTATTAGCACTGATGCCCTGATGTTGCAAACCTTGCATGTGCAGACTCTCGTTAAAGGGCTTGCAGCACTCAGAAAAAAAGTATCCAGGCAATGATTTCATAGGCCTAGTAAGCAAGCTACATGGTAGAAATCTTCAATCAATACCGAGATGGAAAAATTCTAATTTTGCAGCTCAGAAATGGAGATAATAATAATAATAATAATAAAATAGTGTGTACCCACAACACTTCCCTATAGCAACTTCATTTCTTCCAGTAAGGAGAAATTAAAGATATGTCTAGATAATTTAGGATTCATTGAATCTACACCTGAAAAACCATTAAAAAAAATCTCATTACATATTGCAAACTGTCCTTATATAACACAACATGTGAAATGCAGATCCACCACTCAGTTTCTCATCCAACTCTATACACTTTAGTTTTCAATGTCAGCATGAGGACAATGGGGAATGTACAGTTTTAAAAAGGAAACACTTTCATGTCATGACAACAAAAATTTGAATATTTTAGATACAATACAAATTTATAATGAGGAAAGGATGTGTTCTAACATTACAAGATATAATATTATGCAAGTCTTCCTAATAAAACATTAATAAAACTACTACATATGACAAATGATGCAAAACCATATCTAAGGTTTACATAAAACAGGCTTCTCCAAAATAACCACAAAACCCCTTGTCTCATTACAATCTACGGAAGAAAAGAAAAGAAAGCTCTCCCTCATAGCTGAGTACATCTTGCATTTCATTTCTTAGGGACACAAGACATAGACTGAAAGAGACAAGTTACATAGAATAAAAGAGTTACTGCTTTCCATGAAGATGAATATCTGTGACTTGCAAAGATTTTACACTAGTAAGTGTCATTGACCAGTCTGAATAGTCCTATTAAAACCAGCTGACTACTCCTGACATTATTTGCAGGAGGAGGCTCTAACTGCATTTTGAAGTAAGAAATTTACCTCACAGCAAGCTGCATTGAGATTTGTTTTTAAAATGTCCGTAAAACCCCATGTGTTTTATTTGTAGCGAGATTCTACTTCACTGTAGCCATCACAATAGCTCAGAGATTTCTGCTCAGTTATTAACTAGGAATGCTCCTTCATTCATTAATTGATATTTGACACCTAATAACTGCTTAATTGCATTTAAATTACATGCTCATATGAGATGCTTAAGTATTTAATATTAATAGACTTGCAAATAATTGATTTCTTTTTATAAATTGTGAGCTATCAACTTTTTTATCACACAAATCACCCACAGTAAGTAAGGAACTTCCTATCACAGTTTTATCCTAGCACACAATCTCAGGAAAACTGTGTACAGCTGTAATGCAATCAGGTAGTTAAAAGAAATCCATTTCCCCATTCTGCTATTGCTTTCAGAAACACAGACACTAAGGAATGTTTAACCACAGGGACCTCTCACTTTTCATGGTGACAGCTCTGTGGCCTGCACTGAAGCAGACTTTGCAGAAGTACAGAAGAAATTTCTAAAGGTTCAACTACTGTGCTGGACTATTAGCCTCTGAGGCACCAAGGAAAACACAAAAGGATTGTCAATGTCAGGTCTGAGGCAGAAAAAAAGCTTTGAAATATAAGAAGGGATAAAAAGGAAAGCCTGTACAGGTATGTCATCCCAAGTCAGATAAAAATAACAGCAGAATGGATGATAAAGCTAGATTTGAAAAGCTGCTGTCTCTAGGAGAAACCCAACTCATTTATTTTTACGAAAAAACTGACACATTGGTTTGTTGAGACGTGAGGTCTTTAGAGTCCACTATGACTACAAGCTCAGCAATAAGAATAAAGGAAAAGGCAGAGAAATCATGAGCTAAACAAGCTCTTGAGATAGCCTTTGTAATGTGTACTTCACCTACTATAAATAAAAGAAGATGACACATTTCACCCAAGCTGCCTACCAAAAAATTGCAAATTTTCATTTATCCTAAAGGATACCACAGAGAATATATACCTACAAATAAAGTCACGGGTGAATTGATTTGATGTTTACTAAATGCTTGAAGTTTTCCTGGAAAATATTTTAGTAGAAATTCACTTCTGAAATGACAAAATGCAACATCTTTGTTAAAAGAAAAAAGTGCATCCAGACACAGCACTCCAGATATTTGTTTTAATTTGGGTTCACCTTGCAAAAAGTCACCAGCTGCAGCCTTGTTATGAAAGACAGGAGGATTTAATGCCTTTAGTTTTGTGACCTTATGATTTACCTGAGACAATTGTGTATAGAGTTCCACAACCTTGATGGTCATAGTTTTTCCCAGTTTACAGATTGGCATTTTTTGTGCCAGTTGTCTCTGGCACAAGCAGAGACAAGTAGTCCCTGGCACAAAGAGGCAAGATTTATGTTGCAGGCAAAAAGTGAAAGCAAAACAAAAATGAAAGTTATAGTAAACAGTTTTCCTTATTTAGAAGAAGTCCTGATTCTAGCTGAAATAGTTTTAGACACAATCCTTGGAATATGTACCAAAGTGCTGTGTGCTTGAGAGACAAATTTTAGTCAAAAATTATACATTGGGAGCTGCTCTGCTTGAAGCATTATTTATGGAGTTTGGTGGTAATTTGAAAGGGATGAAAGGATTCTCTTTACATTGGAGGCAGCTTAAGGCTGGAGGATAGTTGTTAGAATACACTCCACTATGATATTTCTTATCCAGCATAAAAACAACTACAACAAATATGATCGAAAGTCTCTCTGAAGTTTCTGTAAGAGCATAGAATAAGAGCTTTCTCCAGGATTGATAAGATTGGAAGGAAAGGAAAAGAGAGAACAAGTATTGCTGAATTAGTGTGGAGTTGGTTGGTTGGTTGGTTGGTTTTGTTTTTAAGTCTGGAGAAGCTTCAACAACTCTCTGTTGGCTCCATTTTTCCTATGGGCTCCTGGGCTTGCTTCCTTGATTCTCTTTTTACAGAGCTGATCTGGAAGCACAGGCTGTGGCACCAGCTGGGATCTTTCTTCCAGTCCTCCTTCAAGGCACACGAGAGCAATCTACAGAGCTCAGACTAACACTAATAAAAGGATCGCTGGTCAGCTCATTGGTATCACCCGTATCTAATGACTCAGAGCATATCTTCCTATGAGCAAAATTAGGAGCCGTTCTCAGAAAGTAGCCCTCCGTGTTGTTTTCTTTTTCTTACCAATGTCTTTTTTTTTTCTAACCAATGTTAGTTAAGTCTCTGATGCAACTTGGATTTGATTCCAGTGAGAAATTTACATAGAATGTTTTCTCAGGGACATAAAACACAGAAGGACAATTTTTAATGTAATAATTTAATATAGCTCTTGAACATACAGATGCCTGTATAGTCTGAATTAAACAAAACAAACTATTCTTGCACAAATGTGCTGGATGAGTCTTGCCTGAAATACCTTAATATAAAGGATAAAGTCCATATGTTTTCCGAAACCAAGTTCATTTGTATCAGTACACTACTAATGCAAGAATCACCATGACGGGATTCAATACACCTTAGGAAGTTAAAAGATTATGACAAAAGCAGCATGCATGGGTAGAGGAGATGATTGCCATCCAAAGAACTGTATATTAACCACAGGAAGAAACTCTCAGTGAAAGACAGAATGAGATCAGAAGGCTTATAAAAATACAGGAAAAGCAGAGACATGACAAACTCTCTGCCTACATGCACAAAATGGCTGAAGAACACTGTTGTTGAGGCTCTAAAAAATGCCCACAATATTAAACAGATTAATTATTGTTAGGCAGATACATTTTGTCTGGAAGACAAGGCTTTGGCAGGACAATAGGTTTATGTTAGCTTTATAGTAATAGATGTAAGATTCTATCTTCCGCTTTCTTATCCTTGTTCTCCTTTCTTATCCTGAAAATATTCAACATGTAGCCCTTTGCAGCCAGAAACTGGTATTTCTGTCTTGCTCATAAGATATACTAGAGTATGCACTAAAGCAATAATCTTATACAGACTTTTGCTGAGGATTTAAAGGCCACAATAACAACACTTATCCTGTAGAGAACACTGCATCTTGAATGTTTAAAAAGCTTTAAGGATTACTCTTTCAAAACCTCTCTAAAGTTTCTAAATTGTATTACTCCTCTTTCACAAATAGAATAACATCAATTACATAGTCTAGCCAATAAATAATTTGATTAGTATTTATGAGTTTCTGATTCTCATTCCCTTATACAAATGAAAGGTTTCTTTGCAGTTGGTCTATTATATAAATATATATCACTAAACATGCACTGAGTTGAAGTCTGTTCACTAAAAAGCTATTGCTAACTTGGGTTCTGGGACCACTATAGTCTAAATTACCAGCTGATACTAGAGAAGATTAAATGAAGAAAAGCTGTTATTAGAAAATTCTGTGGACTTATCAACAATGATCATTAATTTTTGTGTCTTTGTGTAATAAATGCTTGTGTCTTTCAAGTCACTCGTCTTCTGGAATGTTCTGTTCTGAATTTTAGTCTGATGAAACTTGGAGCATAAAAATTTCTAGTATACCCTCCTTTAAAAAAGATTAGTAATGAATAATTTGGCAACCTCGTAGCACAGCTACCTCGAGCAAAGGTATTAAGTATGATTATAAGTAATTCTATGAATTAGTATATGAATTAAAGGCTTCCTTAGGCTACATTCAGTAGAGTTCTCTGAGTTTGAGGTATAATACCCTGGCCAACAAAATTACTTGATTGTGCATGTCATTTATTTTTTTCTGGCTGCACCTCTTGCAAATATCATCTGAGAAGGAGATTATGGCTTGAAAGACAACAAATATTATTTCTGGATAATGGCATCTAAGAAAATACTTTTCTATAATCTGACAGAACATTTCCAAATGTAAATTTTTGGACCACTTGTGAGTAAATTTCACTGTTCACAAATAGTCTAAAAATCGAATATGTGTTTTTGAACAATGCCAGATTTACAGTTCTAGAGAATGAGAGATACTCTGACAGACTAGGCCATGGCCTGCTTCATGCAGCTGCTCAACACTGCTCTGGCAAAATATCTAAGCAGTTATTGGGAAAGACCCCTAGAAGAATCATAGAATCCTTAAGGTTGGAAGAAACCTCTAGAGGTCATCTAGTCCAACCCGCACTGCACGTGCAGGGTCACCTAGAGCATGGGGAACAGGACTGCGTCCAAGGGCATTTTGAAGATCTCCAGAGAAGGAGAGTCCACAAAGTCTCTGGGCAGCCTGTTCCAGGGCTCTGTCACCCTCACTGTTAAGAAATCTTTCCTTAACTTCCTGTGGAACTTTTGGTGCTTCAGTTTGTGGCCATTACCTCTAGTTCTGTTGGTGGCCACCAGGGAAAAGAGGCCAGCACCATCCTCCTCATTGACTCCCTTGAGGTACTGATAGACACTGATTAGATCCCCTCTCAGCCTTCTCTGCTCCAGGCTGAACAGGCCCTGCTCGCCCAGAACTGGAGACAATACTCCAGCTGTGGCCTCACCAGGGCTGAGTAGAGGGCCAGGATCACCTCCCTCGACCTGCTGGAGACGCTTTTCTTAATGCACCCCAGGATCCCATTGGCCCTCTTGGCCACAAGGGCACACTGCTGCCTCATGGTCAACTTGTCATCCACCATGACACCTAGGTCCTTCTCCGCAGAGCTGCTCTCCAGAAGGTCAGTCCCCAGCCTGTACTGGTTATTCCTCCCCAGGTGCAGGACCTTGCACTTGGCCTTGTTGAATTTCATGAGGTTTTTCACTGCCCAGTTGTCTCCAACTAGACTCTGCACCGCTGATCACCACTCTCTGGGCCCTGCCATCCAGCTAGTTGTTTATCCACCTTACTGTCCACCCATCTATCCCACACTTCCGGAGCTTGCCCAGGAGGATGTTGTGAGGGACAATGTCAAAAGCCTTGGTGAAGTCAAGATAGACGACATCCACCGCTCTCCCCTCATCTATCCAGCTGGTCATTCCATCATAGAAGGTTATCAGGTTAGTCAAGCATGATTTCCCCTTGGTGAATCCATGCTGACTACTCTTGAGCACCTTCTTGTCCTCCATGTGCCTGGAGACAACAGCTAGGATGAGCTGTTCCATCACTTTTCCAGGGATGGAGGTGAGGCTGACTGGCCTGTAGTTGCCTGGGTCCTCCTTCTTGCCTTTTTTGAAGACTGGTGTGACATTGGCTTTCTTCCAGTCTTCTGGCACCTCCCCCATTCTCCATCTTTCAAAGAGCCATGGATTTGTGTGTATTGAGTTTCCTTAGGTGCTCCCTGACCCAATCTTCCCCTATGCAGGGCAAGTCTTCCTCTGTCCAGGCTTCTTCTCTTGTTGCTAGGGCCTGGAACTCTAAATGACTGCCCTTGGTAAACACCGAGTTGTGTCAACAAGTGACACCGGTAGTGTCAACAAGTTCTGGAGCCTAATTCCTACCTAATTAGTTTTTGATCTACCTACTAGGGATGGTGAAGTTGGTGGTCTTTTTGGACAAGCTGTGTCAACAGTATCAAAGACTGAATTCAGACAGTCTCATGTTTCTTTAGAAACTGTTGGTAGCCAGATGCTTTCTTCCAGTTCCAGCTGCAATAACATTAGACATTACCATACACAGTTATTGTTTCTTTCTTCTGAAAGTTGCTGCTCCAAAAGCTCTGTCAACAGAGTAGTTCATATGACTTTTAGTCTGCTTCAGGTCAAATCAAATCAACTAGTTCAGCTCAAAACTATTAACTCTGCTGATATTGCTGAGAGTAGAACAGTCTATTAGCACAGCTGTGTGGGCAGCAGCCCATATCAACAGCAACACACAGCTGGTGGGCAGCAGCAGCTTAAACTGACACGGATGTTTACAAATGTACATCTGTCCACAGTTTGTAAAATATTTTAAGATTGAGTTTTTAACTACAATTTTTCCAATGACATTTCTTTCTTATGCTCTTATCTGCATTGAATTAGTGTATGAAACAGTACACATTTCAGTGGCAAAAAGAGAAAGCCTCTCCAGCATGGAAAACAAAGCAAAAATAAAGAATAAGTGATAAATCAAACTTTCCAGTGCAAACATGCAGTGAAAAAATGTTTTTTCTTTTACCACCCTTACCGTCACCAGTCCCCTTATTATGAAGTCACTCGACAGCAAAATCTCAAGTGTCTCAGGACCAGGCCAGTCTCCAAATCATTAAAAAGACCTATACTGTTCGGTCTCACTCTAGTAACTGATTTAACTGTAGTAATTTCAGAAAGTATCTAATGAGAGTGAGCTTCACCCAAGTTTTCTTAGCTCTGTTATTGTTACTTACTGCTTCAGTTGGAGACTCCCACAGATCATCTCTTCAGGGAGCATCCTCTTCTGAAAAGCAGTTTGCCAGAAGTAAAGCAGCCACAAGTTGTGGTGTCTTCAAGATTTATGCTGGAGGAGAAAAAACAAATAAATTTCTCTTTGTTATCTACGTTGATGACTAGTTACCAGTTGAGTGAGAGATAAACATGCCTTCCACACAGGATCTTCCACACATCTAGTTTACATAGATAATTTAAGCAGATAAATTTCCTTTCTCTAAACTACCAAGCATGGAACCAAGACCATCCTGTGTATGGTGCCCCAGGCTTCATGCCAGCTGGCTGGGGCAAACACCCCAAGTCTTTCTGGATTTCCCTGCCCTCCCTTCCTTCGCAAGGAAATGGAGCTTGGAAGGAGGGGTTGCCACAGAGAGTCAGAACACAGCCCAGATGTGCCTGCAAATGTAGGAGCTGAGAGGTGACCTTATGTATTCCAGCTTGAGACATGGCTTTATTTATTTTATTTTTTTTCGGTTCAGAATAAAATTAATAGCAATTTCCTTAATTTCTCCTTATTTCAGTCACATGCATTGAAAATAAATCTGTTGATTGTTATTTTTTTTAAAAAAATAGTAGAGCTAAAAGTAAAATGATTTGATAGGAATGCAGAATTATCAGTCAAATAAGGTGTCTTTACTGAGACTGGGGTAAACAGGAGTACCTCTACATGCTCTAAGTGTCCCTGCTTGAGCAGAGGGCTTGGACTAGGTGATCTCTAGAGGTCCCTTCCAACCTTAACCATTCTGTGATTCTGTAATTCTGTGATTTGTGGGGTCATGTTATTCCTTACTTGTGAAAGTGTAGGCAGCCATGAAGTACCAGAACCCCAGCACAATAAGTATTCATCTGCAAATTTAACCTGTTTGTTGCAATCCTCTCTTTAACAGTTTTGGTCTCCCAAATAAACCAAACACAGTGATTTAGGTGACACATGACCCAAGGTGAACAATGAACTCCTGTATATGCTAAATAATTAAAGGTCTAAACCTGAAAAGAATTAACTCATGGTGTTTATTAGCTGAAAGTTGTTATGTTCACAGTAGCTGTGACTAATTTGTGAAGAATTTTATATCCAGAAATTGGGTAGCGGTAAAGGACTGTTATTCTGAATGAACATTCAAAAGTTCAGCTGTTTCTTTTCAGCCAGAAAGATGACAGTTCTTTACAAATGGCTCCATAACAATGTGAGCATTTTAACTACAGTTTTATCCAAGTTAGAAACTCATTTTAGAAATGGGCATTTCAGATATTTAAATTAAATTAAAAATCTGCTTTCCAGGTATACTAAAAAATATACAGCTTCATTAGCAGAACACATAGGAGAATACACAAAGTACAGAGGAGATTAATCTGTACTGCAATGGTACTAGCCTAGATTTCCTCTGTCAAAATATACATATCCTTAAGCATATACAAATAAATAAATAAATAAATAGTCAAATATGTAATTCTAAAGCATGCAATAATCAAGCAGACCATACAGGTAGCAGGGAATAATGAACGCCACTTTTACAGTTGACACTAATAAGATCACCACTACAAGCTGTAAGCATAAAGCTCCCAAGTAAACACATATTTACACATATGTTTTTATTCAGGCTTCCTCTTCATACTCTTTTGAAAAGCTCTTGAATCAGGCATTTTATCAGAGAGAAAAATCAATCAAAGCAATTATTTGAGGCAATCAAAAACTTAAACAAACAAACAAACAAAACCCCTGACCCATTACTGAAAAGGTAGAGTTATTCAAAATGCTTCAAATATGTTGAAGTTTCCAGTTTAAACCCTGTGTTTCCCTATGCCTGGCATGTCTGATGTAATCTGACATTTATGAGGGCGTTTTTTTACTGCATACAGCTGCTATGCCTATGCCTTTCTTGGTCATTGTTTTGAGCTGCAACATGCATTTAGCAACATACATGGCTGAAGTAAAACTATGATGTCATTGCTGAACAGTAATAGATTTTTTTTTAAGAAAATCTACAAGTGAGGCAATGCCAAGAAAAAGATCTGTTAAAGATACTAACCTGAAATCCCTAGGAAAATAATAATAATCTAGATTTCTGCTATTCTGAGTCAGCTCAAGGCATAGGAATGGCACTGACCTGCCTACAGTAGAGGTACCAATCTTCCTGTTTTTGCCAGTACAAGAGAAGGCAGACTTTAGCAATCCTCTTGCAATCATTCTTAACTTTTGCTAGTGAAGGAGGAGTTGTGGTGTGTAGAGAGTGACAGGATGCCTCCTCCTAACGTCACCATTCCTGACCCAGTGGTCCCACTACAGAGCTCACTCCAGTAACAATAAAGTCAAATTTTGCTTCTCCAACACTCTTGTGTCATCCAAATGTTGTTTTGCCCAGGAAGCCTTGGGATTACTCTGCCACTGCCCTGGTTACCTTTTATTCTTATTCCACTCTGGAAGAAAAGCTCAATACACATCTTTATCTGCAAAAAGTACCACATCTTCGCCCACTTATGCTCAAAAAATATATTTGTAGGAAAATCTTTCCTATTTTTCTTCATAAGCATTTAATATGAAAAGTACTTTGTAGGAAGCCTATAAGAAGATTCCTTTGGGTTCTGTAGCAGGCTAACTGTATTTCATTATTAGACTGAATAAACATTTATGGAGTGAAAGATTTTGGAAATTATGAGTAGCACCAAAAAGCTGAGGAAAGTTTTTATGATTATATTTTGTCACAGGGGATACAAAGAGAAAAATCAAAGAGATTTTCCCAAGAGATGTTCCATCACCTAGGAATTACAGTAAATAGGCTATAAAGCTACTTTTAAAACTGAAATCCAAACTGGAAGGTAAAGGAAGAGAAAAAAAATACACAATTGGTACCATATGAAAAAAATAAATCATGCTGTAGGTCTAAAAATACCTCTGCTTTGAACTTTTTTTCCCATTCTTATTAGAGTTGAAAGTATACCCATTGATCTAGGAAGAGCAATTTGCTAATACTTTGCCCAGCAAGGGAGTACCTGTGACTTTAATCAGAAGGAGGAGGTAGAAGATGCTTACATTTCCCATATCCCAGTGCAATGCAGATGAAAAAAGAAAAACTGATACCCTTCCTCATCGTGAGGTATGTATCATTACATTACTCACTGTATTGAATTATCCTGCACAGCCAAAATTCCATTTGCTTACAGACTCCATAGAGGTTCAGATAGGAGTTTATAGGCAGCAACACTATCTGGGACAACCATGGAATATTTTTAGCACTTGCTTATATGAGGCAGGGAATTTTTGGTCCTACCCATCATATGCAAGCGAGGTTTTTCATTGACACTTGTGCATACTTTTCCAGTCCTGGTTGCTGGATTACTCTAGAAATGATATTTTGATGGTCTGCATAAAGTAAAGCAGACAATAATGCTTAGAAATGCATGATTTTAAATAACTAGCTCTGAAGGTTTTACATAAATGATTTTGCATTCTAGTTTGAAATAACTTTAAAAAATGTATATGTAAAAAAAAATTAGGAGTAATTGAGAAGATAAGTATTTTTCTTACCGTCCTACTTGCTAATGCCTATCTACTAATCCAAAAAATATCAAAGGTATTCATTTTCTCATAAAATATGTATTGTTTTTATTTTAAAAGAGGGAAATCAATTTTAGTTTGAAAGGCACATTAAAAATGTAAGCTCAAGAGTGTGGGATACATTTCACAGAAGATTGCAACTGCTAACAGTTTTTTTCTCATCTACCAAAAGAAATCAAATGAAACCAGTTTGCCTCTAGGGGTTTAAACATCATTACAATTCATCTTAATAGTGAAGTTAAAATTAACTGAAAGAAGACAATTTTTTTTTTTTTAAAAAAAAGCCTCAGAAACTTTTCTCCTTGCAAACATAGGGGTGTATTCAATAAAAGTCTATAAAAGTTATGTTGGCAGTATGTATCTAAAATAAATAGTGAGATATCAGGGGTGTAGGTATCACTGGATTCAGGAAGTACAGTAATTGCATATACATTATACAGACTTTTTTCAAAAGCACTAAATTTATGTTTTATGAACAATGCAAATAGCATACAAAATATAATAACAAAAGCAGGCTATAATTTTGCTTCTAATAACACCAATACTGTAAAAGGATGGTAATGCATGGTTTCAAGACAGCTTTTTAAAAGTATTTATCTGCAGAGAAATGAAAGCAGTGGTGCAGAGGTCAATAAGGGCATCTAATCAACCCAGGGCCCCTATAAATCGTTTAATGAGTTTGCTTGTGTTCCCCAACCTTGGTCTTAAATTGTGCTAAGAGCTTTCCACCCTACAGCATGTTGAAAGAACCTTATGGCATTAAGCCTGCTGTCTCCCATCCCTCAGAGATGAACAAAATGTGCGCTAAGCTTTTTAGTAACGTTTTATAGCATAAATTAAGTCCTTTAGGAAAAATAAGGTTGTCACATCCCAGCTATGACAATGATGCTGATAAAAATGGATCATGCTATAAAGCTGAACAAAAGGAGAGCACTGGTGATTTCTAGGGCTGTCAGGAAAGAACCCCATCTCTCTATATTTTTTCTTTTTTTCTTTTTATCCCATTCTGTCAAGTTTAGTAGTACAAGCGGTCTTGTTTCAAATCATTGTTCAACCATTTTAAATACTCCACATGCTTCAAAGGGGGCTGTGGAAAAGCTATCACTTGTTGATTCCAGCTGGATGAAGGTTGCAAAGCAAACGGATCTGAATTTAATAGCTATTTTCAGATGTCCTTTCTCCCTGGATGCATAGGAGAACTTTTTGAACAACAACTAAAATAGAATGGATGAAGGGAGGAAGGAAAGGGTTGAATTCACCACTGGGGAATTACCCTTTGACAAGTCACAGATTCTTTTAACCTAGAAATCACAAAGTAATAAAGAAGCTGAGTCAGCAGCAGCTAAATCTGAAATCACAGGCTCTGGTGGCAGGGCAGGAGGATGGGGCATTTGAGTCACAAAAACACCAGGATCAGTCCCTGGAACTACAGTGCTCCTCCCGCACATCTCCCTCATTTTATAGCATTACAATGAACATGCAGAAGCAACAGGAAAACCTTGACTTTAATCCCACTGATAAGTATGAAGATTTACCCAATTTTGCATTTAGCCAGTTCAAACTTTGTTACCCCCTTATAAGTCTGACTAATCCTGAAAACTCCCACTAACATCTTTATCACCTTTTTATGTGTTTCACACCCTGGGAAGGAAAGGACTTCTCTCCAAAGCAAACCTTACCTTCTCTCAGGCCTCCCTATGCTAGCAGTCCCTCTCAGAGTGCAGAAAAGATGTATTGCTGTGGAGCTTCTGTGTGCTCAGGATGGCTGAGATGATCAGAGCTAGCAAGTTTCCAAAAAGCAACCAAACATATCAGGTAAGAGAAATCCACCAGAGACTGTTAATACCATTACACAGTTTATGACTCTAGAAGTCTCTAAAACAAACTGCTGAAGTCTAGAACACTATGATGGGAAATTATTTCTACATCTGGCCCTTATATTCCATGTATACATATGTGACTGGCCACTCTCAGAGGCAGTATGTTGCGCTAGATGAGCCTTTGGTTTGGCCAGGAGCAGTTGCTTTTCTTTCCACCTACTGATATATGATATCAAGGACTATTGCTACTGATAAAAATGTAATGAAGGGAAATGAAAGCTTTACTTGCAAACTGCACAAATAACTAATTGCTGTTTTACTTGTCCTTCCTTTTGTTCCTCTTGATTGATTAGAATGCTTCAAGGTTTCTTTTATAACACATTTGCCCAGCAACTACAAGGGACTCTAAGCTGGCTGCATCTTCTAGATATGGTACAAACAGAAGTGAATTGTACTGTGCTCTTTTTGTGTGTTTAAGAAGGTATCTATTTTTTTTTCCTCTTTTGACCTCTCCTTGCAAGTGGAAATAAAACTACAAGAAATACAGATTACAGATTTAGTCAGTTTTTCTCCTGAGAAGGTAGGCCTGCTGTTATGGCTCTCTTCATATCATCTTCTGTCCTTTTAGATTATCCATTCCTTCACTGTACTTTTAAGACCTTTGTGGTTTGTTTCCCAAAGCGAACTCATGAAACATATCTGCAAATCCAAGGAATCACAAAAAATCACAAAAAACTGTTGCAAGTTTAAAAAAAAATATATGGTCTGCCTTTTAAAATTGAAATAGAACTTTTCATTATGAACTTTCAAAAGTAAACTGGAAATGTTTTGTTCTAATTAGCTTTTTCAAATTCTTTTTTTTCCAGTTCACATTGCCTACAGCAAAATATTACCTTGAAGATCTGAAGAGACATAGCAGAGAAGATATTGACTGAGCCATTAGTTAGAAGAGAAGATCTCAGTGGACTTATGAGTTAAGGTTGTGGCTTTTTTTTTTTCCTGTAAACTGTTTGATCACAGTGCAAAAGCATCAGGATCTTTCAGTAAGTAGCCAAAAGAATGACATGTCTGAAACATACAGGCAGCAATGCTCGTGCTGGCAGCAAACAAGCAACTCTTCTCATTTGCTAATGCTTGCTAAATGGATCAGCATTATTATGTCATAATTTTCCACTAATTTCATACATATATTTTAAGTACTCTGACAGAAATAAAATCTGAAACACTCCATAACCACAAATAATCTTCATCCTAACAAGAAAGGGGGCATTTACTCATTTCATTCAGCTTTTCTAAGATGCCAAACAATATGACAGCCATTGCATGGCCCTCTTACACAGTAACTAGTTTATTACCATTAACGATTTTTAAATGGTAGAATCGCACTTCCAAAATTATTATCAGAGTAATTAATTACACAACTAAAACTAATGTGAAGTGATGGTGCCCTGGATTTTTCAGTAATCTGTGGCTCTGTGTTACGTCTTATGGCAGAGACTTCACAGTAGTGTTATAACAACCTGCTTTGGCACTATCAAGTGCTTCACTTATGTGGCAGAATGACATATCTGAATCTTACAGGGAATCTGTATCCCACATAATTCATCTGTGGCCGATACGGGTGAACACATAAAACACAATGCAACTGAATAATTAGTTAGCCACTATTTTGACTTCAATATGGTCTGGATTTCCGCACAGGTTCCTAGGAGCAGAGAAGATGTTGACACAAGAAGGAAGCCATGGCCATATCATTACTGAAACCTGAACTTAGCATGACCCAATATTATTTCAGAATATAAATTTACTGCTGAGTCTCTAAGCTCAGTGAAGCAGGGCATCCTGTTTGACTGTTATCTGGCTCAGCAAGGCAATGATTGCTCAAGATAGTTCTGTACAATAAATACCTAATAAAAGTAACTTAAAAATGCTTTAATACTAAAAAATACCAGTGTTCTTTTTCTGCTTTTCTAGTAAAAAATCTACTAATGCGTTACAATAACTAAGGGCCAGGTGAATGAAACAGCACTGATATTATTCAGTGAAAATTGTCTTTGTACATTAAGAAAGTCAAAGAAAATACAAAGCTCTACTTTGTAAAGCATTCATGATCTCAGAGGTTATACATTATCACATTAGCTACAGTGCAGTTCACCACCTTCCAGAAAGCAGTAATAATTTTCTGAGTAGCAGAAGCAGTAATGCAGTGGCTATGGTGATTTGGAGTTTTCTGCTGCAGACCTGAAAAGTGCTTCTGTGCCTAAAAGCATATCTGCTTTATATTGTTCAAAGATCATTTTCTATAAGATTTGCCTGCCTTATAAACCCTCATGATTTTCACTAACCTAACCCTGTTTATCTGGATTTTCATCTACTTTTCAAAAGCAAAATGTCAGATCTATTACACAGTAAGTAAGCCAAAGCAATGGAAAGCACCAAAAGAATCCTCGTTTATTTGTGATCTGGAGTCTTAAAGATGGTATATATACATGGGTACTTAATGCATATACACACATATATGTGAAATTCTGGATCCTATGGAAATGAATTCAGGAAAACAGAATTCTTAATGGCTAATAGGACCAAATGATTGAATCCAGTCAAGTATGTGAGATTGCCATGCTGAGGCTCTCCACTGTAGAGTGAAATATTTCTGTTATTGCAAGCTGTCAGGAATTAATAAAAGCCTTCAGCACTCAGCCTAATAGTTGCTCATGCGCAGGTGATTCTCTCTGTTTTCTGTTCAGCAGAGGGTAAGGCTGGTACTGAAATCAATACCTCTGTCTTCAGTCATTTAATCCTGCAATTTACATTTTGAAAATATAATAATATATCACCATCAGAGAGGAGTAATATGTTGTTTTGTTTGCCATGCATAAATGATTTCTGCGCATGTACAGAAGTCTAATATGCTTGGATTTTTCATTCATTGG
Organism: Tinamus guttatus; assembly: GCF_000705375.1. The sequence continues at coordinate 108,837 of NW_010579295.1, read as the reverse complement.
TAGGAATTTTAGAGATTTTTAATTGTGCCATTGGTTTCAATCTCTGCAGAAAGACAAAAATAAATTATGTGCCTTTAAATACTGAGGTTTCTGAAAGTTGAATAACACCACTAACTTGTACTGAGTGAAAATTTAGCAATTTCTTCCTTGAATAAATTAAAAAATGTGATCACTAGGTAAGTTAGAGACCAACATCCAAACAAATTGGGAAGGAAGTCCCTAAAACACTGGAAAAGATGTGTCTCACCTCTACTTTAGATGTAAATTTTTTAAAAAAGAAGAGTATTACTTTGAATGTAATACAGAAAGTATTACTTTCAGTGATAACCTTATAGCGCAGTCTCTGAGTTGTTTATGTCCTTCTAGAAGAAATGGGCAAAACTGCTTTCAGCTAATGCTTTCTGTAGTTGCTAAACGGATAATTGTAGTTTATGAGTTAATCAGGTTATTTTTCCCACAGGAAAATGTATAGTGATTGCTTTATGTGCTTTACAGGTGAAAATCAATGATGTAACTTCACCTAAAAGAATATGGGAGTTAGTTATTGATTTAAATTCAAATTACCAATTCTCTTAACTCTTAAGTTACTTAAGAGTTTACATAAAGAGATTCTAATTTTTAAAAATATGTTTGTATGAATGTACATATTGGATAAATGTATAAAGAAATTTGTGTGTAGAAAATATATTGTTTTAATTATCCTTAGTCTATCTTTTTAGGTATACCTGTTATGTATTGTTCTTCCACTTAATATATATATATTTTAGTTGCATTTATTTTTTCTTGTTGCTTTTCATGTTGAAAATAGTAATTATTATTGGTAGACACAAATTTAAATATTGATAATGATTTTCAAATTGCATTGGTCTGATACAGTTCTATACTTAAGCATATTCTTAACTTTTCATATGAATTTAATTGCCACCTACAGGAAGAACATACATGCAGGAGAATATATTCCTAAATCGTAGCTGAAGTATTACTCTATCTTTTATTTTGTTTTATGCTTATAGCACTAAAATCATTTAATTACCTGAAGCCATTCCTCACACTTCACTCTTCTGAAAGTGGCACAAATAATGAGTATACTCTATTTAAAATTTTAGGCAGGGAAGGAGGAGTTTGCTTTGCTACTATTCTGCTGGTTTATTTCCTCAGGTATGTTGTTGAAAGTTAAATAATACATTGAAAGATGGAGACTGCTAAATAATGCAGGTTTGCAGGGTATGAGTTTTCTTATGCTAAATAAGAGAACATTCTTTGAACAGAAAATTGCAACTGGAAGAAAAATACGTCCTTGTGCTAGAGAACTTCTGCTTTAATTTTAGTTAATAAAAACAATTTATTACATTTCCAAATTATGTGTGTATTCAAAATTTGTATATTCAACATAAATTCAGAGAATTGTTTAACAGACATTTATGCATTACATACTATAAAGCAACACGTGAGTAAACACAGGAAAACCGAATATGGGGCTTTTTCTTTTTGTCTTCATCAAGTTGTAAACCCTTTTACAGAAGTTACCCTATTTGCAATTTGATCAGATGGCCTCTGGTCTCTTGCTTAAGACATTTGCAGTTCTTTGCACTTTCTTTTGAACCTGATGTCATACCTTTGCCCTAGCTCATATCTCAGATAATATATGAAATCTGGAGAGTTTCCTCCAGTGAGAATTTCTGTATTTCAAAATAAATGGACGTCCAAATCTGTTATGTACAGATCCCAGCTCCTGTGACTACAAAGCTGGTGTGCTCCTCTGTGTTTCTCCAGTCCTGACTCTTCAGTCTGGGGGGAACCTATTGCAAAGCAGCATGCCTGGGAGACAGGGAAGAGCTCTGGTCCCGAAATGTACCAAGAACGTGTCCTGTCTCAGGAAAAACATTGCTGTTTTACCAAGCAGGATACAAAATAGCAGTTACACCTTTATACAGATTTTGAAAAGATTTTAATACCTTTAACTCAGATTATGTCAGAACTCATGAATTAGTGCTTGGGCTCATATATGTCAGGGATTATACCTAAAATGCAGTTTTTCAGTGCAGCCACTCTGTCCCAAAGATAAGAGTTTGGACACTTTGTTAAGAGTTGCAGTTTCTAATCTGGTTTCAGGATAAAAGCAGTCTCCATTCTCTGGTAGCAGAGGGGCAGCCCGTGAGCCTAATTCAGTGACTACTTCTACCTCACTGCAGCGCAGAACCAGGAACCTGCAATACTCTGCTCAAGCTCATGCCGAGAAACAAATTATTTATTTTGCTGTCTACACTATCATGTCCCAGTTTCTGCCAGCTGCTAATACTAATATTACCTTCAGTTCAACATTACTGAAATATTGACTAAACTTTCTGCAAAAGCTTGTTTAATCTGTAAGATGCATTGCTGACACTCACAGCAAGGCTTCTAAGTCCGTGTCTAAACTTCTGATGACACTGGTGATACTTCACTTAGTCAAGATGTCTCTTTCAAGTCCTATTTTCTATTTATTCTTGACACATTGCTGCTTAATTTTTGTAGGGTACCACCTGAAATAAGTTATTTTTCTCCTACCTTTTCTATTCTTCTGGCACAAACAAATATTAAATACTCCATTCCTATGTGCTTTGCTTTCTTCCTAGGAGGCAAGGATTTTTTAAAAAAATGTTTACTCAAATCAAGCTTCTAGTTCCATACATAAAAACCTTTCCATTAGTAATTCAACAAGCACACATTTCTAATCTATTTTGTGTTGTTTGATAAGACCGCAGGAAAGAAGCTATTTTCTGATTTAAAGATAGTTTATCTTCTTTGATGGTTTTCATGCTATTTAAAAAAAATATCCTGGAAAATACAGGCTTCCCAAATAGAACACAGATTGTTGTGGGCAGATAAAATATCTAAATATTATTAATTTCAAAGAATTTCTTTAACTTTTTCTATATTGATTGGAGTCAATTACCAGAATTTAATTCATAACACAAACTTAAGCTTTAAACCTTAATGGCGCTGCTCATATGGCACTGGAAAACTACAGATAACTCCCGCCTATGGTGCTGATGAATCTTGCATTTATCAGAAAGCTTTTACCAAAGAAAGGATTGCCAAAAATCAATATGGTTATAGACTCAATGGCTACATCGAGGAATTTGCTGGTGCACAAATGATTTCATTCATGCAAACTTCTTTTTCAACATCTTCTCTACTGTATAATGCTTTTCCCACCCTACTCCAAGGACAGTCCAAAACTGATATACAAATCGGGTGTAATGCATTTCTAAGAGTACTAAAAGAGACCAGTAATATATCATTTAAATCACTACAGCCAAGTGAATTATATTTTCTCTCATTAATGTTGCCATTTCTTTTCTGTTCATGTAGTACCCAAGATCAGATTAAAATGGCCAATACCAGCCATCTAATCATGCCTTACTGGTTTTTCCACAGCTCTATGAAGCCTCTGAGACATCTGCATTAATATGTAACCTTTATTATTATACATATTTCTCTTATGCTGTCTTGTATGGTATTTAGCTGCATTTATAATTAAAAAATTAATTATTCTGTGCATATCTGGCCACAAAAAGGTAGTGAATGGCCTGGCATTCAGATGGTCCATATTTTAAGACATGTGGGAGCTCTACTGGGATTGACTAATACCTCTTTGAATAGTTTGTGAAACCCCTGGTACTGCCAGCCCTGCTCTTTCTCAGAAGCTGCTGGAATTCATTGAGCAGCAGCGTGAAAAAGCAGACAGCCTCTGCATGCGGGAGCCTGCAGTCCCTTCACTCCAGTGCATGCGCATCCCCCTCACAGCAATGGTGCTCAGAAAAAAGACAAGCCAGACTTCTGGCTCTGGATGAGGTTTTGAGACTGTGGGGAACGCCTAATAACTTGCACATTTGCCTTTGGGAAGGCAGCAAAGCACTCCCCAGGAGAAATGCTGTCCGCAGCAATGCTGATACTGTCTCTGATGGAACTTCAATTTTATTCCTAATGTTGCAGGTCTGAAAGGGCAGGTTAAGCACTGAAGGGTAACAGTAAATATATACAGCTAATGAGCAAATTGCAAGGGTGCACCTAGCCATTTCCTGCTGTTTTGATTGTTTGTGGGCTTTTTTGTTGTTGTTTTGTTTTGTTTTTATGACTCAGTTTTGGCCACTTTTATTGCCAGTTCAGGTCACAGCACACGTGATTTTTCACAAGAAGGTCAATGAAGGAGTATCTGCCTTCTAGAGTGGAATGGACAAACAGTGGAATAGCCCTGTGCTTAGGGAGCAGGTGATTGAATTCCCAGGGTTTATTTACAGCCAAAGCCACTAATAATGGGCTGCTGTTTTCCCAGGGCCAGAGCAGCCTATAAGGAGGTGAGTAGCTGTGAGCTCACCCTGCCCACAGCTTTACAGTGTCAGGGGAAAAAGGTACCCGCTGTAAAATTAGCTCCCGGTCCTGCCCATTCCTCTCAGCCAGAAAGAGCAGAAGTCCAGGTATATACTTTCCTGCACTGAGGCAACTTCCAGCAAGGAAAACGCATGGAGCAGCTACAAAATACTTGGATCATTTTTGAAGTACGCTATTGTTCAGCTGAGCATGTTATTCTTATCTGTAGGCTTTTGCTTGCCTTTCTTTGAAATCATACAGAGAACAGGCTGTGAGCCAGGCCACAGATTTAAAGAAGGATCTAAGGGAAAGGATACAAAGCGCAGAGTTGTTAAGTGTAGCATTTTTTTTGTGTAGCCCACTGAGCAAGGCTGAACCCAATCATTACTCTTCAAACTATAAGTTAATTGCTACAAAAAACTCCCATACTGGCATTATTCTTAGCCCAAACATCCTACGGTATCACCAGGAAGGACAATTCAGTTTAAGTAAGTGGCTCAATCTGGGCCCCTAGACTGCTGCTTCATTCAACACTACTTTTTTCTTTTGGTGTCGCAGTAGTGCTAACTCATGTATTTTTGCCTCTTACCGTCACTTTTTGACCTGTGACTGTTTCTAGCTCTGCACTCCAGTCTTGGGCAGGCACCAGTAGATTCTCATATTTTCTGTGCAGTTTTCCTTTGAGTCATTGATATACAGGCATGCTACATCAATCCCACTTATACAGGCTGGTTCACTATTCCCACTTGATAATAATTTCTGGATGCTATTTTATCTTGTAGCTTTATGGACCTGTTCCAAATTAATTTCCTAGGCAGTTTTTCTTCAACCTCATTTATATTCATTACATGTTTTAAATTGGTTACTTTTGTTCTTTTGTTTTTTCTCATTAGTCTTTAGCCTGGCTCTTTTCCTGATGGTATATTTTGCTTAGATAGATGTTTTCTGGCTAGTTTGTTCACGTTGCATGTCAGATTAATGTGTCCAACATCTTGGTATTTGTGACATCTGGCATTTTGATAAACACATACATGAACAGAGTGGTTTTGTCTACACAGATAAAAGCATTGAGCTTCTATGCATCTAGAATTTGTGTATCTGTTTTCTTAGAGTCTCATGCTTTCTTTTAAACAGTTCTGCCTGGACTAGCATCACCTTCTTTCTCAGGTGATGAGAAGAACACAAGTCCATCCAATCAAGTTGCTTGTGAAAATTTCCCATAAGCATATGCTTTTCACTATAAATTCTTCCTCAGATTATCTTTTGTTTCTTCAAATGATACTTAAGGAAAAGTCTGCATTACTCCATGAAAGAACCTCTCAATAAGAATAGTGTAGGCAAAAACTTGTTTTGAGTTGAATCTTGATTACATGGCTGGATTAAGCTTCATGTACCAGCATATCCTCTCCCACCAAATGGTTTGAATTTGAATGAATTTAAAATAACTATTACTTAATTGCTCATGCTCTATATGTTTGGTTCTATAGGAAAGTGCATGAGCTAAAACACCTGTCTGGTACAACTTGTTCTCCAGAACATATGGAGATACTAATCAAGCTATTTGCTTTCTCCTCTCGCCTCCCTAAAATGTTCCTGTTTCCTCTTCCTCTCTTTTTCTCCTCAAACTAAGTCCATTTTACCATTTGCTTTAAAATGCAGCCCAACCTTTCCATAACTTAATTTTGTCCTTTGTTTTGTTGTAATCTATTTTACTTTTGCATTTTCCTTTTCATTAAAGAATTATCAAGTGATTCTACATTCTAAAAAGATCGCTGAAATCCCATAAGCTCGTCTTTTCTTACTTCATCTCACTCAACATGCCCTTGACAGTATTTGCTCTGTCAGATCATTTAGAGAGAGATTGACTTTTCTGTCTTCTATACAGTATCCTAGTACCTTGTGGGATACTATTAAATGAGAGAAAATGAAATCATGGCAGTCATCACATGTTGAGAGTGCAGTATATAGTTTTCCTAGTTCTCTTACTTATTATATGATAAAACAGTAATTCCTGTGATGGCAAGGATTGCTGAATTGCTGCAGTTTTCTTGATAAACTGTCATATAAAGATACAGATGATCTGAATAAACTGTAGAAAAACTTTTCTTTTATTGTCTTTTCTTTTATTGTTTGTGGTATTACCATCTCTGGCTCTGTGTCACAAACTCTGCACTGGAGGCTACCTCTCCCATGGCAAAGCTGGCCCAGAGGATTAGACAAATACATTTTCTCTGCTTTAGTACAAAAATAATAAGTTAAAACAAAAGACTAAACAAACTCTTAAATTTTCACTAGCTTTCCATGAAAGACAACAGAGAAACAGGAATGTTCTAAATTTTGTTATAATTTTGAATACGCATACACTTAAATACCAGTGAAATAGTCCCACCATTAGCAGGAAAAGGCCAGTTTCCCTGGTCTATTGCAGAATGTGGGAATTCTCCTTAGAAAAGTCCTGCAAAATTAAAACTATGCTGTAATAAGATATTGTAAAATTATCATGAAGTTTCCTATTTTGTTTTTGTTGTGCCATTTATTTCCAACTTATTGTCTACTTCAGGGTCAATAAGAAAGTCATTTTACATGCAGAGAAAGCACTGGTACTGAACTTACTGATCGTCTTGTCTTTCTAAAGTGTCCTCTTCCATACGAGAATTTCAGATGGGTTCCCATTAGAGACTGAATTTAAGCTGGCGAGTTTTCCTGTAATTAACTGTGATAATAACAGGGGATATAAGATGCCCTTTAAAACATAGCTGTAGGCTTGCAGCTGCCTTTCTGAAATGCAGGGCAGTTTAGTCATTGCAGTGTACATTACAATTTAGCAGTACAAGAAACATGTTCAAAAAATTGACATGTGATGTTGTAAAATTCAATCAACCAAATACATACCAGTTTCTCCTTCAGCTTTCTTTAAAGCACCAGAAGCCATACTGCCCTTACCAGGGAGAGGCTAAGAAAGCTACGCAGCTGAATTTTGCTAGCCGTGAACAAGGTTTGCAAAGAGATGGAAATAGCCATTCAGCTTCCACTTAGTGCCTCTCAAATTAGCAGAGCTAAAGTACAACACAAAGCAATCCAATTAGTGTTTGTGGAAAAATGGTTACTCTGCCTGCCGGCTGCCACATCCTCTGCTTGCTGTAGATTGCCCCGAGCTCAAGCTTCAGTCTTATCAAATCCAAAAGCTCGTTTTTCCGACTTGTGGTCCCACATTCAGAATTAATAATAATTGACAGGAGGAACTTGCAATTAAAGTGATAGGTAGGTTTGTTTATTCCATTAAAGAAGTACACATCATAAAGATAAAGCCCACAAATACTGTCCACAGGGAGAGCTAGAGAGAGTGTTGAAAACTCACAAACTAATATAAGGGCTCACACAGTGAATTTAAATCCGAGACAGCCAGAGAGGGAATTTTTGAAAGTGTCAAAAGGAAAGACATCTGCTTTCCTGTAGGCTGTAGAGAGGACCTCGCAAGACAGGAATTGGCTGATAGTACAATGAAAAGTATCAACTCTGTACGGATTAATTGACCATAACCCACTGCTCCATTAATGCCTGGGGAGAGAACCAGTGCAGCAACGGCCCTGAGGATCTTGCAGGAGACTGTGCAATGAGTTTGCCTGTGCATTTTCCTACCAGACTTTTTCCCGCACTCGCACTTCAGGAGTTTGAAAAGATGATAAATGATAATGTTTGGACAGAGCAAAGATTCAAAGGTGGTCAAATAGCTATACAAAATAAAGCTATCCCAACTTTTTCTACTTCATTTTGGGTGCAGTCGCAGTCAGATGTATTTGGCGTTTCTAAGCACAAAACTCCAGGGATGTCTATCTTTTGTTACATACATATGTATAGAATTATCAATATTGAGGCAATAACGCCTTCCTGGTGAAAGGTCAGGCAGAGGTGTAAGAAAACATCATGAGAATTGGCTTCCTGAAACGCCCGAGGTAGTTCCTCTGACTTAGGATATTGTCAGGAGAATCACTTTCCCCAGTAAATGGGTTAGTGGCTTAAAAGGAGCAGTGTTTAGGATTCTGCTCTGCCCACTTTCCTGTGTGACTGTATATTTGAAAGCAGGAGGAAATCCTACGTCTTTAAGGCGTCACTAGTCTCTGATCTGAAGTTAATACTGTCATGTGGAGTGAAAGAAAATAAAATTGAGGCAGATAATGCCTCATTCAGGCATTCAGTTTGGAAGAATACCTAAAATTAGTTTTTCCCTTTCTTTTATCTATTTTCTTAAATTCTCATTCACAGTCATGAAAATACTTGCAAGCTTTCACTTTTTTTGCTGTGTATTTATTTATTTATTTTAATTTTTTACCCACTTTGACATACCTTGGCATCCTATCTTGGAATCCTATCAGTCATATTACTGTGGCTGTATGTATTTCATTTCATACAAAAAGAATGGCATGCAGTAGAGAGAGCAAAAATGCAATTCTGTTTTTTCAACAACTATTGAAGTAGAGTTGCACTTTTTAATGACATTTTTTATAAAAATGGGACAGATGTCTAGACAAAAACACTGTTCCACAGAATAATCCAGTGGAATGAAGCAGTATTCTGCCTTTTCTCATTTGCAATTTGCTTGTTCTTTTGCATGTTCATTATCCATAAAGATCCCTAAGTAAAGATTACATGAAATAAGCTTTCCAGAATATAATTAAGTTATGCCTAGAATATCTTAGGCAAACATTTTCAAGGGAAGAATACAATCAGATTTCTGCCTCTCTAAATTTACAAATCTGAGAAAAATGGCAAACTGCATTTCTATAAACCTCTCTTTGGCCCTAATTTATTGTATGTCAAGATATTTTGTTTTAAATAATTAAAATAAAATTTAAAAAAAGAGCAGACAACAGAGCAAAGCATAAACAATAGGAAATTTTACAAATCCAGAAAAATAATCTGACCATTTTTTAAAGGGTCAGACAAGCCCTGAAACATACTGTCCATTATTATTCCGATATTTCTTACAATCTATCGTTGTGACAAACACCCCAGCTGCTTTATTTTTCTATACACTGGTATATCCTGCATCCAGTGTGAATTTTAGGTCACATTTGAATCCCTGGAAACTGCTAGACTTGCAAAATGCAAAAACAGATATGCAGCACAGGAAGCCCAATGATAAGCTGCAAGAAATTCAACAATGTTTAAAAAAAAACTGAAAAGTGAGGAAAAAAATTAAATGCAGGTAAGTGTCATCACTGCAGATGCTTAAAGTGCAGAGGGTTTCCAGACATGCATCTTCTGAAGAGTACTGCAACCAGCTGTCCTTGAGAGGGGTTGGGAGTCCCTTGGTCATCACCAGGAGCGCCTGTCATCAGGGCTGCAGCATGCCCTGAATTCTCTTTGGTTTAGCTAAAATATGAGGTTCTCTTTCTCCATTCCTTATTTTTAGCTCTTCCATTCTTGCTCTTCATGTTACCAAACAGCTGTAGAGAAAACACTAGCAGAAAAAACACGGCAAGTGCATGCATGATTGAGAAAAGACTTGGAAGAAGATAACAACGGAGTTTAGTCTGCACTAAAATTACAACGGGCAGGGAATCATCTTTTTTCCCTTCAACCTTTCAGATTTTCAATTTCTCACTCACTCAGCCTTCTTAGCAGGATACTAAAACTTATCTTGCATAACGCACCCAATTCATTCTAATTTCTCTACAAGCAATTTCCTGTACCAATACACAGAGACTCCCACAGGAATAATTATTTTTCTTGTTCTTCACAAACATCTATATGCATAATGGAGATAGTTTCATTGGGGTGGGAGTGAAGGGAGTGAACACATTATATGTGCAAGCACATGTTCACAAGCATCTACGTACATGTGTACGTACACATTCACTCCCAATTTTGATGAATTTATCTCCACTGCCATTACTGTAGCCAATACTTTTCATAAACTGATATCTAAAGTCTCAGCCAAGAATTACAGTTAATTAAAAAAAAAAGACATGAATGTGTTTTTTGAATATTTTGGGACAGTTCCTAAATAGAGTTCTTTTTGTTTTCCTTATGGACATATTATAATAACTAAAGTTCTGGGCTATTAAGTGTATTTTCACTTTTAAAAGTTTAGAAATAAAGTTTGAAATACAGAATTTCCTAAGTCATGAAAACTATATCCAGATGAAGTGTGATTTTTGAGCATGCAGCTTTTAACTGTCCATGTTCCAGGTATTCAGAAGACTCTAAATGTCTAAAGAGGTATTTCAGAACATAATGTGAATGAGCTTTCAAATGTGTCTAAACTTGTAAGGTATGACTCCATATAGGCTGAGAGGTAGGCAGTGAACACACATATGCTTTCCTGTCAGCCCTGTTATGCTCATTCCATATGCTCTTGAAATATAGTCTTGTACCACTAAACAGAGATTTCTGAAGCCCTGGAGATAAAAATCTTATACTCTGACTAATAACACTTAAAAAAACAGGCTGCCTTCAGGCACCTAAGCGAGTGTATAGGAGCAAAAATTAGTACTGTGAATAGAAATTTTAAGACCAAGTGGTAGTTTAATGGTATCACTGACAGAGAAAAATATATTCAGCTGTGGTCAGGGGCCTCTTCCAAAGGGTCAGCACAATTATATTTCCTGGCAGGAGGTGACAAATATATAATTCATAAGCTCTTCCTTTCTTCACAGTGCCTATGTTTTAATTTATTACTTCTAGCTTCTAAAAAACATAACAACCCTGCAGATTAGGTTGCCTTCTTTTAATTACAAAAACACCTGTCAAAATGATGTTAGACTGCTGTGCAGAATGTGATTTACAAGCTACCACCAGAGCACTTGCATAAACAAGATAATAGACATTTGTCCTCAAAGGTCAGTTATTACAGTATTCACCTACTTTGAATAAAGGTGGTCTGTGCAGCTGAAAATTGTACAAATAACAAAATGTACCACTTCGATCCACTCAGTGTACAAAACAATTCGGACTGTTTGAAAAGGCCACTGCTGAGAAATATATCTGAAATGAAAAAAAAAAAAAAAGAAAAAAAAATCACCACAAGAATTGTAAGGGCTTTAGGTAATACTATCATTATTTAACAAAAAATATTATAAATAATCGTGTGCCTCTTGCTACAAAGTACTGTTGCATATGTGGCAAGTGTTACGCAATCAGATTCATAAAAATAAATAGTTTAATATTTAAAAGAGAATATTTTAATTAAATTATATGGTCTACTGTTGAGGGCTGAAATTGCTATGTATTATTTGCAGTTATGATTTCCAATCATTCCAATCATTTGCAATTATGATTTCCATTTTGGCTAGTTTAGGCCATTTATTTCAAAGAATGATTTTGCCGAAATATGTTGTCTTCTCACCCAGTATTTTTAAGAATCATGCAGTTCTTTCATCAAAAAACTTGAAGAGAAGATCTGAAATAGGGTAGGGAAGTTATTTTTTGCTATAACGTTGTCCTTTTTCCTTCCTCTTTTCTCCTTACTCAGAGGGAAAAAAAAATACATATGAAAAAGTGAGAAAGTGTGTGCAGTATCTAAGGAACTCAGGGTGGCAAATGCTCCATAGAGACTAAGGCAGATTTTCAAAGAGATTCTGCCCATCAACAGATGTCCAAGAACTGTAACTGAGAAGGAAGTTTCCTGGTGTTCCTGCTCTCTGTCTCTCATCCTGCCAGCCGTCTGCTCCCTGGTGAATCGCGGCCAGCATGCAGAAGAGACAACTAACCAGAGAAAAGCGGGGAGAATGAGTGCAGAAGCGAGAGTTTCCCTCCAAAGTGAGGAGATGAGGATTAAAACTAACAGCATTTGGGAACAGCAGCAGCCTGGGAACAGTGTTGGGAAGAGTAGCAAGCAATCGAAGAAATGAGAGAAACCAGGGCAAGGGGATTATTACAAAACTCAAAAGCAGAAGGAAAGAAATTGGCAGGAGAAGCCCCAGAGCAGAGACAAGATGAGAAGCTATAAGGCCAGATGGAGCTGCCAAGGAAGCAGATTCAGCTGCTGTGCACAAGAGCTCGTCTGCACTGAAATACACTTCCAGGTTTCAGGTTATTCCCTTCTGTCCATAATACCTGAGAAATACATGGGCAAAGCATAAACAGGGACTTACATCTATTGTGTTTCCCATTTCTCCTCTACGCTGTGGTCAGACTCTCTGGCTGCCAGAGGGACTAAGCATACCTAAGGCACTTGGGTATGGCTACTCCCTTAGCTCTACTAAAATGGCAATATAACATGGCAATATAACAGATTCTAATCCTGCTAATGGCTTCTGTATGTCCTATGTGTCCTGTATTCAATGAGCCAAATATATCTTTGGAGATTTGTTTTCATTTTGTTTCCTAAATAACAAATGAATAAACAAAAAAAAGAGCAAAGGACAGGCTGTTATAACAAATATTAAAACAAGACAGGCAAAGTACCTACCTAGTGTCAAAGGCAGTGCAATCTGTGCAAAGTTGATTTGGTTCTTTGCACAGACCTGTTACGAGAAGGCCTTTCATTACACGCTGGTACCCTGTATCTGAATCTATCAATCAGACCTGTGGCTGAATACAACCGTGTAACGAACAAAACTCTTATCTGTACAGCACCAGCTTCTTTTATTGCAGAATTTAGGCGGTGCTGCAGTGAATGGGAAAAAATGGTCATATAAAAGTTGTAATGAAATATTTGAAGATGACATATAAAAAAGGAAAAGTAAACAGCAAATACACTCATATGATAAAATAAAGATGTGAGAAAAAAAAAATCAGAGGCTAGCAGAGCTAAAGAAAAGAGCAAGGAGCTTTAAAAGTACCCAGGAACTAAAGAAATGCCACAACTATTTTACTAAAAGAGATGATAAAATTGTAAAAAACAGTGCAAAAAAAGCCAAGCCAATATTTCTGCTTCAGATTCGGAAAGAATTAAGATGCTTAACTAATACCACATTACAGGGATGAAACCTTTTCCAGTACACCAGTAGCAAAGGAGGAAGTTAATTAATATCTATCAGAGTTGCACAATTTTACATCACCAAGCCTGTGCAACTCTCACACACAAATTATTAGCAGGTTGACTGAAGATTTTTTTTAACTTTTCTTAGCTTGTATTACATTTTGAGATACCAAAGACAATCTAGAGATTTTGGACTATATTAAGTATGTTCCGACAGGAAAATATGGATAATTATATAATTCAGGAAAAAAAATCAAATAAACTAATGTGGTAGTCTATTAATGAAAAATTAAATGAAAAGAATATAATTCAGGCCAATTTGTATCATCTAAGGGCAAAAAGAGCTCTTGCAAAACAGATCAGATTCAACCTTTGCTAAAATTAAAGATTTGGTTGGTACCACACAAGTATAACTTTTATGAGGCACTTGACTCAGTATTTATGATCCTTTAATCAGCAAATGGATGTTACACAAGCTCAACAAAGCAAATGTCAAAAATATTCAGAATGAGATAATTGTGAAGCTGCAAAAACAACTGCCAATAAAGAATCAGCATTAAGTAGGGGCCATTTCTAGAGAAGAATGGTTTAGTAATCTATATACTCACATTTCTGCAGGAATACATGCACTACCTCAGCACTGAAGAAATCTGTGAAAAAACACAAACCTTACAGACAATAATAAGGCCAAGGAGATCAGACCTGGAATTGAAACACAATGCATTTTTTATAGAGAAATGAAAATTCCTTTCCTTCTCCTCCCCCATCTCCCAAATGTAGGACATATCTACACAATAAGGAACTATTTCCTGAGAGCAGCAACTTTGAAAAAGAAGTTCAGGGTCTCTGCAAACAAACAAATAAAAATGAGTTCCCAGTATAAAATACAGAGAATATGGGTTAATGCAAACCTCAAAGGAACAAGCAGGCAGGAGGGGAAAAAAAAAAGCAGAGATGATTTTATGTCTCTAGAAAGAACTGTTGAGATTGATACTGGCAAGCTGCCTCCTGTTCTGCATATTGCACATAGTTAATTTTTAAAATGTCACTGAAGGAAAAAAAATGATGATGTAGAAAAATGCTGAAAATTATTCCAAGCCGAAGAAAATTCAGGTAAGAGAAGACTGACAGGTAGCTTGATTACAGTGTATAAGCATCTTCATAAGGAACTAAAGAGCTCTCTAATCTAGCAGGGAAATACAGCAACCAATGGATGGAAAAGGAAGCCAGGCAGATTCAAAATAGGAATAAGATAAAATATTTAACAGCAGAAGTGATTAACAGCTGGAACAAACTCCCAAAGGGACTGGTAGATTCTTCATTACTTGCTGCTTTCAAATCAAAGCTAGGCATCTTTCCAGAAAACATACTCAGCCTGGAGTCACTGGTTGAAATTTAATGTCCTGCAATATACAGGACATAGGTAACTAGATGAGCTTAAGGTCCCTTTTGAGCTTAAAATCTGTCAATCAATGGTAAAGCTCTGAAATACTGCCACACAAAATGGGATGTTGATCTTCCTCCCACCACACAATACACCTAGATGATGTTTGACAGGTCACTCAATTCAACTATAAATAGTTTCTAACTGTATATTCTTTGATTTTTGGATACCCACCTCACAGCCTTGCATTTTGATTTGCAAAAATGTTGAGTTTTTATTAGTGCAACTGAAGTCAATGACAACACTATGCAGAATTTACAGGTGCCACCACACATCACAATCTGAATATTAGGCTCCAGCAGTTTCAAAGTAACCGATTTTAACTTTCTTCTCTTTTGTGTCTCTGCTCCCTACGTGTAAATGCCATCACAAACACTCTGTCCTCTGCTAGGTACTATGAAAGTAAACTAGTCTCTATAATAATAATAATAATAAAAGTTTATTGGAAAAAAGCAGTGATTTCTGCATTTACAGCAAAACACAGATAGAGTTCAATGATCAAGACGGGAAATCATGCATTGAATAATACAGTATACTGTCAAGAAAGTCTTTCAGTTTATAGATGATTTTATTCAACGAATGAGGCAAGAAATCTGTGGATAGCCTGCAATGACATAGGACTCTATCAAATATATGCCTAAATTAAAAATATATATATATTGTATTACTTCATAATATCTTTTTCATTTGTGAGGAAACCTCATCTTTGGTGGATTTTAAACTGCTCCGGTCATAATTGCTTAAGTGGTCTCTTCTCCAAACCACCGGGATTGATAAGAAAGCCAGAAGAAGAAAAATATCGTATACATCCAATTAAGCTGTCTGGGGCAAAAGGTGATCTAACTAATGCCAGAATTGCAATACAAACAGATAAACATTACAGAACTCTGGTACCACATGGTACAATAACATCATACCTAATTGCCTATGCACCTTGCTGCAGTTGTTTGAGAAGACTCTGAGCCTTTCTTCTAAAGATCCTATAGCTTCATGAGAAACTGCAGTGAATAGAGGACAAGGCTTGAGGGTGCACCACCTGCCTCTCTCATAATGCATTAAATGCGCAAGCAGGGAATAGGAATGTACAAAGTCATCAGGTATACTAATGGACAAATGACTTCCATTCAGCTAGACATAACACACTAATGCTTCTTAAAATGTCATCTCAGCCAGAATTATTGTCCTTTTTATAGACAAATAAATTCATACACAAAGTAGTTAGCTGAATTTGGCCTGATTTTTTATGGCATGTTAGGGTTAGAGGCAGCAACAGACCTGCAGATTGCTCAACAGTTTCCATCAAAACATGAAGGACAATAAGGATGATTTGATGACAAAAAATAAATTTGTGTTTAACTGTTATTTTAACAGCTATACTTAGTTGTGTAAGGAATCTTCAATTCATGAAAACTGGATCTTCACAGAATCACAGTATCTCAGAATGGTTGAGGTAGGAAGGGATCTCTGGAGATCATCTAGTCCAACCCTCTGCTCCAGCAGGTATACCTAGAGCACGTGGCACAGGGTGGAGTCCAAGCGGGTTTTGAAGATCTCCAGAGGAGACTCTACAATCTCTGTGGGCAGCCTGTTCCAGTGCTCTGTCACCCTCACAGGAAAGTTCTTCCTCACATGGAGATGGAACATCAGTTTGTACTCATTATCCCTTGTTCCGTCACTGGCCACCATGGAAAAGAGTTTGACGCCATCATCTTTACATTCTCCCCTCAGGTATTTGTACATGTTGATAAGATCCTCTCTCAGTCTTCTCCAGGCTAAACAGGCCCATCTGCCCTAGTCTTTCCTCATATGATAGATGCTCCAGTCCCTTAATCATCCTTGTGACCCTACACTGGACCCTCTCTAGAAGCTCCACATCCCTCTTGTACTGGGGAACCCAGAACTGCACCCTTCAACCCGTAATCTCTACTGGTGCCGGGGGTTATTCCTCCCCAGGTGCAGGACCCTGCGCTTGTCATTGCTGAACCTCAAGAGATTCATCTCTGCCCAGCTCTATCGTGTCCAGGTCTCTCTGAATGGCAGCACAGCCCTCGGGGGTGTTAACCACTCCACTCAGTTTGGTAACCTCTGCCAAGTTGCTGAGAGTGCACTCTGTGCTCTAGTCCAAGTCATTGATGAACAAGTTGAACAGCACCAGTACTGATCCCTGGGGCCACCACTGGCCACAGGCCTCCAACTAGGATGGACCCTATTTATGACCACCCTCTGGGCTCTGCCATCCAGCCAGTCCTCAATCCACTTCCGGAGCTTTCCTATGAGGACGTTACAGGAGACTGTGTCAAAAGCCTTGCTGAAGTCAAGGTAGGCAACATCCATGGTTCTCCCATTGTCCAACTAGCCAGTCACCTCATCGTAGAAAGCTATCAGTTTTGCCAAACATGACTTTCCCTTAGTGAATCCGTGCTGCCTACTCCTGATCACCTCCTTTTCCTTCACATACTTAGAGATAGTGTCTAGGATGAGCTGCTCCATCACCTTTCCAGGGATGGAGGTGAGGCTGACCCATCTGTAGTTTTCTGGCTCCTCCCTCTTGCCCTTTTTGAAGACTGGAGTGACGCTGGTTTCTTCCAGTCCTCCTGCACCTCCCCTGCTCTCCATGACCTCTCGAAGATGATGGTGGGCAGCTGAGCAATGACCCCTGCCAGTTCCCTCAGCACTCTTGGGTGCATCCCATCCAGGCCCATAGATTTATGGGTGTCCAATTTGCCTAAATAATCCCTAACCCACTCCTCCTCGACCAGCAGAAAGTCCTCCTCTCTCCTGGTTCTCTGTCTTGTCTCTGGGCTCTGTATTTCATGGGGACTAGCCTTAGCAGTAAAGACAGAAACAAAGAAGGTATTTAGTATCTCTGCCTTCTCTGCATCCTCCATCACCAAGACACCCTCCCCATTCAGCAGTGGATGAACATTTTCCCTAGTCTTCCTCTTGCTGCTGATGTCCACATAGAAGCCCTTCCTGTTGCCTCTGACATTTCTCGCTAACTATAATTCCAAATGGGCCTTGGCCTTCCTCGTTGCATCTGTGCATTCTCTGACAATGTTGCTATATTCTTCCCATGTGGCCTGGCCCTCTTCCACATTCTGTAGATGCTCTTTTTCCCATTAAGTTTACTCAGCAGCTCTTTGCCCACCAACGCAGGTCTCCTGCCCACCTTGCTCGACTTCTTTCTTATAGGAATGCATCGATTCTGAGCTTGGAGAAAGTGGTGTTTGAATATTAACTAACTCTCCTGGACCCCATTTCCTTCTAGGACCCTTGCCCAGGGGATTTCTCTAAGGAGTTCCCTGAAGAGGTCAAAGTTAGCTCTCTTGAAGTCCAGGGTTACATCCTACTTCTTGTCCAGTTTCCTCTTTGCAGGATCGTGAATTCCAGTATCTCGTGGTCACTGCAGCCAAGACTGCCCCCAACCTTCACATTTCTCACTAGACCATGTTTGTTTGTTAGTATCAGGCCTAGTGGCGCCCCTTCCCTTGTTGGCTCATCAGCCACCTGCATCAAGAAGTTATCTGCAATGTTCTGCAGGAATCTCCCAGACTGCTTGTTCCTAGCTGTGTGATTATCCCAGCAGACATCTGGCTGGCTGAATCCCCCATAAGGACCAGGGCCTGGGATCATGAGGCTTCTTGCCTGTAGAAGGCCTCATCCATTTCCTCTCTCTGGTCATGAGGCCTGTAGTAAACACCCACCAGTGCTGCTCTTGTGGGCCTGCCCTTTTATCCTCACCCACAGGCACTTGACCCGCGCTTCATCCTCCCCTATGCTGAGCTCCATACATCCAGTTGCTCACTCATGTAAAGAGCAACTCTGCCACCTCGCCTTTCTGGCCTGTCCTTCCTGAAAAGCCTAAAGCCATCCATGGCCACATTTCAGTCATGAGAGCTGTCCCACCATGTCTCAGTAATTGTGATGAGATCATGGCCCTGCAATCACGCACACATCTCCAGTTCACCTTGTTTTTTTCCCCATGCTGTGCGCATTTACACAGAGGCATTTGAGTTGGGCTCCCAATGTGCTTCCTATTTTAGCTGAGACAGCTGGACCTTGACTGCGTGGGCCTTCAGAAGTTCTTTTATTTACCCTTTCCCTAAGTTTCTCTTATTTTTATGGAGTTAGGCTGCTGTGAGTGGCATGATAGGCTATTGCCTACCCCATAACCTACTTCCCCAAAGATACCCACCCCCCACCTCGAATCTAGCTTAAAGTCCTCTCAATGAGCCCTGCTAGCTCATGCCTCTGGGCTCTCTTCCACCTTTGAGAAAGATGGATCCCATTAGATGCAAAGATGCCTGGATCTTATATTATTTGCTTCTGCTTTCTTTGTGCCCAGGTATGTCCTGCATTCACCTCTTAGTGGTGTACTAAGTGGTGGCTAAGACTTGCATAGAATTTTCCTAAATACTGCATAGAAAATCTTTTTTTCTAGCATTTAAGCATGAAACAACCTAGTCCTCCTTTAGTGTCATTCTTCTGCCTCATCCATCTACAAAATAACATTTTGTAGCAGAGGGAGAGATACGGACAAAAGTGAAAGGTCAATTTATGTACATATTCTAATAATATAACTGTCCTTCAGTTTCCTGCTATTCATATTTTTTACTTTACTGGCACACACACTTTAAGAGCGGAAAGTGAAAATCTGACAAGAATAAGAAAGTCCTTTACTGGGAGTTCTTTCAAGACTTAATCATATTAGGCAGCCATCAAGCAGTTCAATGTAAGTATTCAATATAAGTAATAAGCAGCACAAAAAAGTAAATATGAAAAAAAAAAAGAAAAAAAAAAGAGAAATAATGAGCTCTAGTGTCCCTTCTTGCCTTTTCAAGTTGTTACAATCATGATGTGATAAAACACGCTCATGTGGGAATTAAATACATAATCTTATTATAAGGGGTAACATCTGGTTTGCCTTGTTTGCAGGTCCCACAAGGTTAATTTGTTTGCTTATGTTCAGAAATGGAAGAAAGACCTGCATCTGAAAAGGCAGCTGGAAAATGATCTGAATAGTTACAAAAGTAGCAGCAGAGAGTAATCACTCAAAAATCCATGTTTTTTGAGACCGCAGAGTGCCTGGGTATCTCTATCTACCAACAAGCATTGACAGGCCGCAAATGCACTTGGCTTGAGACTTCCCTCTGGAGAGTAAAAGTCATAATATAGTTTCTTCACCTGTATCAACCTTTATTCTCAAACATGTTACATTACAGAGATAGCCCCACAGAAGAAAAGGCACACCCCAGGGAACAGTCTGTTCAGTGAAGGAGCTTTAAAAATCCCCCACCATTTCTAGAGATGCAAATTTTGGGTCTATTACTAAAGCAAAGAAATTCAATGAAAACAGAAATGAGAATTCCAAAGACATGCCTGCAGGTGCTGCAATGCCAATACTGATACTACAGACCTAGAAATAGGGAGCTGGTAAGGAGTAGAAGCAAATATAACTGTCGGATGTACTTCCTGTTTTTAAAATCATACTTGCTGCTATTTTAGTATCCTAAGATGTGATGAAGAGGTGGGGAAAAAAGCTACTGTATATGAAACACATCACCCACTTGTTCTGGCAATCTGCATTTTAATACATTCTGAAATTAAAAAAAAATCAAAACCTTTGTGAACTGCTCAAGGAAATATATTTAGCTATGCCTTATTAAGCCTAATATTTTTCTGCAGCTGCAATATTTATTTAACTATACAGTATCAAATAGCACAACAGGCCTGCCAGCCATAGGTCAGAATCAGCTTGGAGTATTTTTTTCCCTTAGCTTATTCATTATGTAACAGCTCATGGAAAACAACTCACCTGTTCAGCTGTCCCCTTGTGGGACACTGCAAAATTCAGTTTGCTCTCCTTTTATTTACCACACTTGTAAATCCAATAGTAAGGGAAATGAAGGATGTGTTTTTTTTTTTTTTTTCTCTCCTGTTAATAGGATGTACCAGTATGTTTCTATTTGCCTGCTCTGAGGCAGGCAGTGAAAAAGATGACCCAAATATGAATGGGGATGAGATTTAAAATGAAATTTTCCAACTTAGGTTCAGTCTAAATACAACTGAGATAATGCTGCAGGATAAGCTGCAAATTTTGATAGTGATATCAGGCCTTGAAAACTAAAAAACAAACAAATGAACAAAAACAGCTGTTTTTCAGATTAGGCTGGGAATTTGTGAAGACCAAGATCTAACCTCTTGAAACTTTTCAGATCCATTAAACAAAGTTTGTGCTCAAAATGTCACGTTTCACATTGCCATAACTAGAAATCTCTGAATGATTCTGAACTCTGAGATCTGTGTCTTCAGGAATTTGCATTATCTTTGCACAGTTTTTCTCACAGAATATATGAAGCATGTTTTCCATGTTTGCAACTTAAAAATAATACCTCAAGTACCATTTGTCAAACTCTGTAGATTGAAAAAGAGTCAGAGTACAGGACTTATTTCTTAAAAAAAAAAAAAAAAAAAGGAGAAGCAAAAAGCTTCAAAACTTAAAAATATCCTACTAATTCTTAGCAATAAGGAGCATTTTTTGTGTCTACTGTACTACAGATGGTAGGCAGGAACATACCAAGAGCTGACATGGAGAAAGCCCTGGAAAGTACTGGAGCTGCTTGAACTGTAGTTCAGGCACTCTACCTTTTGCGGATAAAAAAATTAATCAGTTGTTCAAGTCTAAAGAGGAAAAATTAAATAAAGCTAGAAATAAAAATGGTCAACTAAGTAGCAACCAGGGTAAACAGAGCATAGCAATGTCCATAAGTTGGGAGAGACCCGAATATCAAGGCCACCCTGTTCCCCTTAGGTTCAAGCATGAGAGGGCTGAGAAATGCAAGTGCAGTCGCTGCTCCCTGGTCTCGCTCAAGCAGTGCGGGTACCTGAAAGATGACCTTGCCTTGTCTTTTCGGTCACAGGAGCAGGTACAGGCAGCACGGTCATGTACCAAATTCAGAGTAAACATCAAACAGAAATAAGGGTGCCTATCATTTGTATAAATTATGGTGAGCAAGGTGTAAGGTATGCAGGAAGCAGATATATTTTGGAATGCCATGAGTGCTTGGAAATAGGAAAAGCAAAGGCATGTGAGGCCGTCTATGCACACAAACACCGCTGGCCATAGCACAACACAAGCATGGCCCAGGCTTTGTACAAACCTGATGCAGACCGAGGGGCCATTATGTGTACTACTAACAGAGCTGTAGTCGCATTTATCTAAATTCAGCTATGCCAATACAGTCCTGCACTGATTTTGTTATATGACGAGCAAAAAACACAGCCAGACACCTACACTACCTGTTTCTGCAATAGTAGTAGATAAAATGAATAAAAGCTGTCCTCAGAATTGTCTGGATGTGGTATGTGCCAGCTACTCTTTAGTACCAAAGTAAACAATTACATTAATTTTAAATTGTACAAGAAAGAGAAAGATGAGTGTGCCATAAGGAAGGGCTACAGAAAGAAAACCAATATTTGCCAAACAAAAAATTCATAAAGCTGACAAGGTACCTTCTAACTTTTGACTTTGAGCAACCCAAAAGCAGTATTTTTAACACAGTTACAAAAAAAAAATAAAAACAAAAAATAAGTGTTCTGGCATACACATACACTTTGTTGTTATTGTTGTTATTGTGTTGAGTCAAGCATCTCTTACAAAGTTGTTTTCTAGTTTGGGTATAGGCCCACATCCATACATGTCTTTCTAGCCCTTTGAATCATTTTCATATGCTGTTCATCCTGAAAAAAAACACATGCACACCTTGACTTTTAGTGGGAATAAAGAAAAATCTATCCCCAGAACTGTGCCAGAAAGAACAGAGCCAGAACTCTAGATTAATGCAATGAAATTTTGGAACTTGCAATAGTTCCTCAGAAATGATATAAGCTCAAGAACAAACAGAAAGAGTAGTTAACATATCCTTAAGGTATCCTCCAAAAGGAAAAAAGATGTTCCAACAACCATTCTCCTATGACCCATCCTCATTATGCCTACTTTATTTGGATAGGTCTGGATACAGTATCATATTGTTTGACATAATAGCAATCACTTTTTATTGCTGTACATCAATTTTTCTCCCCTCCATACGCAGAACAAAACTGTAATTGTGGCTATAATCTCAGGAGCAGGCTAATTAAAATACAAGCAACTCACTCTAATGCATGTACCCATAAAAGAGACAACTGCTTTTTCTGTTATGAACATCCTCCTATAAATGCATATTTCTGTGCAGGAATCCATCCCATATTTCACCATGAAGCAATTAATTTCAAGTTCAGACTCTTACTGTTCTTTGAAGATTTTAGGGACTAGCTCCTACACTGAATCCATATTTTGAGTATACTCAGGGAATCAGATATTGTCTTGAACAGAGAAGTGTTAGATAGCCCAACAATAAGGAAAATTACTTTCTGAGGTCAGATTTTTGTAACTCAAAAGGTTGTTTCTACCATGTTTTCTGTCGAAACTTAAATTCCCACTCTCTGATTCAACACGATTCTTTAATATTCTAATGTTTTGAGGTGGAGACAATTCAATATTAATTACATATTATATATATATATGGAAACTACCTTAGCTTTTGAAACCCATCTGCCACACAGACTTCCTAATCAGCTTCTTACAGCACCTCAGCTATCAGCTGAAGGTGTCAGTGTTTCTACATGCCGTTGTTCCAAGGCTGAGTTCCAGCCATTGTAAATAACCAGTACCGGAAATCTAGGATTTTCATAATTTTTATTAATAATATCTTCTTTTTTCTTCAGAAATTTTGCCCTGTGTACATGGCTTTTCATCTACTACCATTTTTGCTACATAGTAAGTAAGCTGTTTTATTCCATAACAATATATAAGAGCAGTATTTTCATCCCCATACACACCTTCTAGCTTTCCCCATACCAAGATCTGGAAAAATCAAAAACAACAGCAGCAAATCTAGTTATGAACCTAGTGAACCATTCTAGTTATAGTTAGTGACTATTAGGATATGTATAAGTCTTTGAGAAAATCCTCTTTCTTTCAATATTCCTTTTTATGTATTTAATTTGTTGCCTCACTAGGGAGGAGTTGGATTAAATGATCTTTAGAGGTCCCTTCCAACATAAATCATTCTGTGATTTTGTGATATGCGACAAGATCAGGTGTATATTGCAAGTGCTGTCAAGTTACAGGCTTATTAGTAGAATAATTACACTTTAGTGTAATAGTATTATAAATACTATTACAAAATAATCATACTTGGTTTCATCTCCTGTCACAGATGAGTGCTCTGTGGTAAAGATCCAAAGATAGACTACATCCAAAGGTATTAGGCACTCAACATGTAAAACAAAGTATTAGCTAATGTGTGCATGGTGTGTTCAAGAATTTTTATTCATTATTAAAGGCAAGATTTCTTTATAAAACAACTATAGTGGTATTAGCTTTGTTCTTTCTCCAGAGAGCTACACTCACGCCTAATCTACTACAGCCTCTGCTAAGGGCCATGAGCTCTTAAGTGTTTCAGTGGTAAGAATGGTTCCACTAGTTGAGTGTAACTGGATTTGGAGGGAGTTGAAGGGAAAAAGTAAACAGAAGATGAAAAGTAGGATTGCAGACTGATTTCTACTATGAGTTTCTAAGGGAAGGAAAGGAGATACGTTTTCTAATAAAGGAAGGGTACTTCAGACTTGATTGGGAATTTGCTTCCTCTGAGTGCAATACTCTGAACTCAATACTGGAGTTCTCTGTTCAAAGTGGACATTTCTTTATTATCTAATAGTTGCATATTGACATATTCTAAGATAAAGAACGTGTGTTTATAACAAGCATTTATCTTATTGGCATAAGGGCTCATTGTAATGTTATATTACAGGCAAGATTCTCCTGTCACCGATTTTCTGTAGAATTTGGATCATAAATACACAAAATTAATGATAATTATTGTAAATTAAAATTTGCCAGCGTAGTTCCAATTTTCCTTTTCCAAAATCATGACCATATCCGACCTTTACAAACTATACTCGAGCTACAGGTAAAATTGCCTTTAATAACAGAGCTCAGAGCAGAAAGCAAATCATTCAAAAAAAATCTCATCTCAATTGAGGCAACTACCATGAGATGCTTCAGAAAAAGTGTTTTGATTATCATGAATATTTTGACCAAGCAGGTTGTGTATAACCTGCTAAAAAGCCTATGTAGGAGCTGTATAAATTATAAATGAAGTAGGTAAGGCTGGTAGATGTAAAAGATTTTGAATTATGCTGTACATGATGTATACTACCTGACCATTAAAAAAATAATAGTAGTTAACGAATTTAATGAGAGCTGAGTGTGGAGATTTGTTGTCTTTCAAAAATCTGTTTTCCATTTTGTGTTTTGAAGTTGTTTATTTAAGATTACACAGGTTAGCAGAGCCAAAGAATATCTAGATAAATATCTCCACAAAAAAAAAAATCTCTGGAAGTGAATTAGTGTAGAATATATACCTTTTTCATATTGTGCTCATGCTTATTTATTTAAATTTTACCGCATGGCAAGAGGAGAGACATTGCAGAAGTCTGGGACCTCAAACACAGCTGCTTCCTCCCATCTTTTAAGCTTAATATAAATTATATTTGCAAAAGCCTAGCAATTACATTCATGCTAAAAGATACTAAATTATGCATGACAAAAAATAAAGACACACTATAAATAACAAATCAGTTTTATTACAACAATTTAGTTAATATTTATAAGTCGTCAACTCTCTTCCTTGAGTAAGAGCTTGGTGAAAACAAGGGCCATTCCTTTATGACACCCACTTTGCTGCATCCTCACAGAATTAGTGTTTTTTCTGAGCCAGCTATTCTGACAATTAAGAGAATCAGCTAGGAATGGTCTTAGCAACCTTGCATTTCATCAAGGGCAAAGGCTCCTAAATTTTAACTACTTATTTAAAAATAAAAGCTGAATAATAGCACTACAAAAGATAAAATATGCTCTATTAAAAATGGATGAAACCAATCCCTATCTATAAAATACTGAAAAGCTTCAATTATCAAATTTTATATTCTAAAACATCATAAACTTTTGTAGTTCCACTTGTGAACTCTATGGAGAAGGTAAAATATTTGCAACCCATTGCACTTGGATAAGTTTTCATCAAGATCAGCTATGTGTTAATTTATACAATTATAGTTTGGCTTAACATGTCCCAGAAAATAGCCCATGCATGATACTGAATCAAGCTATTGTAGAAATGATTTATAGAAAGTTTTGTGCAGACTGTTGAGAAGATCCCCTACAAAACACAGTTACCCAGGCTGGGCCCAAGCTAGATAAACAAGATGAGGAAAAAGTAGTGCCAGGATTTGTGCTGAAAGATACTCGTCGGAGTATCAGAGACCTACATGAGGGAGATTTGGTTAGATGACACTGCAGGCCCTGCAATAATGCACATTGATCAGCCAAGATCCAGGGCTCTTGGCAAACCAAAAGAGGACAAGAAAGCAGCTGGAACTACAATCATCTTTTCTGCAAATATCAAAGCTAAAAAGTGCCTCAGGTGATAGAAGTTCATTCAAATTCTTTCCTTTGATATGAATAAAAAAAAATCACAGGCAATAGTCTAAGTGCGAACATACACATCATAGAGAATATGCCTAAAAGTCTTCACTGTACTTTAGGACCAAAAGATTGGAAGGGACCTCCTGTCCCCTGTTGTCGTGAATACTCAGTTTGCCTGATGCATTTGGAAAAACTGCTTTTCTCAGTTTGTAATGGAAGACTGGTCTAGAAACTGAGTCATCTAATTACTATGCACCTACAGATAATATCTACAATATCTAATATCTACAGATAATATCTAAATCTAATAAAATAATTCATGACTTACTTACACCTGTTTTCCTTTAGTTTTCCATTATTTTTTCTAGGTTTAGCTCTGCTGTACTTGCATACACTCTCAACTCTTACTGGGCTAAGCAGAGTTAGCTCTTAGGGGAAAGGTATCCTACCATCCTGACCGTCCAGGTAGCCCTTATATACAGCAGTCTAACTTTTAGTATTTATTTTGAATTTAAGAAAGCAAATCTATATAAGAAATCAAGAAGCAGCCTCTAACCAAAGCTCTAAAAAAAGCATTGATACTTTTGTCTCCTGAAAATTCTTTTCCTGATTCATCTTAGGATCATATTTGCGTTTTTTCAAAGCTACCTCCTGCTGACAGTTCACAGTCATTCTGTGATCAAACAGAATATCCAGCTGCTTATTCAAAAATCTTATTGTATTGTAAGACTTTTTGTTACAAATCCCTACGGCAGCGGGTCTTAGACCCTGTGATGTTTAGCTTGGTATAGCCTAATATTTTGAATAGTTACTACCAGGACTGCAATATGTGGAACTGTTTTGGGCAAATGGTAACTTTTACATGTATCCTGGGAATGAATGAGGAATCTAATTCAGGAATGAAAACAGCCAATAGGATGAGCACTGTGGCCCCAAAGAAGCCCACCAGGTAATGTTAAAAATAGGTGCATATCTGATACCTCATTTCCTGCTTGGGTTTAGACGCTGCAACAGAAAATCCTGTGAAACACAGGTGAAGCCTAAAAATACTTTCCTCACTTTGGCAACTGCATCTCTACAGGACTTGAGGCCATATGAATTCTTTGCATTGGTCTTCAAAGGAGAAGAAAGAGGGATGATTCCCATGATGGGACTCTCTGCTGTAGAAGCCCCAAAATAACGTGTCTTGAATTGAAGTGGCTAAAGAAAAGATTGTAGAGTAAATCAATGAAACAAACAGAAGCAAGCTACCCAAAGCAGATCTCTGGTAAGTCTAAAGGAACTCAAAGGTGAAATAATCAGACTACTAGTGTTGGCAGGTAATCCATGCCTTAGTAACCAGAACTAGGGTATGGCACATCTACTTTTTTGTTTGTTTGTTGTAATATTCTAAAGTGCCTTAGGAATTAAGGATCTGTAAGCCTGTTTTTTGTACTCAACAAATTAGTAGAAGCTCTAATTAATAAAGAGAGAGCACCTGGGTATATGAAGGCATGGCATTTTACAAACATACATAGCATTTGACAAATGTACTGGAATTACAATTCCACATAGTTGTTTGGCCTATTTAAATCAGCCTGATCTAGCTGATCTAAAAGTTTTTTTAGAAGAATGAACAGCTGTGCCATAAGAGGGAAGATTCTTTCATGGATTAAAAAAAAATACAGGAAATACAAGGTCATAAAAATCATTAATTCTTGCAATGACAGGAGGTTACCAACAGAGTTCCACAGGCACATGTGTCTTCAGTGCATCCTAAGTATCCTGAAGCAAAGGGTGGCAAATTTTGCCAAGAGTCCTGTAGGCAGGGCTGAGGACTGAGAATAACTGCATACTTCCATCATTAAGGTATACAGCAATAAAAATGGCAGATGAAATTCAATGTGATTAAGCATAAAATTATGCATGGAGTGGGGATGGGGAGGGAGGGTAAGCCTTCCATACACAAAGTTAGGATTGTTCTCAACAATCCATTAACCTCAAGACCTTGCTGCAGAGTGGTACAATAAGTAGCTCTGTGAAAAGTTCAGTTCAGTGCTTGGCAGAGGGCAAGTAGATAAATAAATATTTTTAAAAAGCAACTCATCCATCAAGAAGGATCAAAGAAGAAAAGCTAATAACATTATGTGTTGCTACATATATTTATGGTGTATACAAACTGTCAATACTATCTACAGTTCTGGTCAGAAGAACTGGAAAGTTCTTAACTGACCTCATTGGTTTGACTGGAAGCATGGGACAGTTTCTTTTTAAGGAACAGCTGAGCAGCCTTGGACATTTCAGAATAAGTAGAGAACCTCGAGTAGCAAAATTCAGCTGATACCTAAGATATCTATTGTCTTCTCTATACCACTCAGAATGTTGCAGATTTTTTGTTGTGTCACCAATAAGAAGTAGCCTACTGGAATGTTTGTTCCTTTTTGTTTGCTTTTGTTTCCACCTCTCCTTCACCCTCACTTTACTATGCTTTGTTCTGGAAGCAGGTAGGAGCTCAAAGAGGTGAATAGTCTGTATTTCTGTTGTTAGCTCAGATGACTGGCACCTTCATGCCCACAGCATCCTTGGATTCTGTCGTTAATCTTGCAAAAGTTGTGCAGGGCACAGCAAAACAGTGGCACAGATGGCACAGGCCACAGTGGTGTTCCAAAGGGCTTCGAGGTTTGTTTGTACATAGAACGGCATCTTGCCTTCCGACCCCCAAATGCTCTCTTTGTCACCATCCTACAATAACTCTGACACAATGAAGCTATTTTAGCAGGATGCTCTAGAGTATTCAAAGTACTTGGATGTAATTAAAGGCATAAGGAGATAAGCAAATGCACTAATAGAGGGGGCAGTGGCTGACAGACATCTCCCCAGTAAAGAAAACAAACAAACAAAAAAACCAACCAACCAACCAACAAACAACAACAACAAAAAACACAAGGAACACAGTCCCAGAAGGTAAATGACACATTTCTTCTGCAGTTCATCTTATTTATTTGTAGTTCATAATCCAGCACTTTCAATGTAACTCAGCATCAGGAACCAGAGAATCTCACAGAACAACCTAAGACACAGCAAAAGTGCACAGAAAAGAAACCACGAAGACCACAGTCTGCATGCAAGCATAGTATATTAATATAATGTAGACAAAGCAAACTGAAAAATAAATATGCTGTTTTTTGCTTTCCCAGGTAAGAATACTTCAATTTCTACGAAACATTTTGCACAATTCAAAAATGTGCAAAACTAAAAGGCCCACTAAAATGGCATACTAAAGGCACATTAAACTACAAGGAGACTGCAAGCAAAAACTTCTTAAACTGGACAAGGGAGCAAGTAAAGAATAAACAAGAACTACAGGAACTGCAGAACTTCCCATAGCTGCTTCAGCACAAGTAAGGTATTTGAGACATTTTCTCAAAGTGGGGGATACAGACCAAATATCATGGCAGTGACTGAACTTCAAGGTGCAGTCCAGCAAAGGCACATGAATGTACCTAGAGAAGTGCCTGTAGAGTACCCCTATCAGCTAGGAATGAACAAACCATAAACACAGGCACAGCTTCACAAAAGTCTTTCAAAACCCACAGAGCTGGTTTAAAGTTGATCTGCCACACCACTGGTAGCCAAAGTAAAGCAGGTCAAGCATAGTATGTTCACAATTGCACAAGCCAAGAATAAAAGTGCTACTCCACTCTCTAAGCAAGCTGTAAGCAATGTAGTGGTTTTAGGAAGAGATTACAAGAATAAGCCCCTAGTCAGGCAGTCCGGTGCTGTTCCAGAAGCTTTTTGTGAGGTCATTATGATAAGTGCCTGCACAAACGGCAGCAGTAGCCACATGACTCAAGAGCCATGGCAATTTTGGCTTAAGCTCACTGACCCCAAAACTATCATCTTGAGAGAAGGAAAATCCTTCTCCAGTTGCAAAGATCCTCTTCCACAAAACCGTCTCCTTAGATTCATTGGTTGATATGCATAGCCACTCCAGATGAGGAGATCCATTAAAGCAGCAAGTGGAAGGTCAATTCAATAAGATATTCACTGTCTTGGAACTTCTGGCTAGCATTTTTATTTGTGTCCTCCACCATGAACAAAAACCTAAAAAGACAAAAACCAAAAAGTCCTGTTAACCTGCTGCTAGCCCTGAAAGAAGTGCTTCTCCATAACAGCATGGTTCTGTGTCCTAACCTGCTCCAATCAAACAAAGCTCCTCTATTTCTGGAAAGAGAAAAGGATGTCAAGGATGCTTTGGGTGAGTGGGGAAGAACAGGCATCAAAACAAGTAAGAGCAAGTGTTACCCTTCCTTCAAGGCCAGCTTCCTGGTGATGTGGGAAACTGAAAAAAGGTACTAGGAAAAGACTCGCCTTGTTCCCACAGTTACTAGATGTGAGGATGAAGACTTACTGGGCAACAGAAGAAAAAACAAATGTACAAATGAGATGATATGAAAACAAGAAAACAGGAGAACGTAGAAAATATGCTGGGGAGGAAACAGGGATAACAGGAAAGAAAAGCCATTGGGTTTGATTTTTTAAAAAATAAATAATAATAATAATAAATAACAGAAACAAAACATACACACACTCCTGTCATTAAAAGGGTGAAAAAGAAAGGGAGAAAAAAGGGGAAGGGAAAAGAAAGGGGGAGAGGGAGGAGGAGGGGAAAGAAGAGGGAGGAGGGGAGAAGAAGGGAGGACGGGAGGAACAGCAGAAGGGGAAAAGTTAGTTGAAACATGACCTATAAGGAAGACAAAACAGACATCTGTAAGAAGGATAAAGAAGAATGGGGTAGAAGAAAGCAAATAAAGAAAAAGAAACAAAATAAAAGGTCAAGGACAATAAAGTTATTCTTAAGAGAAGTATTGTGGCTAAAATGTATGATAGGTAAAAACAGCTAACTTTGTTAGTTCCAACAGTAGAAGTTCTTACTTCCGATGCTGAAATGTTCCAGCTTTGATCTCTGTGGACAATCTTCTGTCTGGATTTGTGGCATGATTATTTGCAATTCATTTGGATAGAAAATACATATCTTTGGGGGCAAAAAAAATAATAATAATAAAAGAAAAAAAAAGATACCCACACACCCACAGGTTGGGAATTGTCTTCATTTAAAAGGAGAGAGAGAAAAAAAGCACTGTCGAAAATAGGTGAGACACATCCTCAGAGTATGGAAAGGTAAGCTGCTCTAAATAGCATATGCTTTGGCTGTCATACAACAACAACAACAACAACAAGTAAATAAACCATACCAGACATCAGACATTCCCTAACATTGCTATTGTGCATATTTATTTTAAAGTACCTCTGAAGTGTGAATATTTCTTCTCTGCAGCAGGAACAACATCTTTTATTTCCTAATGGAGAAAAACACATTAGCTGTCACAAGTAGCATACAGACATATAGATGATCTGACAATTTGTTTAATTAAGGCTTAAAAATTTTCAAGCCCTTATGAGAAGTTGTTTGGCTGCCAGTTTGAGCGATGCCAGTTATGTGAGGATTAAGCAATGCATTTAAAAGTGCCGAATGCTCAAACATTACAGAATTTGAGAAAGAGATTCCGAACAGCATCGACATGACATAAGCACAAGCGCTGCCAAACATGACAATAAATCACTTGTCACAGGAAAAGAGCAAGAAATGTTTAATGCAAGCAGATGCTCCCATAATTGATATGCAGCCCTGATCTTCACCAAAAGAAATACAGTGAATAGGAAACAACATGAAGTTTGCTGTCACCAAGGAGGAGAACGTGTATCCTGCAACTATGAATGAAGCAATTAGACTATCTATTGCGCACACATTTATGGATAGTGGCTCTCTATAAATACTGGATGGATTAATGCTGTCTTTAGAATGACAGATCTGTTTCTTTTTTACACAGCAAGTAGAATTTCTCTTAAAATGTGAACATTGATTTTGCTTCCTTTTTTCTCTTCATTTTTAAGATGGCACATTAAAAAAAACATGTAATAAATAAAATAATGTAAAATGACACCAGAGAACAAAAGAAATTCCTTTAAATGATTTGGTACTATCTCCTTTGATGCATGTAGCTTCTGCAATGATAAAAATGTTTCAGCTATTTCTCTCCTCCTACTCTCCCTCTTTATCTCATACACATTTAAAATGTTACTTTATAGTAGCTTGGGAAATTCTTTGGACCAGAAAAGCAAGGCTGCAATTTTCAAGCAAAGTCCACGAAGCTATCTATCTAAATTCAGGAAAAAAACAGAACAGAAAAAAAAAATCTGAGAACTCAGATACCAAGTAAAATCTAAGCACTGGAGATTTCTGCCACTCCACTTTTAAATGATTAACACCGTAGGTCCAATTTTCAGAAGAGAAACCTCGATTTCAGGGCTAAAGCTCAATAAGAGACTGAGGGACCCACATTTGTTCAGACTGAAGAATAAAAAGCTAAGTGGGATCTTACTTCTGTCCTCTGCTACCAAAGAGGTTGCGAGGGAGAAGATCGAGAGTCCCCGGTAAAAGGCAAAGAGCAAGAAGCAATGGTCACAAGCTACACCAAAGGAAACCAGCTATGTATAAGGAAAAACATCGCACTGGAGGTGGGGGAACAGAGAAGTTGTGCAAAAAGATCCTTAGATACTTTCCAAAACTGAACTGGATTGGGCTTTGAGCAACCTAACGTAAGACGGATGGTACCTCTGCTTTGGGCTGGCTGGAGAGGACTCACAAAGGCGCATTACAACTTAAATCATTTTATGATCCCAAAACAGTTCTAGAATCATAGAATCACATAAACATTTTTGTTCCACATGTTTACACAGTATCTGGGTGTGAAAACTCCTGCATCTTAATTTTAAATGTAGACAGATTGGCATTACTAAAATAATGGAAAGAGTTTAAATCTGTTTTTTGACCATCCTGGATTTTTGGTAGGTCCAAACTCCAGTAAGTTTAACATGCTTGAGTCATGAGGCTATATGGTCTGCATCTTCATTTAATTCTTCAAGTTCAGTTCAAAATTCTACAAGCTGAGATCAATCTGGGGGTAGATGCTTACCATCATAGGGCTCAGAGCAGCCTGGATGGAAATGTTGCTGCCCACCCAAGCTATCTAAACACAGGATACAGCAAATGTTCTTTTGCTTGGTAGCTTTACCACTCACTTCTAAATCTTTATGAACATAAAGTAAACTACACTTACTGTCATTCTAGCTCTTTTTTTAGACCCATAAGGAAAGCAGCCAAAAGTTTAAACCATTGCTGCATTTTGTTCTGCGTGTTCGGTGAACAAACACAACATTGTAGCCTCTGGGGATATTTGTCTTTCACAGGCACTAAATTCATTTTTTAAAAGGCAATATATGAGCTTTTTTCACACTGGATATCTATGCAAAGCTGTGGGAAAAAAAAAAAAAAAAAAAAGACTGAAGAGTAAATTGTCTCTTCATGCATGCATGGTAAACTACCTATACAGATAGACCCATTATTCAGCAAGATGAGAATAGATTCTATAATGGAAAAAAAAAATCCGCCCTAGTAAAGCAGGAAAAAACTCCATATTTTTATTGATACTAATAACTAAAATAAGAGGGTTTTTTGTTTGTTTTTGTAGAAGTCTTGAACATAAGATTGTAGCAGTATTGTTAATAAGTTAGATATAAATAGTCTCCTCAGACAAATATAAGTTCCGAATAGCTCCAACAAATGTTTTATTCCAATTTGCTGAAGGATTTAACCTAATGTAACATTGAGATCTGCCCCTTCTTAAAATCAGGTATTTGATAATTTCCTTTCTAACTCTTCCAGAAATTTAAGTGACATCTTTAAATACTGGATTTAAGGTTAAGGCGTAGTGAAAATATTTAATTTCAGGGTTTTTAAATAATATTTTATCTCAAGCACAGCATTATGAAGAAATCCCAAATACTTATATATGCTGATTGCATTAAAAAATAAATAAATAAAACTCTGAAACTTTTGATAAGTTCTGTGGATTTTCTATGACTATAACTGAGAAACACAGTGGTCAACGCAGCTGCACAGGTATAAACAGAGACTTAGTTTACCCTTTTCTTACTAGCAAAGATGTTAAAGATGTACAAAATGGAAAACAGCCAATGTGATATGACATTCACAAATCTGACTGAACTTGCAGTGCTAGCAGCCTGGAAGTCAACTTAGTAAAGTAAAGAAAAACTAAGCATTTTCTCTACAGAAAATGACATGCAGAATAGAGTTTTGCGTTGCCAACTTTGCTGTGCTTTTAGAGTAGGAATTTACAGCACTATGCAGCTCCTGAAGCTGAAATAGTAAAATTCTATAACACAATGAAAGTTTACATTATGGTATAGATTCAGCCTGTTCAAAACACCATACAACTCTGCAATAATCTTATAAGGTATATCACCTATCAGAATAGGAATTAGAAACATCTATCAAAGCAAACATTTTTTGCAGGGGTCACATTTCAAAAGTTCATTCCAGCTTTGGAGTGGTCATCAGTTCCAGTGGTATTCCTCCTTTAACTATAAAGGGTCTCTCACAAATGAGGAAAAGCAACTAAAAGGGAATTACCATTTTAAGTGCAACCACTCTATGTCAAATCAGTCACCTTTCAGTGAATTACAATGAGTGTACCAGCTATTGAATCAAAGTTATCACCTCATAAATCATATCAGGATCAAATCAATGTCAAATGCACTGCATGGTTGAGTAGTTATTTCCCCCGGTAAATTAAAATCCTGATATCCTACAGCTGCTAACATTTACAAAAGCAATTATATTCAGACCTGAACTGGTATGACTTCCTGGGAAAATCCTGATATAGTAACTTTTTAGGAAGTTGTTAAAGCTTCCCTGACAGGCAAAGAGCTAAATGCACTAGGTTTTTCATGTTTTCAGATCTAATACAAATTCTGATATTTTCATCACATGTCTTAGAGAAAATTACTAAACAACAACAACAAAAAAAGCATTCTTACCTGGAGAATCAGTTTGATTTATGAGGTGTATTGCAAAATAAACAGATTAACAGAAATACATTTACTGAATTTTAAAATTTTTGTATTAGCAATACTAGTTTGGTATGGTATCAATAATGATGATGTATAATCACACATATACATGATTATACACAAATAATTAGTTGTAACTGTCTTTATCACTACTTTATAACTCCTCAACATTTTAACAGCGTATTTTTCCTGACCAACTATTAAAAATATAATTTGAATAAATAATTGTATAGTTTATAAACTATATAATTTTATAGACTAATGTGATTTTTCAAAATATATTAATTTACATGACAAAATCCCACATACTCTAAACAAAGTGTCATTTTTTTGAAAATAAACTGAAGAATCTGAAAGGCTCAATTTGTTTCAATATCAAACCTATTGGGGAGCATATTACACTTTTACTTTATATTGTGGTTTAATAGAGAACTGGCTCACACTGTTTTATTTTTTAAATTATTTCTAAAGAAAAAACTTTTACTCCAAATCAGAATGAAAGTTAATTTTTATAATGTACTATATTGAAGGAAACAAAAACTCTTCATATGCAACTACTGAAGACATTGGTTTTAAGTAGTGTTCTCAGCATCGACATCGTAACTGTTCCTGGAACCAATAATGCACACATTCTCCTTTATAATTTATTTACCACATAGCTTTTTTCTGCAGACACTTAGGTGAAATGTTACAAGACTCTGCCCTCAGAAACAGAGATACTACCTTATTCTATTCACAAGGGTATCAGAAACAGCAGAAGAGAAATCATTTTTTTCATGGAGCACTATTAAAATATTGTATTTTCAAATAGAAGAAAACAAACATTCCAAAATGAAAATTCAAGCAGCCAAACTAGTAACTGAGATTATTGTAAATCTGTATGATTCAAAAAAAATCTGATCTGTTTAGCTTAAATTAGAGACATTTGAACATCTAAACAAGTTTGAAAATATCTGGAGTATCATCACATGTCTATTGAGATGGCACTTGAGGATGTGGATTCATTTTGGATAGAATAAACCATTATTTTAATCATGATTTGCAATAAACCAGATTAGTGAGATCTATCTTGTGAGTTCTCTCTCCCCTGACATGGATGCCTATGGCAGGGAAAAGGGAACAAAACTTATATAGGCAACATCCATGTTCATCTGCCCATTATTAACACTGGTAGTTTGGAAGGTAAAAGCACAGAGCAAGTAGCAGTAAGCTTTAAGAAAGGTGATGTTAAGGAAATCATTCAATAAATCACAGCGATACTCTCCCACTTTTTTGCAGGCTACTAACTCTATAAACTGGACTTGGTTCCACAAATGAGTCTTCCGGTCTCTGGTGAACTAACAGCACAGACTTGTTTCCTCTGCACACACAGCAGAAAGGAACAGGAACAGAAGGAAAGCACAGAAAAGGAACAAACCTCATAGAGGAAAAACAAACAAAAAAATGTGGTAATATAGGATTTCCAGGATTTAAATAGGCAGTAGGAAAGTAGAACAAACAGAATTGGAAGACAACACTTCAGACTAACAGCCAGTGACCTTGATTAGCCCATGTATTCCAGTGCTTAATCCAAGCTAAAGCAAAACATAAATTAAATAACATTAGATATGTCTTACCTTGGGCTTTAGATGCCTTTCAAACCCTTGCTAGGCTTTGGGAGCCTAGCAGGGCTAAACAAGCCCAGCTCACTTAGCCTTTCCTAATACTCCAGTCCCTTAATTATCTTTGCTGCTCTACTCTGCACCCTCTCTAGAAGCTCCACATCCCTCTTGCACTGGGTAGCCCAGAACTGCACCCAATACTCCAGGTGAAGCCTCACCAGAGTTGAGCAGAGGGGCAGGATCCCTTCCCTCAACCTGCAACGTTCCTCTTCATGCAGGCCAGGATCCCACAGGCCTGTTTGGCCACGAGGGCACATTGCTGACTCGTGGTTAACCTGTTGTCAACTAGGACTCCCACATCCCTTTCTGCAGAGCTGCTTTCCTCTAGTCTGTCCTGGTGCCTGGGGTTATTCCTCGCCAGGTGCCGAACCCTGCACTTGTCCTTGTTGAACCTTGGGCCCAGTACTGACCCCCGCAGGACACCACTGGCCACAGGTCTCCAACTAGACTTGGCCCCATTTATCACCACCCTCTGGGGTCTGCCATCCAGCCAGTCCTCAATGCACTTCCCTTTCCACTCCTCCAAACCACAGTTCTGGAACTTTCCTATGAGGATATTACAGGAGACTGTGTCAAAAGCCTTGCCAAAATCAAGGTAGATAACATTGATGGCTCTCCCATAATGGCTCTACCATTTCAAGATCATCCCCAATGAGTCCAACATGCAAGCCAAGAGGTGTCTGAATATATGACTTCTATAAAATATTTCCTAATGACCGACATTAGAAGATAAATCCTGCTCCCTAGAACTACTGTTAAATAATGATGCTACTGACACCCAGGTACTTATTTCCACTAGGAGACAAAGCATCCCATTGTTTTTTAAAAATTAGTATGGAGAACATGAAGTGTGAAAATTTTGAAATAATAGTGGAAGCGTAGCCTGAAAGAGTTCAGAGATTTTCAAAGAACAGATTTATCGAAGCCAACTTCATATACAAGGAAAACAGAGAGTATGATTTGTAATGCACAATTTATTTGACAAATATTCTCTTTTCCTTGCAAATTGCCCACTAACAAACTGCAATGTTCTCAGACATTCATTATTCAATATTACTTGTGAACACACAGGCAGCTAATAATTTCTAGTGGGCACATTGTTTTGAGCACTTAATTTGCATTGCACTGCTCTTGGATATGGCAGACATTACTTAAAATTCTCACCAGTAATGGTTGTGTACCTGACTGCAATAGTCAACATAAGAGTAGTCTGAAATTCACTTTGTGGAAATACCTAATTTCTTTTAAATAAAAATTCTCTTGAGTATTTGTGCTAGTAAAGCACAAGAAGAAAAAGATATAGAAATGGAAAAAAAAAAGTTTCCTTCACATCCAGGATGAATTAATTTGAAAACTGTTATTCATCAGATATTGATCAGCAGTTTTGCAGCATGGACCATATTTCCTATATGAAACTGGAAATGGAAAAGTCATTATTCTCATCTAACAAATCCCAGCCTGAGAAAGCACAGCCTAGGAGTGAGATAATAAATATGAACGCAGACATACATATATTTCCCTCCACAGAGGTAAGGAAACATTAGCATAAGTTATTGTAGAGGTATATTCATAAATTGAAAAATTAAAGTTTAATGAACATAGAAAAATTATGTCTACATTTGTCTTTAGCATATAAGGAAAATGAAAATAGTCTCTTTTATTAAGAAAGGAACAGATGGTTACAAAGAACTTTTATTGTATGATCACTGATATATTATTTTTAATAAAATAGTTTAGAAAAGATTTTTGGTATAACTTTTTTTTTTAGAAATAATC
This sequence comes from Tinamus guttatus, assembly GCF_000705375.1. The sequence continues at coordinate 70,177 of NW_010579295.1, read as the reverse complement.
CAAAACTCAATTTTTCTAAAGGCTAGTTTCTCAATACAGTCCTTGGTGGGATATTTTGTTCCAAATTTTATCCTACTGGCTACACTCTTTTAATCTATGAGAGTGATTTTGTTTACAAAGTTTTACTATTATTATAGGATTACATAGGTGATTGGTACCATTCATTATTTATATCTCAAAATTGAAAGCAAAAACAAACAGTCAAGAACCAGCCATTAAAAATGCTTCCCCCAGTCCCATCCAACCCCCACCCCCAACAGGGTCTCAAAGATAATCAGTTTTTCAAAATTATTAGTTTTTGTTAAAACTTTCCATAAGTAAAAAGTTTTGATACATCAAACATTTCCTCACATTTCAGTATGTTCAGTCATCACATGGTCAATATTGAACAACCAGAACATCATAAACACCAAAAATCCAAAATTTCAGTCAGTTCTTTTTAAAAAATTCCACAGTAGAAGGATAGATATTGTGCTACTAATACGTGATTGTATACAAATATATAAATACATACTTTAAAACACCAAATGTGAAGATTACTAAGTAATTGTATTTAAGTGATACACTTAGTAATTCTGAACAAACAGAATGAAGAGGACACAGTGAAAATCATGAAAGCGAACTTGAGATCAGCGCAAGAGTTGGATTTGTCAAACAATTTTTTTTCATTCATGTATATTTTATGTTCATATATGATAAACTTAGGCAGATCAGTGCCTCTGAGTCTCCCATCATAAACAATTCAAACTAATCTTGCTTCAACTCTGTATACTCTTGGAAAATTTAGACGAGTGTTTCTCTGCATAATTCAGAATCCCTGAGTGCCTGATGATGAATAATTAATTCTGCTATTCATTTTTTTTTTTTTTGATATCCCAGAACAAGACTTCTGACTTTGGTATGGAAGAACAACACTTCATTTTAATATTTTTTTATAAATATTTGTAGATTCTATGACACTTCTAATATAGTTCATTTCTGATTACTTAGATTTTGACTAGTTTAGTCATGGAAACAGAGTCTTCGAGCTGGCTGTCCACCACCTGTCAAATAATTTGCAAAAATTCCTGGTTCAGTGGTTGCTCAGAATGAAGCTACTAAGGGAATACAACGGAAGAGAGAAAAGACATGATGGAGAAATGCAGTGCTGGACAGATTAGCCCAAGACACACAGGCATGCTCACACACGCAGACACACGTAAGAAAGACAGAAGAAGTAATGACCTTATGCAAAAGAAAAGGAGCTTTGATTGGAGAAAGATCGGTAGTGTTATCAGAGGTACATTGTAATGTGAAGACCCAGTGGGGAACAGAAGAGGTTGGGTCTAGCAATTGGGAGAGAGCTGACTGGAAAGATGTGAGAAGACATGTACCCAGGCTGAAGTGACAACTGCTAGAAGCAAAACACAACAAACAAACAAACAAACAAAATCCTCTTTCATATTCACCCGCGGAGCAACCACCATTACCATCAGTCATTTGGTTAACAGCAAGCAGTGGTTCTAACAGCAAATGCCCAATCAGCATCACTCTGCATACGGACCACAGAAGAGTCAAGGCAATAACCTTCCTCCCTACCCCAGCAAAAAAAAACCATAACCTTCTCTTCCCCTCTTTTCTGCTTTATATAAAGCATTGTCTTTAAAAAAGTTCCAAAATAAAAATTCCCACAACTAAAACTAGGAAATAACAATGATAGCTGCAAAGGATCATTCCATTCATATATATGCATATATATATACGGAAAATAGACTTGTTTCCTGCCTCAGGTCTTTCTTGGCTATTTAGACAGTAAGAGAGGTAGAACAGGAATTGCTTATTGCTTTGCTCTTGTTTAGGGCATAACTGTAAGTAATTGGCCCTCCAACCACATACCTATGTATGTGTATAAACAAACATTTACAATTCGTGTACACAGTTGTGGCAATTTTCTATGCAGTTGATCTTCATAGAAACTGCTTTGCATGCAGCTTGCAAAGCTAGAAACAAGTGGGCACAGACTGTCCTCAGAACCGTTGTTGAGGACCTTCATTGGAAAGTACCTGTTCTAGCAGTACAATTCGCAGCCATGTTCCTATGTATGACCTGACAGCAGAATATTGTAATTTAATATTTTTTTCATTCTCTGGAGTATCGTGCTCTGCTTTTTTTTTTCAGTGTTAAATAACTACCAGACGATCCTCTCACATGCGTAAATTTGTTGACAAAAGATTTGTATGAAATGGGAGGGTATCCCTTTTCATTCTTCAATGTACACCAAATCACTAGCAATAGCTAAACTGAGATCACTTGTGGTTTTGATCTCCCACAGGATAAACAAAGCCTTAGTTTACTAGTATTTGCTCCTGTCATGCCCAGTGTCTCTTAAAACTGGTGAAATACCTCCCTTTGGGTCAATGTTGGAGCAATGGCAATATTTTGCCATTTCTATAGGAACCTTTAGTCTCCTTCCCTTATGAACCAGGTAATCTAACCTAAAATAAAGGCTAGGTCCAACAGTGTTTTCATATGTTAATTGATCTTTATCAGGCAGTATGGCAAAGAGCATGCTGTCAATAGCAAGTATGATACTGATCAAGTGGTAATGTCATAGTTTCACAGTGCCAGTGACTTGTGGCTCCCATAAAATACAGAAAAGTACATATTACACTTTCATGCTAGATTTAGTCTTTTAACAAACAGATTTCATATTTCTTGATGAGTTAAATGCAGCCACAAATCAAGCATGCATGTCAGCACCAGATAAAACGAGTTCACATGCAACATCACATACCTGTGAAAGCCTACATACCTAATTCATAACTTTTATGTCCTCTATTTTCCATAATTGTTTTGCCAGGCTCCAGCCCTGAGGCCCAACTTCTTTGCTAACTTTCTACTGGGTTGCAACCTTTCTGTTTTCATTAGCCCTTGCTTGGCTGTTTAATCCAATCTTCCAACACTCATCATTTTATCATGAACAGTCAAACCATACAATTTCTTTTCCAGACACAAACACATTATCTTAGCTACCAGTTAAGCCACAATTATATCTACACAAAGATAATCAGGCTTCCTTTTACATGAATATATAATATGCCATTTCAAGTCCAAGCTTTCATAGTGTGGCTTGGCCTCACTCTACATATCATTGTTTTGGTCTGTCACTCCTGAACACTCTGGGCACTCAGCCCCACAATCAGCCCAGCTGGCCAGTATTTGGTCAGAGCTACAAAGTAGGAAGAAGCCATTGAATCAAGTGCAGACTTTTGTTAGTCCAGTTATTAATTACACAGGTCAAAATGATTTTAATATATATTAAAGTGATTGAAGCACAGTAAAGGGGGTATTGACCATGACAAGATCAAATGGATTAGTATAAGTTGCAATAATAAATTATTAAAATTTGCAACTAACCTTATCAAAGAGCATTCTCTCAACCAATGTAAGAATATTGATTATTTTTCAGGCTGACCTCAAATTAATGTTTAAAGGAGAACATTTGCATAATACATTACACAGCACATAAACAGAGTTACTAAGAGCTTATTAGACCCATCCTATTTCCCCACCTTGGCAGAAGCAGAACAGCAGCTCCTTGCATATGAGCTCCATGCATAGTACAACACTCCCTTAGTACTGTTGGATGTGTGCAGGGAACAAACTCGACTTCCTCGGAAAGACTGGGATACATAGGGGTCACCTGCTGATTAATTCAGTTCATTTCCAGGTGTATTTGTTTCAGTAAATAGTCTATAAACAATGACATTTTTGCCTTTGATCTATTAAATGATAGAGTTATTGTGACATGCATCTCATTTAATGTTGAGTATTACTGTGATTTACTAGACAGCATTCTGCAATGTGAAGAGCTACAAAAATGGTTTCTGTTGATATAAAATGTGTAGTTTATTGCTTTTTTGTCTCCTTGTTCTACCATTGTGCTTTTTCTTTGTTTTTCGCCCTGCCTTACTCTGGACAAATGCTGTTAACTATTCTATCTTTACTTTTGAAATCTGTTCCAAATGGGCGCTTTTTGCACACTTTTGCTCCAACTTGTGCACTTGCTGGCAGCCTCAGGGACAGCTCCCCTTCCACCTCATATCTGCAGCCAGCCTCAAGCAGCCAACACTCACAACCTTCAAGGTTTCACTGACCAAAAGATGGAAAAGTAATTTAGTGAAGGTAAAATATGCGTACAAGGATGAAGTCGCCATTCATAAATGTCACTGCAGTTTCTTTTGTTAAGTCAAGTGGCTAAACGTTTCAGATCAAAATAAGAGTTTTGCGTGGGCTGCTAGTTCGCCTTTTCAGTAAACTTTATGAGATAGCTTAAACACATGATCACATGTCTTTTTTTTTCCCCAAAGATACCTATCTGAGGATCCCCAGTTTATTCACTGCACAGGATAGATGGTGCTTACTTAAAAAGCAGTTGTTCAGTATTTTATTTTTAATGCCATGTTCAGTGGTTATAATGTTAGTCAAGCTCCTCTCTGAAGCTGGAATTCCTAATTTCCCTTTGGACTCCTTCAGGTCAATCAGCACTAAATATCTGAATTCCTGCGTGACCAGCCACTGAAGAGACGCATGGCAACCAGATCTGCTCACATTTCAGTCACTTTGACAAAAAAAAAAAAGGTCATTTTTTCCCTCTCTCCATTTCAGTGGAACCTTTGCTCTGCTCTCCCCTGCTGCTGCAGGAGAGGAGATGGCAGAGAAGCAGGAGGTGCCACATGTGAGAAATGGGCAGGATCACTTCTGAGGACTTTGTTTGGGTTCCTTCTTGATGACATGTGGCCTGTTATTGAACATGACAATGTAACAGATCTAAAGGCCTTCCCAGTAAAGAATGGAAAAAAAAAAAGTTATCTCAAACTACTGAAAATTTCCTCTCTTCTGGTAGGAAAAACTACACATTCAAGATATCAATATCAGATTGGTTGTTCTCAGACAGCCTGGAGCTGCTGCTCTTTACATTTTGTGGGTATAATGCACAAGTTTTGTCATAGGTGGAATATTATGGAAAGTTGCTTTGCAGTTAGAAGTGCTTATTTTTTAAAAAATTTCTCTTCAATATTCTAAAACTGAGAAGACTCTACAAAGCAGCTTTAAAAACACATCAAAATGACAAAAGTTTCAGAGGGATAGCCATTTCCAGTCAGGCCTAATTCAGAGCCCTTGTAGTGGCTTTGAGGATTTTCCTATTCATGACAGGAAAATACACCTAATGACACACTCAGATTTCCTATTTATTTCTCATTCACAAGAAAATGACTGATTAGTATTTCTTACTATTAAGCTACAAACAGAACCCCTTTACATTTTAGTTAGAAGAAGCCAGCTTTGTCAGCTGGCTGACAGTTGTAATTAGAGTATTAAAGAAGTCTCTCCATACTAATGTTTTATTTTTTGTCTTGAGACTACAAAGAGAAGATTCCTCAGTCAAAATTTCTCTCTTTAGCCATTTGAGATGCTTGCACAGAATAGATAGTTTCACCTATGCTGCTGATCACATTCGCAGAAGTCTATATAATTAAATGCTTAATCTGAGGAGTTTGTAAATTAGAGTTTCTTTGCTTAAAGGTAGATTTTTGTAAAATCCGTAGTAAGATATGTGCTGAGTTCCCCTGCAAGTACCAAAACACAGTTCTGCAAAAGCCTTTGTGACTTCGACTTTACACATAGGAGGTTCTTATCAAAGAACTAATGCTAAAACAGCCCTTGTAACTTAAAATTGTACCAGACAGTCAAGGATTATGACAGACTACTTTGAATTCTTCAGTGCTGTTGCAATCCCTCCTGAGTTGGTGCTGCCCATAAATACACTCACTATGCCTTCTCCTTCTATCATCCATACAATAATCAAAATATTGACTAGTACATCACTCAGTACTGTCCCCAGTAGAATCCTGCTCAATACATCCTTTTTTTGACAATGAAACATCGATTATTCCAGCAAGTTTCCGATCAAGCAGGGAATCCCGTCTTTGAGAGGACTGTAATTGTTTGACCATATGAGATTGTTACAATCACTATTTCCTTTGTATCATTCCAAATCATAAAATACACAGTATAAAATAATGTATTTCATTCTAACAGCTGAAAGGAAGCAAGATGTTAGGATTAGATAAGTAACATTTGACTGTTGTACAGAGGTGACACGAGGCAGAAGTGGTCGTAGTATGCTATCTTGTTACCTGGGGTGGAATTCAATATTTAGGGTAGGATTCCTCTATTTCCCACCAATGACTAGCCTGCTAGGTCTTCTGCTGAGCTGTAGCAGAAGTACTGAACATCTCATAGTTCAGCTCAGAGTCTGGTGCATAATGGATTTTGCATAACCTACCTTAAATTTACACTTCCTTAAAACCACTGTTGCCAGAATTCTTTGAGTCATTTATATTCCTGCTTACTTTAATACAGATAGGTCAGGCAGATCAGTCCTGATGAAGTAAAGTGGTGGTACTTAGAATGGCCCAGTTCCAGATGAGAAAAAGGAATGTGAATCATCCCAACCTCTCAACCTACTTTTTTTGCCTTGAATTCATAACTTGCTTCCCTAAACCCACCACAAACCCATGCCAACCCCGTCTGCTTACTTTCTCACCCTAGCAAGGACAGTTCTGAGCACTTTGTCTTGTCCTCCTTTGCCAGCCTACCTCATGCCCTGGAGACCAGGGGCAGAGGAGCCAGGAGCTCATCTTGGGTTATTTCCAATGCACTGACAAGATATTCGACAATAGTTAAGGTAAAGAGACCTGAAGATGTACAAATTGCCACACCAAGTTAAAACTACCAGAGGACATTAGAAGACAGAATTTCTTCATAATAAATGCAAAGATTGAAAGATTGAAAAAGAAGAGAGTACACTGGTAGGTGTAATGTTAGTACAGCTGAGGGGTTATAGAGTTTTGTAGAATCCTGGTCTCAAAGCAATGGTGGGGACACTGAAAGCCAGCGCGTTGATATTCCTTCCACTTTTGTTGCTGAGAGTAAGTAAAGTCCAAAGTGCTTTCCATTCACAAAAATTTTAAAGTATAAAGTAAATGTCTCTTCAAAAAAGCCAAATATTTCACATGACTTTTTTTTTTTTTTTTTTTTTTTAAGATGGATGACTTTTAGCATGTAAACAAGAGCAAAAAGTCTATTTTTAAACTGAGGTACCAGATATTTTTGACTGCAAAATTCTGAAAAAAATAGAAAATTAAATATTCTGAGTTAGAGTCACATAAAATTAGGAGCATTACTGTTTCTTCCCCTCTTTGTCAATCCAAATGTATTGGTCTAAGTCCATACATGGTGAGAAGCACTTATGACTTTGAAAGAGTAGAGCATAAAGGAATTTCAGGTGCACAGCACTGGACAAAGAGCAGAAAGTATAATTAAATGATCTGATCTAATCATCTTACAGCATTTCCTTTCCAAATATTGCTTTGTATGATCCTGCTAAAAATCATATATTGCTGGGCTGTAGTGGTGCAGGCAATGCCTGAAACCCCTGATGTGATCCTGCCTTCTGGTAGCTTAATACTCACCTGTTAGGTAGTAGACACAACCATTTGATATCCTAGCTCTGGAATGGGATATGTTTTATTGTTTTTTCCATTTTGCCATATTATATTCTATTTGTGAAGTTGAACATAGCTTTGATGTCTGCATAGCTGATAGCTTTAAGATATGAATGTGACCGCATTATGCTTAGAATACAGAAATATCATAGCAAAGTAGAATTAATATGTGAAAGCAATAAACTACTTATTATCCTTAGCCCAGTATGCAACATTACGTGGAATTTGTTAATATAGATATTCGTAATTCTGCTGCTTCTTTTCTCATGCTGAGGATTTATTGTCAATTATTTTAGTTTAAAAATAAATTATTCAAGTTACCTTAGAACAAAGATGCAAGGGAATACACATTGTTTACTGTAGAAGTTAATCATTTCTCAGTAAAACAATTTATATGGGAGAATTCCTGTTGAGCCTTAATTGTTTCACATGAAACATCACAATTTCAATTAGCTTTTACCCATCCAGGCTTTATTCAAATAAACCTATAAGAGCTCTTTTTGGAGTACTTACAGAGAGAGGCTCTAAAGCTTTTAACTTTTGCTCCCAGTAGTCCCAGTGGCAGCCCTACTCTAGGGCTGGGGCCCTGGTAAACTCTATTTCACAAGCCATAAAGCAATCCCTGTCCCTCAGGGCTCTTGCCACTTTCCCCAGGTAGATTCCAGTAGCCCAACAGGCAGATCTGACTGGTAGATACCTCCAAGCCAATGACCACAAAAGCATGAGGGAAATTCAAAGCAGCAGGAAGTTGCCAGGACTCCCAAGTGCAGCCAAGATTCTCAGGCTCCTAGCTGCATGGTTGAAATGCCAAGAATAGAAATCCCAGAAGACTCTGCTGGGTCCTGGCTCCTCAGCAATCTGTGCAGAATAGCTGGCTTAAAGCAGTGCTGCAAACTCTGAAAAACAGCCAATAAAGTTGATATCTGTTTTTGTTGCTTATCATAAACAGAGCAAAGTCCAGGGTGCCTTCAGTTCACAGAAAATTAAAAAAAAAAAGTTCGTTTTTGCTTAGAAACAGACACACAAATAAACAAACAAAATCCCCAAGAGTAACTACCACACACATTCTACTGCCATCCTTTCTAGCTTTGGTCCAACATAAAGTGCTGCTTTTAAAAGTTCAAAGGAGAGAGGGAAGTGCGTTTGAATGCAATTCAGTACTCTAGCAAGGCAATAATTTGTGTTTTTTTTTTTTTTTTTTTTTTCTCCTCATGATAGTATAACTCATATCTCTTGCTTACTTGCTTAGTAATCAAGGTTACTACCTAAATGCAATTTGCCAGTCAGTCTTCCTCATGAATCTCCTTAGCTTCAAGGAGCAAAAATTCTCCAGCTACTGCATTAGAACTGACTAAGCCTTTGGAAGAGAAGAAGCCAACTTATTTTGGTCCAACATTCTCCAGCTATGGACTTCCATACCAGTAGCACAGGAGTTATATAGTATAAAAGTACTATGGCCTGTGCCACAAAATGGCCTGCCTCATCTCTCTACCTTTGTCCTGTTTGGGTTCCTTTCCTCCCTTTTTTTTTTTTTTTATTGCCACATGTTCTTTCCTTTAAATTTCGGTTTTGCTCCCATTTGTCTACACTATATAGACAATTGCTCTGCTACTTTTAAGTTCTTGGGGTCTCTTCATGTGCCTTTTTTTTTTTTCCCTTGTTCAGTCATACTACCACAATTGTCTTTTGCTATATCATTTTAACTATAGAAATTTCTATATCATTTCGCATGCTAGCTGTATTTATAATACAAATCTATAAACACTCGTGCTAAACTATCAAGTAGGCTGTCTCATTCAGAGTTTTTATTTAATTATTATAACATAAGAACCTCTGCCATTGTCATTTCAAAGAAGAACATGATAGTACAATGAACTCTGAGTACAGAAAGGGATAAACACAATGCAGCTTCCCTCTCATATCTTAAGGCTCCATGCAGTAATGAAACATGGCCATTAACAAGAACATGCTTAAACTATGTTAGGAAAGCACTCACCACTTAGCCTGCATTCACAGCGCTACAAATAAGAAAATATGTGCCGTATTTTCAGAAGAAAATATCTGAGCATACCTGAAAAACCATCTGTGAGAGAACGCTGAGTGAGAAGTCAAACATGAAGAAAGAGGATATTCTTCTCCTCCTCACTTTGTTCTTTGTCACAACCAGCATCCTGTATCTGATCAGCAATTTGTAAAGCTCCTTTGACATCTGGGTTGTGAATACTTGCTGTGAGTGTCACAGCTGCACTCAAGACAGAAATTAACACCCTCAAGGTCAGGCAGCTGTGGGAAAGGGTCATACACTTCCATCAGCACTTACCTGCAGATTTCCCCCCTGGAAAAAAAATATTCTGTAGATAATGTGTATAAGCAAGTCATTTTAATTTCTTTTTCAATCCTGCATTTCTAATGCTACTTGCTATGTTAGATTGCAGTCTAAAACTGCCTTAATCAGTAAAGGATTTTCACTCACTCTGACCATGCTCTGAACCAGGTCCCCAGGCTGAACAGCTGCAGAAGTTAATCTAGCTTCTCAGTAATGAATTCATTTACCTCATTCATATGCAAGTCATGCATAAGTACCACAACTTTAAAGTAAGACCAAAACCAATCTTTTTAAATAGAGTGAATGTACAGTAGACTTAGACTGAAGAAGCTTGCACAGAATTCACAAAGGATTTGCTGTGTTAGTGAGGGAAGCTGTGCACATTGTAGTTAGATGAATTCCTTTCAGTACTGCCATCTAATTTCTTGCCTACAAAGTGGTATCAGTCTTTGCTGTCCCTGGGACAGAAGGATGAGCAACTAACTGCCTTCCAACAGTACCCCTTAATCTGGGGCCCATTGAAGGAGCCAAAGAAATTAAGAATCTATCTCCTCCTTGCCTTCTGCACTCTAATCTGGATGGTGAAGCTGCAAATCAGCTGTTGAGTGGGAATATTCCAAATGGTTGCCAATACAGCCCTGCATCATCTGTCCAATGCAGTGCATTTCAGTCATGCAAATTGACTTGTGGGTACCTGAGTCTGGTACCACTCGGGTATCAGATGGAGCATCTCTGCAACAGGACTGTGCTCCAGTGTGTACTGGGAGTGCCTTATGGCCTCAAATTTTCTTATTTGTATCAGTGGAGAAGCAAAAGCTGAAGGAAGAATCATAGAATTATAGAATGCTTAAGGTTGGAAGGGACTTCTAGAGGTCATCTAGACCAATCCCCCTCCACACACAGGGTCACCTAGAGCACGTGGCACAGGACTGCATCCAAGTGGGTTTTGAAGATCTCCAGAGAAGGAGACTCCACAACCTCTCTGGGCAGCCTGCTCTAGGGCTCTGTCACCCACACTTTTAGGAAATTTTTCCTTAAGTTCCTGTGGAACTTTTGATGCTTCAGTTTCCAGCTGTTTCCCCTAGTTCTATCAGTGGCTACCTCTGAAAAGAGGCCAGCACCATCCTCCTCACTGCCTCCCTTGAGGTAATTGTATCCACTGATCAGATCCCCTCTCAGCCTTCTCTTCTCCAGGCTGAACAGGCCCAGCTCCTCATAGGGCAGATGTGCCAGGCTCCTGATCATCCTTGTGGCCCTGCGCTGGACTCTCTCCAGCAGTTCCACATCCCTCTTATACTGTGGAGCCCAGAACTGGACACAATACTCCAGATGTGGCCTCACTAGGGCTGAGTAGAGGGGCAGGATCACCTCCCTCGATCTGCTGGAGAAGCTCAACTTAATGCACCCCAGGATCCCATTGGCCTTCTTGGCCACAAG
>NW_010579295.1:32623-58133 GCF_000705375.1 Tinamus guttatus | reverse complement strand
AAGATGATGGAGAGCGGCTTAGCTATGACATCTGCCAGTTCACGCAGCACTCTGGGGTGCATCCCATCAGGGCCCATGGATTTGTGGGTATCGAGGTTCCTTAGGTGCTCTCTGACCCAATCTTCTTCTATCCAGGGCAAGCCTTCCTCTCTCCAGGCTGCTTCTCTTGTTCCTAGGGCCTGGGACTCTAAAGGGCTGCCCTTGGTAAACACCGAAGCAAAGAAGGCATTCAGCAACTCTGTTTTTTCTGTGTTTTTCATAACCAGGGAACCCACCCCCTTCACCAGCGGACCCGTGTTTTCCCTGATCTTCCTTTTGCTGTTAATATATTTGAAGAATTTTTTCTTGTTATTTTTAACATCCATTGCCAGATTGCGTTCCAAACGAGCCTTAGCTTTCCTTGTCGCATCTCTGCATTCCCTGACAATGTTCCTGTATTTCTCCCGGAGGGCCTGTCCTTTTTTCCACATTCTGCATACTGCCTTTTTCTTCTTGAGCATTGCCACAAGCTCCCTGCTCATCCACGCAGGTCTCCTGCCCTCTCTGCCTGACTTCTTACACACAGGGATGCACTGTTGCTGGGCGTGGAGGAAGTGCCGCTTGAACTAGTCAGAAATAGATAAGAAAACAGCACAACTAAAGACATTCCAATGCTGGCATTATGCATTTTACATTTACTGGTAAATGGGCTGGTAGGGGTTGTGTTGCTATATTCATGTCCCACAAGGTGCTTGGCATATTTGCAGTAATAAATGAAGAGTGTTGCTATGAACTGATCTAGATATATCCCTCAATACCATTCTAGTCAGTCCTAGGCTTACAGCTGTTACACAGAATTTTCTTTTCTTTTTTATTACTGCCCATGATTTCTATCCAAATCAAAGTTGAAAAGGTCATTACAGAAGCCCCAAGGCATAGTTTTTACCTCCCATTAATCCACAGCATCTTGAGTGGTATAGGACATTTCACTGTTTGGCTTGGTCTTTGTGTTAAACTAAATATGACCATTCTTAAAAGAGTGTATCAAAGCTTGGTGAAGAAAATCAGTCAGTAGAGTCAGTAGAGATCCTTACTCTAATAATACTAATGCATTACATGAATGGTGTTTTTCTTTAAATGTCATGTTTTGAAGAGTAGTAACTTCTTGACCTTGTAAGAATTTTGTTCTACATTTTAGATTCAGTGCTTTGTGGAAGACTCTTTTCTCCAGTTTTTGTTTCACAGCCAAAGTTATCTACTGTAGATATCCTTTAATGAAGGTCACTAACCTGCTATTAGGAAAATTATACTTGTTCCGTCTATTCTGTATGTGCTGCATGTTGCAAACTGGTCTAACAAAACACCGATAAATGCAGCACTTATACTGGGGTTTGTCCTATTTTTAGTCAAAACTTTGGGGCTTTACATACTTAAAGTAATGTTTGAACAAATGCTGAAATGGAAAATCATCGTCGCTCTAACATGATTCAGCAGGCAATGATTGAATGGCATGTGTTTGTCAGAGTTGCTACTGTTGCCAGGACGGTCTGTCTAAAGATGGCAAAAGACAACACACTGAAAGGATAGGATATCTGGACTATCCTGAAATGTGCTTCTTTCTTACTAACAAAGTAAGTTAGTAGGGATGATTTCCCTTTGTCACGGACTTCATCAGGAACAAACTCAGGCTACTAGTTTCACTTAGGCACATAAGGCTCCTTTGAGCCACTGTTAAGTTTCTGACACCAGAGGCACAGCTGACGTAATAAGTCTGCTTCCAGTAGCATCTGCAGTTTCTCTGGATATAGCCAAATCATGCCCAAAGGAAACTTATGAAATACTTATGAAACTTATGAATAGAAATTTACTTTCCTTTGGAATTGCCTCAGATGCACAATATTTTCCTGGAGCAAAATCTCTGGAAATAGCTTTAATACTTTCTGTAAGAGATCTGATACTTCAGTTGACAATGCAGGATAAAATTTAAGCCCTGATCCTGATCTTCACTTCAGAGGACATGTGCAGGAAACTTCCAAAGACCTAGAGACTTCTGAGTGAAACTAGACAAATTCAGATTAGAAGAATGCCACAAATTCTGCTGCCAGTAGTTTAACTATTACTACGACTTTGCTAAGAATATATACAGAACTGTCATGAGAAAATGAGGCAAACTGGATTTCTGTATCAAAGTGACATGCCCTAGCTCATTGACAGCTTGTCATTTTTGTGGTTACAATGTAAATTAGTGCTCCGTCTGGCCTTTCCTGTGCCTCACTGTACAGTGGGGAGACAGAGAGGACACACTCAGCTGCGCTCCCATACCCAGCACGCTGTACTCAACTGCCTATGCTGCTGCTCTTTCCTCATTTTCTCTTTACTGCCACTCATTTCCTCCTTGCTGCTAAAACCCTCTGTATCATCTATTGCTTCCCCCTGCCCCCAGACAAACACCTTCTTGCAACCCACCTAGGAGGCTCCCTCGTGCTGGTTCTTGGCTGTGCTCCTCACACCCATGCCTGCCCTAGCACCACCACGTGCAGCCCCCAGCCCAGTCCTTGCAGGGTCCGTGACCGCTGCATGCCCCTCTCCCTGCAGGCACAGTCAACATTTCTTGCCAGACAGAAAACTTTCGCGTTTTTCCTTCTCCTCTCCAGAAAAATAGCCACTAATTGTACACGTTACACACCCCCGCCCTGCTCTCTGATGAAGGCAACTGTGAGGAAAAGTCATAAAGTGGTATTTGTGCAGCAGGATGTTTCTTGACAACCTGGCTGCTTCTGCAGTCACCAGTTGTTACAGACTTGATTCACCACATCAGCCCTATGTACTGCATTGTAAGGCAGTGAGCAGAATAACCTTGACATTTGTGCACCTCAGTGAATCAGACTTCAGTCTGAGAGAGCATGCAGTCTGTGCACTATGTCTATACCGGGCTTCCCAGGCATTTGCATCTCTTTCTTCTGCATCTCCTTTTTGAGTGGTAAGGGGTGGACACCATAGAGTGTTGTCAGTGTCATCAGACAGATGTCAGAAAAAAATACAGATGTTCCCAGGAGATGCCCTTGAGATTGCACTGCTTAGTTGGTGGCGCCTCTGGATTGCACTTAGTTGGTGGAGATGGCACCTCTTGTTTTGACCATAAAAAAAAGCTTTTGTTTCAGACAGAATCAACAGGATTCATCTTCTGTACAGACAATATAGCCTGAGGTATAAGAGCTTATCATAGGCAGAGTGAAAATATTTAAAGGCACATTTATTAAAGCAAAATACTGAAGCCAGAGTAAGGTCGGGACTGCTGTCTGTTATTCCATGTAGTTTATATCTGTAGTATAATAAAACAAGCCTAATTATTTCAATTCTCCTCAAGGTGTCAGAATCAGTCACTGAAGGTGGAAATGATTACCTTCTCTGTATTTATATATAGCATTAGCATTCAAGAAGGTGATTCATTAATCCATACCTGTGATTCATCATGAAGCAGAAACAATCAGGCCTTCAAAACATCATGTTGTCATTAGTTGTCACAGAGCTTCACTGAAACACCACTGAAAACAGTAATAAGATTCACATTCAGTGAACTTCTTATCATGCTCTTATAAAAATATGGCTTTTTTAGAGTCCTGCCATAGAATTCCATTCCAATAGAATGGAATTATTTTCCAGTCTATAGCATATGAAAAATTCTACCTATAATGTGGTAAAATAAGACTGTATTTGTTGTGGGGCTATTTCTTAAAATTTTTTTGAAACTGTTTCTATACGAACCGTTTAAGATTTGATATTGCTCAATATGTGCTTTTAAGACTTTCAGAATAGGTACCAAAGTTTGTAGAACATATTTAAAAGGCTCTTTTCTTCTGGTCTTCATTGAAAATATAGTCCAAAAGAGTTCATAATCACAGATGCAAAATACAGTTTGGAATCTGCATAGTGGTGGTAAGGAAAATTGTACCGTCAAAACATGTTCCTCAAAAACTACCTCCATTCCACCATGACACTAAGCAACCATTCCATACAGGGTCATACATAGGCTAATTGTTTCTGTGTAATGGCCATGCAGAACAAGAGATGACACTTTGAATGCACTGTGAGTTTAGTTTCTCAACTCATGGAGCTCCAAGGCTCCATACCATTCTTTCTAGAGGAGGACTTAAGTATCAGGATGTGGTATGATCACGATGACGTAAGATACATTGGAGAGCTGCTGTGTTGCCTGAAAACCAAAGCTAAAATATATCTGAAATTTGACTTACAAGAATAGTAGCGTAACGTGCTTAAAGCTGGAACAGAAGTATATTTAGTGTAGCTGGTGTTAAATACTCTGCCTTTTACAAGTTGGACTATAGTGATTGCTAGATGTTTAAAAGCTCCTTGCAATGTGAGCACTTTCAGAAGTGATGACTGCAGGTAGCTAGTTTTATTATTATCACACACCAGGTTATGAAGGTACCTGAGGAAAGAAGATCTTTGAAATCAAGAGTCTTGGATTGCTCCAAGTAAGTTGCAAAAATCAATAAATCCTAGTCCACCCACAATACTCAGGGAGTTTTTGTGCTATATTTGTTGCAACCCCAGCTACATATAGAAATGAAAAAAAACAGAAGGAAAAGATTGTATTTAACACATATACACCTAAGAGTACATCTGTATCATGCAAGGAAATATATTGCAAAGATCCCTGGGCAAATGTGGAATAAGTGAGCTCCAAAGCTACTTGTATAGTGTCTTCCATACAGCACTGTGCCAAAGCTTGGAAATGTGGTGTTAATTACGTTGCAGTCCATTGCATTCTGATCTAGCACCTGGGGCCCTGTGCTCTGTACTAATGTCCTTCATAGACACAACCCAAAGGTGTCACTACCTTACAGCATCTACAGTTCAAGATATAAAACTTGATTTTTATGCAAACGTCAGTCTGAGAAGAAGAACACCGTGCCAATGTTTTCAAAGCCCAACAATGTTATTACCATACTCAATTTATAGTATGTTTATTATACAGTCAATTGATCACAATTCCTCACGGCAAACAGCAAATAGCAAATAAATGCAAAAATGGATAGCGAGGGAAAATGGATACAATTAACCAAAATCATTTTATTATGTAACTTCACATCTTAATTATTTTATTTTACTTAACAATTTACAGTGTGGTATTTGTAGGTTGATCTGAATTCACTGCACAGATAGCCCAATCTCAGGAATACTGACGCATGTTGATCAGGAAAATTGTGGAAAAAAACAAAGAAACTGGAAAGACTCAGAAGAACAGGAAAACCAAACTCCATAATTTAAACTCAGATTTTGAAAATAAAGCTTGGTAGCTTATGCTTATACCTGGCTCTAAAAAAAAAATAAAATTTGTTCAAACAAAATATGCTGGTTAAATGATCTAGTTACAGTATGAGATACCTTGCTATAATTATTATCTTTCCCTGAATATTGAAGCATGCAGGGTTTTATAAAGTAAGAATAATCAGAAAACAAGCATTCTGTGGTTTTGTTTGGCTTTGGATTAGTTGTAGATTTTTGTATCCTTAAAAACCAGGCCAGGAAGAAATTTTCCATTGCATAAATGGATGACTTTAAACATCATGATCTGAGATAAACCTGAGAAAGATTTAAAAGCAAAAGCCACACTCACAAGCTGGAAGAACAGAGATGGCTTCAGCAGCAAGGAGTAAGGCCTTCAAGGTGCCTCGGTGCGAGGAGGGGAGTTACGCTTCTACAGATACTGACTTCATGGCATTTTTAAAAATACCGTATTCATCCACAGTTCACTCATGCTTCTTACCCATCTCTTCTTTTATATCACACTATTAGTTCTCCTCTACTTCCATTTGCTCCTTTTCCTTGCTTTGTTATTCCACCCTTGCTGCTCTCAGATTTCTTCTGTTCCTTTTCCCCATTGCATTCCAGTTTCCCATGAGCAGATTGCAGATATCACCTCCACCTCGTCCTGTGCACCTTCCCCACCTGAAGTGTCACTATCTTCACTTACTGACGTCACATCCATCTGCGATCCAGCTGCCTTCATTTCCCTCTATCCTTTCCTTGCTGCCATGTATCCTTCTCTCTCAGTTTTTGGAACAAATTCTTCATCTTTAAAAATTTCTAGCTGCTATTACTGAAGAATCAGAATTCATGACCTCTCAACTACTGTCATTCCTGGATTTCTGTGTTGCCACAGTCTAGGCTCATCTCAGCTTTTTGTCTTATAGAAAATAATTTAGGTACTGCTACTTTCCACTGCTTTGCAACTCTCACTTCCCAGACTCTTTTGAACAATATTTGCAAAATTTCTTTTCTCCATTTGTTCTCATACGTAAGGCACATATACTACAACATCTTTTCTGAAGTTAACCTCTTTGATTTCCTGGAGTTTTCTCTTCAGTGATCCTGATG
The DNA here is from genome assembly GCF_000705375.1 of Tinamus guttatus. The sequence continues at coordinate 51,752 of NW_010579295.1, read as the reverse complement.
ATGTCATCTTTCATGCCAGCAACCAATATACTAACTGCTCTGCACATTAACTCATCCTCATATGTTAATTACCCGTGCAGCTTCATTCTCTCCTCCTCCTTTCTGTTATCCTCTTAGCTAAGTAGTTCATAATTAAGTTTGGCATCAGTAAACACAGACTGCTTTTAAACTGTGCTTTTAAACTAACCTTAAATGTATTCTTATGTCCTCACCTCCTCCTACCTTCCCCAGAACCAATAGTTCTTACCCCAGCGTATATGAGCATATATAGCTGCTCTATTTTTCTTCTCTCATCTATTCTTCATTGCCTCCACTCCTACAATTTTCTCTTCAGTCTCCCTTCTCACAGATCTACATAGTCTGTCTTCCTCTAATCATTCCAGCAATCTACTCACTGGAGCATAGGTCACTCTTTTGGTCTAGAACTTGGTCACTCTTCCCAATTCCGCTCCTTTCTGCCTCTTTCTGTATAAATCGACGACTCTGCCCTATTGTTACAAGTATTATTAGCATTTGTATTTCTGCACGATGAGCAACCTTCCTGATACATACATACATACATACATACATACATATATATGTAAAGTAATATTTCTGAAATCATCTTAAGAGGTAGAAATTGGCCAGTATAACAAGGCATACTTATAATCAGTATTTGTGCCCATATTATTGCACCTCTTCGAAGTGCATTTCTTAAATCTTGTACTTTAGGCATTTCCAAAGCATTATTTTTGCCTTTCCATGACTTCGGATATAGAAACATAGGTTACAGGCTAGTCATAAGCTTGCTAGGTATGGGATGAAAACTCATTTATAGATATTGGGTGATTTGTTACCATTTCCAATAGCACCTAATCTTCAAACAAATATATTCTGAGACTTAGTTATCCCTAGAGAGAGCACAGATCATTTTTCTTTTGTTAACAATAGAGTAGCAATAGCACTGTATTTATTTATATGCACGTTACCAGGCCTAAAGCTTGTCCCTTTAAAATTACTAGTATTAAATTCTGATCAGCCCTTGATAAAGAAAGAATTATGGGTCAACAGAAACCCTGTTAACATCTCTGTGTGATGCATATTAAAAGGAAACATAAAAGTCTAAGAGGGTTTTGCAAAGTTTATTGGTTTCTCTTCCAGAAGTAGGATGTTTTAAGTGTGATAAATTACATTGTCCTTTTTAACCACACTAGTTGTACAAATTAGAAAAGAGATGTATCCGGTTATGGCTTGTTATACTGGAGTTCCCATACATATTGTAATGTGCAGCTGACCTTCCTAAGAACAACGAATGTCCTCCCACAACATTTCATGATAGTAACCTCTGCTTTGTACATCAGCACAGCAGAGCTGAATCTTAAGAGTCTTCCTCTCTACATTTCTCTCGACTTAATGCACATCGCTGGCCCACGCATTTTTTTCCAGTTAGTTTGGGATAAATCTCAAAGACACAGATTCTAAGGCACAGCAGGAACATATAGTGGTAAGTAGATTGAGTTACTGTTATATGATTCGGTGAAATCAAAGCCACAAGATGGAAACTGAGGAGAAAAATAGACAAAAAGGTACTTTATCAAGTCCTGCATGTGCAACCTAATAGACAGTTCTCCAGCTGCCAACTTTCTCTATGCATGTAACCTCAAGTTTTTTGGAAAAAAAAAGAACCAATATTGATAGAACATCATAGAAACTTATCTTGTAAGCATAGTATATTATTATTATATCATTTAATGGTTATCTTGGAATATGGTGTAAAACACAAAATAATGGTGTTATGAAAACATTTTGAAACTCTTGGCTTTGAATTCTGGATTTTACAAGTGTAAAACTGTCTCTGCTTTTCTTGAAGAGAATATAAAGTAATTGCAACATGGATATAGAAGGACCTCTGACCTCTCAAGTCTGCATTATCACTGGCAACTGAATCTTTCAAAAAGCTTTGTCAGAATGACCAATATGTTATTTGTTGGAAGACAATGCAGGTGGTTGTAATTAATGACAGCAAAAATATCTCCACAAAAGATCAAAGCAAGACAAAAACCTGCATTTTTCTTTCTTCAGTCCCTCAATTACTGGTATAATAGAAATATTGGCTTAATCTAGTATCCAGTCTCCGTACATAAAAAGACAAGCATGCCAATAACTTCTGAAGGAGATTTCTTGGTATTCTGGAATGTGTGAGCAGGAGCAAAGAAAATAGTTCAGATGGAAAATATATAAACTGTGAAAGGTGTGATTCATACAGAATGGTTATGACCGGTAAGAAACAAGCTCTTTAACATAATATGAGTCTGTTCTTTTGAAATCAAGTATAAAACAATGTTTTTCTATGTCTTTCAGCAGTACTCTTTTGTGACTCAGATTGAATGTTAGAGTTGGGTGTCCCTACATACCTACAGCAGTACATCATCTTTAAACATAAGGCTGTCATTGCTTCCAGTAACTGTCTAGACTTGAATAATTGCTTGCAAGAACCAACACTCTAAACACAGGTCTGATGATTCAAGTGGCTTATTTTGGATATTAAGTTAGCAAAGTGTAGGAAGTCTCCACATGTACTTTGCAACACTTTACCCTTGTAACTTTAAAGAAGTTGAAATTTGTTATGTTTCTGAGGTCTAATCAAGGATAATTTCTCTGATAAACTCAGTCTAGGCTCCCATTTGTGAAAAGCTCTTGGCACACAGCCCTGGATCTGCTTTAGATCCCCTCTGCCACTGAGTTTCCTGTGACCAAGGCTCAGGCAGAGGCTTTATCACTCTTTGTTCAACCTTTCTAACCTCTGTTAGGATTGCTTTAAAAGGCTTGCCAAGATAATTAGATTTAACAATTAAAAACTACAAAGGTATTTAAATTTTTGGCACCGTATAATGACTTTTGACAGAAAGAAACTTAGCAATTCCTTTTCAAACAAGAAGAATGTTGAATTTGATTGTGTGTCTTGTTTGGGAATGGTAATTATAACAATACAGCCTGCTGGGTACCTTGCAGCAGTCTATTTATTAATTTCCCTTACCTTTCCTGGAAGCTGAGGCCTTCACTCTTCTCAGAGGGGTACAGGATTCAATATTTTATTAGAAATGGATCAAACATTTGAAAATATCTTCTGAAGATCTTTTATAATAACAATTCATATTTTTTTTGCACATAGAACATTTCTATTGGCACGTCTCAAAGCACTTATAAATACTGATTAATTAAAACTCGTAAAATTTAACAAAATGAATACTTTTCTTTCACAGTAGAGGGGAGTGCTATGAAAGGAAGCTTTGTGATTTCTCTAAGGATTTGCAGAAACATGAATCTTCAGTTCTCAATCCTGTTTTTGATCCTTTAACCATTTATAAGCATTTCCAGGACACTGTCCAGATGATTAACTAATATCAGATTTTATTCATTTCCTTGCTAACATTTTAATTTTCTTCTTTTTTAGTTATTAACAGAAAAGGTGATATACTCAAGTATTTTGTTCTAATACTGCACAGTTCCAAGGAAGTCAATTCCTTGATAGTTCAAGGAACAAAGTAGAACATAAAGCTTCTTGAGATTGCTGAAAGGTTGTCATCATCATCACCATTCTAGAGAGATAAACTTCTCTTTTGAATTCTGATATTTCTGTGCAAAAGAGAGCACTATTTCTCACAGTTCTTTTTTTTATTCTGAAATTGTTTCTTTCTCGGTAAGAATATGATCTACCCGTTCAGGCTTTTTAACCAGGAAAGACTGTAAGTGCATTGCTTGATCTCTGCAAAAGTACATAACTTTGCAACCTTATGACTGTCAAGTACTTTGATTCAGTCTCTTCTGTGAAAAAGAATTATCCCAGTTTAATAAAGTCCCTTCCAGTTCATTGTGGAAAACTGCTAACTTCCACATTCATATGAGATGTAAAGTTGATAAAGCATCAGCTAAATGGGGATAACAGGTTTATGTAGAGCTACACCACTAAACTTGTTCAGCTTATGGACTTCGTTTCTTCTCTGAATTAGAATAAAAGATCCAAGTCCCATACAGTATGGTCCCAATTCATTTGTTCAGCAACAGAATAGATCCATGTAACTTATATGGAGTAAAGCTTTTTCACACAGGAGAGGTCAGTTACTTGTCCAATTAGTGGTCAGCCTTAACCATCTCTGAAATGAAGAGTCTCATATTGCACTTTACAAGCTTAAAATGCTGCCCAGGAGATGCAGATGTCCCTTGTGGTAATTAGTTTACACCCTGAAGCAAGAAGCTTGATTACCCCAATATAATTAAGTTAGCTATGTCTACAAATGTAATTAATGGTCTTAATGTGATCCTGCCTTTAAAGAAAAAATAGTAACATTGTGAGTCAGTGATGTCCCCAGGCTGATGGCAGTGTATGTAGCATAAAGCGTTTTCTTCAAAATCTGCTGCTTACTTACCAGTAAGTGCATATTTCTTCTTGAATTAGGAAACACAAAACACCTTTATCACTGTACATATATCAGTGTCTAATGTAATGATAAGCGAAGTCCAGTTGCACGCTGCTCACATCCTCATTGGTGTCAATGATACATAAGCAGAGAAGACTCTTCTGAGTGCTGCTTTTTATTTAAAACTTACTTCAAAGCAAGTTTATAACTGATATAGTCAGAAAAACAGGATACATGACAATAGCTAGGATATGAGAGAGTCTGGGCTATATCTAGGCAGAGCTGAAGAACTTGTTGTCGCTTTACACATTTAAATGCAATACACGGGCATGTTTGTTAAATTCAGACTCTACACAGTTAGTGGCTACCAGAACTTGTACATACCTGAAGTTCTCAGGAGCCTGTTTTCTGCCTGTGGGCACCACTAGATGGTGGCACCAATGACACAACCAAAACCAGGCACGACTGAACCAAACGAATGGCACAACCAGTTCTCAAAAGTGAGAATGCTTTTAAGATAGCAAATCCACAGTGAAACCCTGTTACATGGATAGCCCATTATTTCCTATGATACCTTTTGCTGTGTAAATGCCATGCTGCTTCTGTCTTGCATGTTATATGGGTGAAAACCAATGTGTCAAATACATTTAAAATTAGCTAAGCTGGATATTGATTAACTGAAGGAGTCATTCATAGACAGATGAAAATGTGTGACCCTGCCCCACTCAGGTGCTATGGCAGAGACAGAAGCTAGTCTATAGTCATTTTAGCCTGGAGACAAACACTGATGAATTGGTATCAGAAGAGTAGCTTTCCAGTGATCCTACATTTGAAACTATTTTCCCTTTCCTTTTTCCAAAATCTTTTGGCTGATACAGATATTAGTGATGACTCACCTAAATACAATAATTTTACTTAAAGACATAAATTAAAGGAACCAAACTTTTCAAGTCATTGCAAAAATAGGATCTCTTTAGGATTGTTCTATGAGAACTAGTTGTATTTTAATGGTTCAAGCAAGTAGAAACAGTGTGCTGATCATATGCAGTTGCTTGGTTTGTGTTTTGTGACTTGATTTTAGTCCTCAAAGATTCTGAGCAAATCCTGAAGTAGGAAAGTTGTCTTCTTTAGCTTAGCCAGGCTTCATCTCTTCATAATGTTTGAGTACAATCCACCTATCTTCGTAATGCACACAACTTTAATTGGCATTGTTAAAAAAAAGTAGTAGTACTAGAATTGAAACTCTCTCCAAGGAGGAGGCAAGGACTAGCTATGGCTTTGAAAATAAATTATTTCCCAATCTCTGAGTGTGAATTATTGGAAAAAGTCCTATCTGGACTAGGCAATCAAAGGTTAACATCTTTTCTGAAGTACCTTACTGCAATTCTGCCATGGAAAAGGAACAATAGTTTATACTAATATTGATGTCACTTTATTCCTAAAACTTGTCCTTTACATGGCACTTCAGGTGTATGAAGGAAAATGTGGGTGGGCCACTGTGTAGTATGGCATTTACTGCCTTTCATCCCACAAACACCTCAAGGAAATATCCTTACATCTAGGACAAACAATGTTGAATTTTAGTCTGCCTGTAGCTTTTCAGCATTTAATAGTTTTTGCTTCACTACCCTGAAGTAATTTCTAAAAAATTCAGGCTTTACAGATATGGTTAACTGCTTATCCTGGGTAAATTAAATTAAGCCTCTGGCATACGATGAAAAGTTTGTTTCACCTAATTGAGCATCTAATGAGTATGGATGAATTTCAGCTACTCACAGAAATTTTGTTTTTCAGAGCTTTTTTGATTAACATCCACTCAAATGGGCAGAGAAACACATTCAATTTATACACACATAAGCTTTTGAAATATCAAGCTTAAAGTTTAAAATAAGCTTATGACCCCTCCAGAAAGCTTCATCTTAATATATTTTGTCCTGTGATCATATGTATAGTTATTACAGAAATACCCCAACCCACTTTTCCTTTTGATACACGCAATTGCTTCTTCCTATTTCATTAGGCCTTTCCATACAACGCTGTGCACATTCACTAAGAAACCGCACTATTCAGCCTTATGATTATTCTGATCAAACAGGCATGCCAATTTTTTTTTCCTCTAGAATACACACCTGGCAACTTGAAGGAACTTCTTTGCCACCAAAATGTCAAACAACCAGGGAAAGGGGCAGCAGGATGTAATTTTGGCTCCTTTTGAGATTACTGAAAGCTTTATACATTTGACCTCACTCCATTTGAGAGTTTTGCTCTATGAATTCTTCATCTTAACAGTACTGTGAAAACCCGAGATGGGCACTTTATCCTTTTATTCATTATTACACATCAATAAAGCTCTAGAATATGCCTTTTTCTTTTGGGTTAGGATAAAGGAAGAGATTCTTGTAATGTGAAAAGGCAAACATTTTATCTCAGAAATCTTCTCATTTTGAAGAAACCCACAGGCTTCTAGACAAAGGATTTTAAATGAAGAGATTGTGTCCGAAGAAAGTTCACAGCCAGCTTCTCGCACCACACAGCTTGGTCACAGTCTTGTTACTAAGGGCTCGTGTGGTTACTTACACTTGTTTCCTTCAATTCCACATTAAAAAAAAAAAATCTCTCATACAGCAAAAGCCTGATTTGACCATGACTTTTTGAAGCTTGCCGTAGCTTTTTTCCTTCAAAACATTTTGTTCTGCCTTCCTCTTCCTTTTAAATCACTAGCCTTTGTGATCCTGCCTACATCCAGACCCTAATCCCTTCGTGCGATTGCCCTACTGCTTTTGTTTGTACAGGCTTTTCTTACCATTTCCTTTGTCTCTGACTAGGTGCTTTCATTTAATGCCTTTATACCTCCATCCATTTATCGTATGCCTATACTGAAATTGAAGATGTGATTGAAGCACATGAGGCATGCCCACACTGGCTTTAGCCTACCTGGTTGTAGTACATGATTATTGCCTTCAGGCAAACCTGTCAGAGATTTGAGGTACCCACTCAAGCTGTGACCCAGCCCCTGCCCACACCCTGAAATCTGTGGCTTCACTTCTTCACTGCATTGCTTCCAAACTGCCCAGGTTAGAGCTAGCGTGGATATGTACCAAACACCTCAATATTGTCTGGGTGGATTCACACATACCATCTCTCTACCCCAGAGTTCCGTGTGACTTATCACAGCAGGACAGTTGTGTTTCTTCCCCAGAAATGGAATCCTGCCTGTTCCCTGCTTCCACATGCTGACAGACTAGATTTTCATTAAGTAAACTTTCTTTCAGTTCCTATGAGTTCTCCCTGAAAGGGCTCAATGACGTATGCAGGAACTGATGAAATAAGCTTTTTTTTCCTATTTTCAAGCAGAAATCAGATATTGTTTATTATCCATCACTTTCAAAGCATTCGTCAGTTGAAAGAAGAATAAGACATAGCTGAGAACTTGGTTACAGCTGAGGTGACAAACTGGCTTGTTGCTCTGATCAGCAATATGGACAGTGGGTGTGTTTCCCTCTCTTGCCTTTTATTGTATGATCTTGGCTGCAGGATTTTTTTTTTTCTACAGAAGTAAAAATAATGCTGTACATTACATATTTAAAAAGAAAAATGTAAATAAAGCAATATGTTCTTTGTTGTAGAGGACCATTTTATCCTATGGAACTATAATATGCACTTAGTCATTTAACCTGGTCTGGTTAGTTTTAGCAAAGTTCAAAGAATTCAATATTCTTCATCCAAGGCTAGAATAATACCTTCTTAGCTCTTCTCAGATTTTCCCATCTTAAATGACCTTCATTTGTCTTTTCCACAAATTCTTCCACAACACATTATGCATCACCATCCTAGTATTAAACCAAATTACACTTAAAAATGAAAATACACCTCATTCTTCTCTCCAGCTGGCAACATAGCCTGGGAACATGCTTTCACAGCTGCTTATGCTGAAAGTTATAATGTTTTCTTTGTGGTCCCAGCCAAAGCAGTACCTTAGGATATTGTAATTCATGCTTTTGGTTTTGTTTTGGTTTTGCTAAACAAGTTAACTACTATCATGTTTGGATTTCTCTCGGCTGTATTTCCATTAAATGCCCTAAGGCATCTCCCAAGAGCAATGTCAACTTTCTTATATTTTTAACTAAAACATTTACAATAATGACTTATCATGGACTGGGAAGAATTTTGAAAAATAAAAGTGTTCTTTGAATGGGAATGACCTCTGTAAAGAATATTTTACTCACTGAATTTAAATACCCATGTCAGCCTGTGCAGCTGAAAAAAAAAAAAAAATTGGTGGGGAGGGAAGGAACAGTGAAAGGTAAAAAAAATGTCAGCTTGACAGTCCCCCATTGGCAATAATAATTTGAGATTTTTGTTCCATTTGGGGAAATGCTTGCCTCCCATGAAGACATAAAACTTTTTGCATTCAAAGAGTGCCTCTGCATTTATGATGTTTTGTTTCTGTTTGCAGGCTTCATATACAGACCAATGGTTTCAGTTTTCAGCAGTTTCACACTGTTGAAAAGAGGATTATGCTAATACCCCCTTTGGAGTCATCTGTAGACAACTGAAATCATTCTTTCTGGTCTTATTCCTGGCCACTGCTGCTTTCTCAATTAACTCCTTCAGCTTCTTTTATTTTGTATTAATATTTTCATTTTATAGCCACAGGACATCAGCCCATAGTACCACTCTCACATTACTGCATTGAACAGCTAGATTAGGTATGCTTTTTGTGAAGCTCGTTGTTCCAAGGGATCTTTGCTGAAACAGAAGTATTATTCATGGCAAGAATTTTGCTGTGTGCTACTTAAAGATTTCCTTTTTTTGGAGTCATTTTTGTCTCATTTTTCATAAACTACCTGTGTAATATCCATGCTTCTGCCTGTTTTCTCTATTAATACTAATAATAACCATTTCCACACTTTTCTGTACACCAGTGTCCAGCTTAAAATCATTTAATAACCTATTTACTTTCAGCTTTTATAGAAATTTTGACTGTGGTTTTGTTATCACCTTTGCCAAATATCCTGCAGTGTCTTTCTTACAAACTCTTCAAATGAGAAATGGTAAAATTGTGTTTCTTGCAACATTTACACAGGTGCTAAGCATTGCTTTGGCTCCAGTGCCCACATAAGTTGTGGTTAATGCTCTTGAGGACTAAATTCTGTATTTCTAAATTAGGTCTTTTGGCATTAGATATTTTTGATATTTTTTCCCCATATTCTTGCTACTTTGCATTGGTGTTCATATTTCATAAACTTCATTCTGGTCTGGATTATTTCTGATGTTTGCCAAATTGTTTTGGCCAGAGTCAGTCTGAGGTTTTCAGTTGTTCCTTCACTCCTCTTCCCCTCTCCCAATTCTGTTGATTGTTCCAGACCTAATCAAGATCTGAGCATCTTTTTAGGAATTCATCCTTGATTATTGCTTTCTTTTTTTTTTCTTTTTCTTTTTTTTAACTCAATCACTAGCTTTTTGCAGTTCCATGTTAGCATTACTCTATTCCTTCACCGATTTTATTTTTATATGAGATGCGAAAATACCCTTTTTTTTTCCAGTGGTTTTTAGCCAACTTCCCATTTGATTTAACTGCTAAGCACATCAAGTGTGTCAGAACTAGCCATATGGTATGAAAATGACTTTCTTTTTATCTTTTTTTTCCTGCAGATGTAGAGTGCCACAGTTAAACATTTCCCCATACATAAGTACATTTTTGTAGCTTTGGGTCTGTTGTCCACTGACCACTTTATCCTTCCATTCAGACAGTTTTCTTCGCTCCCTTTTACTTCATTACTCTGTGTGAGCCAGCAGCTGCTCAGAGCTTTATCCCATGCTGGCTAAGCTCCAAGTCTGAAGTTAGTCCAAAAAAATCTGCACACAAAGTTGCCTTCAATATGGAAAGAAGCCCCTGTGACAAGACGGGATCCTTTAGCTTTAGATATGTAAAGGAGGACACCAGCCTTAGGCTGCAGTTCCCCCCAGTGCTACACCTGCCCCTGTGCTGTGCCCTACAGTTGTCCCAGATTTCCCCCATGCCAGGGGCAGTGCAGCAGTGCCTTATTCAGGTTATCAGCAATCCACATAAAGTGATTTTGTGGGGAAAATGTAGCAAGGGGGCCATGATGGCACCCTGGGCCTGCCTCTTGCTCTTGGGGACTGCTGCCCCCACAACAGCTTCTCTGGGTGGAAGCCCCATAGAGACTGATATCAAGTGTCCCAAGGGAGGACACTTGGCTCCTGATTCCCTGTGGGAAGCTCCTGCTTCTCTGTGAGCACATGACAGGCTCAGGCTGCAAGGGTTGGCCATTTGGATGGCTGGGGGAGCCTTAAAAGAACCAAAGTTACCAGCATTAGGCCAAGCTCTCAGCTCTGGTGTATTACTCACCAACTTGTCCAGCTGTCCTCATGCCCTGCATCTGTACCTTTTTATGTCTATCTCCCTTTCCCATCTTCTTCAGCAAAACAAATTGCTACATTAACCTCCTCTGAGTCACCAGCTCTGTGTGGCCTGCAAATCCTCCACTGGGGCAAATTCCATTTCCATTTCTAAACTTCCCCCAAGGGAAGCAATCCATGCTTTGTGCAGCTCCACAGGTCTCAGGTGGTGTGGTCTTTTCAGCTGGCTAATTCCCTGCCCCACAGCAACACAAATATGAGGTTGGAAGAGCTGATCTCCTTTTCCCTCTGTTGGGAAGACTTCACAGAAAGAATATTTGATCACTTCAAGGTGTTGGATCGCATCAGGCTAGTGTTTTATCACCTGTACCAGAAAATCATCTTGCATCGACTTGTGATGTCATCCAGTGGCTTTCCCTGCAGAGCACAGTCTCTTGTTCTTTAGGTTTGAATACTTAATGAAAGCACACTAGTTTTGACAGTTACATAGTCATATGATTGTATAAACACAGAAACAAACTATCATCTATTTTGTCCAGATTGGAAGCTGATAGGAAAAGAATTTTATTTTTATCCTAGATGGCTGAATCTGGGTAAAGAAATGTTCTACCTCAGAAAGGCTTATATTTCTGGCATATCACTAGATACGCCTGTAGAAATAAGAATATTGCTAATATTTTCCTCTGGAACAAGTCATAGCATTTGTAGAGTGAGACATCCAGAGAAGATTTTCTCCTTTTCTAGTTATGAAACAAGTGTGGCTGTTTCTTCAAAGTCTTTTTAAAATGTGAACCAAAAATCAGTGCAATTAGATTGAGTACACCACTTTTTTTTTTTTTAAATTGTCATATATTTTGAGTTAAAAAGTCATTGATGTTTCTTTGCTAGAAGAACTCCATAGAAGAGCACCAAAAATAGATTCAGCTGCCCTTAGTGGGTCATATATCTACTATTATCTGTGAGATATATTTAGGGTTTTTTTCGTGAGATAATCTGTAATAGGGGTTCCTTATTGCTTAGCACGCTTTTTCATCTCCACTTGAAAAATATTTTTTCTATCTTTTTGCAGAAAATATTGGCAAAATTGTTAAGAGCTACATAATACTTTTGAAATCATATTGCATGAATTGGAACAGAACCTAACCTGCTTTTGTTGTTGAAACCTTAGAAAAGATTTTTGAATATGTTAACATAACAATTATAAATCTTAGAAAATAATGAAATATTTCTTAACTGAATGAATGATATAATACTCAGACTATCTGGATATTAGATTTTACTCACTTCTGAATAATGAACAATCTGGCTCATCTGTAGCCAGCACCATTATTGCTTCCTATGCACTAAGACACCATCTGTATAGCCTTAAAATCCTTCTACACATTCCTTCTCTCAAATTTCCAGCCCTTGCTTGTGCTCTGATTTGAAGGACTCTCCTGAATTCTTCACTAAAACAGAGGAATCCTTGTCCTTCAAAGCACTATTTTCAGCACAAACTGCACAACTAGCAACACTGAGAAGGATCTGGCATAGCATTGCTAATAACCACAACTAAATCTAGTTATCCACACATATGTACATACACAGAGGTATTTTTACCATTTAATTTCTAGCACAGAGCCATTCATGATCTTCTGAATTTCAGATTGGGTCTTTCAGTTCTTTATTAAGTGAATGACAAAGATGTGAATGCTGCTGAACAGAAGCATTAATATAAAGACAAATCAGTTTCCTTTTTTGTATGACTTTCATTTCAAGGTCTTCCCTTCTTCAATTAGCCCCCATGAATTGATTGTTTAATGCATAACTAATCTTGAACTTGGTCTTCTCTTGCTGATGGGAAAATTAAAGTTAATTTTGTTGAAGTCGTGGTGCTTCTGTTGCACATTTATCAAATGGCGATATTTTTCAAAATCCGTATGGCAGCTGTTCTACTCCTGCTCAGTAGTACACCAAATTGAACTGTATTTATAAAAATATAAAGATTTCTACTCTGTTTGCTACAAAGAAAAAAAAATACAAATATTTTCTTCATAAATACAGATTTTTCCCCCATGGTGGTAGGAATTAGGTTACCATGTGCTGCACTGTAATATGCTGAAACATATTATTGCTTTAGGTTGCAAGCTCTGACCTGCTGGCAAAAAGGAAAGAAAACCAACAGCAAGGATTTTTTCTCTACAACAAGCACACAAAGGAAAAGAGAGAGAGGTCAGTAGTAGTATGCTTCTTTTTACTTCACATATGTTTTATATAAGCAGCAAAATCAGACCTATGTCATACAATTATTTGAAATAAGCGTGAATTTCACCTCCAAGCCTTTTGCAAGTAGCTGCAGAAACCTGACCTTTTTTAGTCCATGGTTTCAAGTTTCTCTGAGGTTTATCAAGATTTTCTAAGAAGATTTTTCCTTCATATGGCACTGGCAAAACATGCAGAGCCAGTACATCTCATTCACAACAAAATTGCAGGGTTTGTGTTCACCTTTCAGTGACTTTAAACAATTTGCTTGTAAAAGGCTTGTGCAGCACACAGATCAGATTAAGTCTCCTGAACTGTAAAGCAGGCAGAATGAATAAAAGTGAAAGCAGGAATACACACAGTATCAAACCCTGATTACAAGAACAACTGCACTGAGCCTGTGAATCCTTCCCATTGTAACTCCAATGTAGAGTGATGACCATTTAGAGAGCTACAACATAGTTGCTGAAACAGCATGAAAGAATTAGCAGAAAGCCTGACCTGTGGCCCTCATTTTGTAAGGAAATACTTTCTCCCAGAGTGTGCTCTATTCAAAGCCCTTAGGCATCCTAGAACAACTTAAGCCATTCATACTTTTTTGCATGTGCAAACAGCATGGGTTGGTCTCACTGGATGTGAATCTGTCTCTCCTTCCTGTGCCAGACCTATTCTGTGCCTCAGGATACAGCAGTGCTGTGCACCAGCAGAAGGATGGAAGGAATTCAGCTCAGTTCACTCGAGTTTACCCACAAAGTTATTCTAATGCTTTGAGCCTTGAGCTCTTGAATATCTACTTCCTAATCTCAACTACATTTCAGCAAGCAGATCATTTAGTCAACTGCAGTTTACCATGTCATGTGAATGTGCCTTCTTCTGAATAATAATATATATTTTTTACTTTAACATCTGTTTTTTTCTTTTTTTTTAGACGTTACTAAAGGGTCATATTAAGTTGAGAAAAATCTCTTGATGTATGTGCTCAAGCCTCATAAGAGTCTTGTGACTTAAGGATAACACAAGGAAGCTTTTATCATCATTTGGAAACAAAGAAATAAATATAGATAGCTAAAAAAAAACCATAATTGATGAAATTAAACAGCCTGGAAACACACAACATTATAAAGCATTGGGAATTAATGTAAGAAAGAAGTTGTTAAAAAGTGGTTGAGGAACTGCCTGAGAGGGAGATGACATGAGCTGTGATGAAAGAGCAACTGCTGAGCTGGAGAAAAGCAGCCAGGGAGTTCTTCAAGTGTTGATTTTAGAAGTGCTATAGTATAAATATTTTCATCACTGACCTGTCAAATGGGATAGGAATATGCTTACACAATGTACTCTTGCCATGAATTCACACTTCATCAGGTCATGGCTAGATTCCAGCTACAATATAAAGGCCATATGGATTTCTTTTCATTATATGATAAGGTGCAACTGCCAGATAAGTTTAGCTTTTGCTCCACTTTTTGCCACTGCCCTTCCCAAGACCCTTCACAGGTGATAAGGGAGCAAGACACAAATACAATGAAAATTTTTGAGAAGCTACAGCCTCTTTCCCATCATTCACTTTTCTGAGGTCCTTAGAACCTACTGATGTCCTTCCCATGATGTGACCAGTCCTGTGTATCACCTGAAGAAGGTCCACTTATTCAGATATCCTCAACCACATTCCAGATTCACCCTGAGTTTATCGATAGGAACAAGTATGTATTTCAGGTCATATGTGAAGAAAAAGTATGCATGTGACCCAAATGTGAACCAGACAGGTTAGAAAAAGAGATTCATGACAAGCCAAAAGATAGGAAAGAAATCCTGTGTTAAACCCTTCATCGCCAGTGCTGCCAAAAGTTACTTGAGTCAAGCTATCTAGTAAGGCTTTGGGGGAAGCAGAGTGTGATAATCGAAATATCCTACCTAGGAATAGTCTTCCTGTATGATTAATACCTCTGTATCAATACAACTTTTAGATGGTATTTCTTTAGCATGAAGCGAATATATAGTATGCAACTGTGATCTCTCTTGGAACAGCTTTTCTTCTGAATCATCCAGCATTCTAGCTATATGGTTTGGTAAGGGTTTTCTCTTGTTACAAGCATCTGAAAAAGAACAAGAACAATGTTCAACTATATCTTCAATAATGTGTTTTAAGACTACGTGCCTTTTGTGTGCTTTTGAAGTATTCCAGCCTTACAACAAATATAACTTTCCTCTTGTTCCTGTTTTCAAACTCATAGGACTTTAGACCTTGGTGATCTGTGAGAGCTCAAGAATAAAACATCAGCTAGTTTTTCAGTTTTTAAGCTATAGTTTTCAAGTTTACAGGTTTAAAATTATGGATAGTTTAAAAACCAGAAGATAAAAAAACTTAATCTCTTTTTTTTCCTCAGCACAGATCTATCAGTAGACATTTGCTTTCAGGCACTTAAGAGTAAGGAGAAATCTGGTTTCTCTTCATTTTTCAGGTATTTTATTTTCTTTCTACTGAAGATTCTGATGTATTTGGAGTCATAGTTCTGTACTCTTCTGTCTACTTTGGCAAATGACATTGAGCTTGATTGCCACAGTCTACTCTGCAGACACAAAGCAATCTTCTGTTATCTTCTGTTGACTTTTCTTGAGCTTTAGCCCACTATGTGAGAATTTAAGATCACGCTGTATCACTGCTATATATCTAGACCTTCTAATTCTAAGAAACAGCAAGATTCTCTGTCAGTGATATACTTACTGTTCTATTGAAATATTTTTGAATAGTGATGCACAGAAGCTTTGCATGGATTTTTATTTTAAACTAAAAGGGAAGCATTTATAAATTTCAGTGTATGTTTCTGAATTACATGTGTTACCCTAAAGTCACCATTTCAGGAGGATCTTGCAGAAGGGAAAGACATAGTGCATATTTCGGTGGTTATTGGAATAGCCACAAAACTATTTAGGGTGAGGATCAGGTGATTCTCTGTTTTAAATCTGTTACCCAATTATTACTGTGAGCTACCTAGTTCTTATAAGGTAAAAATCTCATTAAGTCATTTCTTATCTATTCTATCCACACGCATCTGTAGTTTCACAGGTTTGTAATTGTCTTTCAGTCCTCCTAATTTTCTGTTTTTTATTCTGTGTTGTGAAATACTAGATTTTTACTGTTTCTTCCCATGGAAGCCACTAAGCATCTTTGCACTTTGTCTGGGTCTACTATATCCTTTTAGAGATGAAATAGCTAGAACTATGGGCAGTAATCAAGATATAGGCAAACTATTGACTTGTGCAGTGGCATAACAACATATCTAGTCTCCTTTTAATAACAAAGTCTAGTTTTCTCTTTTTCTTCTTTCCTGTCACTGAGCACTGGAACTGACATTTTCACTGAATCATACTGAATCACTTTCCTCAGTAATAGCTATGTTAGAACCTGCCATTGTGTATAAATATACATATATGTATTTTCCATGTGCACCAACCCATACTGAAATTCATCTCCCAGTCCAATTGTCCAGACATCGATATGTATCTTATAATGCAGAAACCTAAATACTATATGTGATCCCAAAAGAATATGAACCCATAAAAATTATAGAAAAAAAACCCCACTATCTACATCAGTCCATAATGAAAAACAAAACAAAACAAAAAAACCCGAACTTCTGATTAAAGATATTCACATGCAAAAAAGATTTGTTTAAGGAAAGATGCTAAAATCATCTCAGAGAAAAGACTCTAGGTCCATAATCCTAAAGATATCGAAAGACTATGAAAATATTAACAGGAATTTAACCTTTGTGCAGTCCTGAAGCTACTGAAAGTAGAGAACAGTAAAGTCAAAAACAATTGATATCAAAGATATGTTACTAAAACAGAAAAATGAGGAAACCATATTTTCCACTACTCTTCACTCCATGTGTTTCTTTGTGATAACTTCTTCCATCCCAGGAAACACAGTATCTAGAATGAAAAGTGCTGTGAGGAGACATTTTTCTCTCTGGAATAAAATTTATTCTTGACAAAAAAAAAATCTTAATGGAAAGATGTTTAAGAGAATTTAGAACACTACCTTAGATTGCATAAGCTAGTTTAAATGAACATCAAAAATTTACAGAAAGATTGAAGTCACAAGAGATCAATTAAAATTAAATCATTACTTTCCATACCAAAGAGTAAGCACTACACATTAGGAACCAATAACTTTGTATTCTCTATGTTGATCATGAGACACAAATATTGACATGAATTATGCAGTAAGCCTTTGGAAAAATTAATGAATATTTCATACAGTAAATAAGGTATTGCCCTCTCTTTCATTTTTTTTTCCTAAGACTCATTACTATCTAGATGCCTCCAAAATAAAACTAGCAGATAAATTTTGCTAGGTTATAGATCAGTCATACACAAGTACTATTGCTTATTTATGAGTTAAAAATGATGAATTTGGAAATAACCAGTCATGAATCTAACAGAAATAGAACTGCCTCTAATAATTTATGAATATGATTAATCTGGTACTGGTGTATTTTCTTTTTGAATATATAGGTTTAGTCTAATGGCAAGTAAAGAGGGACACAAAAAGGGATAAAGGCTTGAAAAAAAAAGGAAAAATAACTTGAAATAGCTTCTTTGTACCCCATTAGCAATAAGGAGTTAAGAAATGTTTTTATGAAAGAAAAAGGTAGATTAAATAATAGATCAGAAAGACCATAGCAAATCTTTTTTTTTTTTAAAGGACATAGTTTCAGGAGAAGAGGTTAGCTGTTCTGGGAGCTTTTCAAACAGACTAGATAAGTGCACAAACACCCATTAGAAGCATTTGAAGATGCTATGCTTCCCCAGGGGATAGGAAGATAGATGTGTATAGAACAGTCTCTCTTTTTAAGTCTTTGTGCTTTGTTATTCCTGTTAAAATAAGCTATGTATTGTATTTGTATCCAGTTATATATATTAATGCTCTGAGTACAAGTGAAGTGAGCCTGTTCGGCAAAGATTTTTGCACTGTTATTATCCGTAGTGGTGCAACCCAAGCCTACTTCTCTCACCTTCAATTTATATGATAATAAGAGGTCTTTTAATAATAACAGTAGTAATAAGAGCTGTAGTAATATCTGAGCTCTTCTAGTTGTTTCTTTTCAGTCCAAAAATCTGGAGCCTGAAGGGCTATTAGAGGGACAGACAGGAAGGCAGATTAAGAATGTACCTACTGAAAACATTTCTAGGGAAAAAAAAGTTATTTGTAAAAAAAAAAAAAAAAAAGAAAAGAAAGAAAGAAAGAAAAAAAATACTTAGAGTAATTGTCTCTGGAAATGTTCACACCAGGGGAGATTCCCACAACGCACCTCATCATGACCTATGGTTTTTAAAACTCTTTTGTTAGGAGTTGTGAATTGCTCCCAGTCTCAGGTGCTATTTTGGTGGGGGTTGTACTTCCTCTCACTGTTTAGGAGTACACAAATGCTCATAACGTCCAGCATGTCTTAAAAGCTTAGTCTCAGTGATGACATTATCCATTCTAAAAGGCTAGAGTCAAGCATTAAAAACATAAAACTCAGTCCAGTCTCATGGCAAAAATAAAATAAAATTACTTTTAGTAGTCAGAAAAATCTAAAGGAAACAAAGCGTGGAGTCAGCTTTGACATCAACAGTGGCCCTCCTGCCAAGCAATTGAGGGGAACTCAGGAGTGTCACAGTACAGGGAGACACTTTAAATTTTTCAGACTATAGGATAAAGCAGATCAGCAATCAGGGTTGCTGATACCTTGTTAATTCATATCAGATTGTGTGTTGGTGATGGTCATGCTCCTGACATTTCAGGAAAAAATGCATTCACTAGCAGCATCAGATCCATTTGGGCCTAAATGCCTCCAGTAATTCTGAAGCACCTGTATAGTTGTTGACAATATTATCTCGCTCCTTCCACAAATAAAAAGTTATGTATACCTAACCATTAATTATTTTATTTTTAGAAACTACAGTATTCTGTAAATAGAGCAGGAGTAAATTGGTCCTCACAAGACATGAAGCTTGATCTACTTGTACATTTTGTAGCAGAGAAGGCTGACAGAGCTGGAGGAACTTTATATACTGGATTGGGCACACTATGGTTTCTGGCATGTGTAGGGGAGGGACCT
>NW_010579295.1:0-24243 GCF_000705375.1 Tinamus guttatus | reverse complement strand
TGTTCAGCCTGGAGAAGAGAAGGCTGAGAGGGGATCTGATCAGTGTCTATAAGTACCTCAAGGGAGGGAGTGAGGAGGATGGTGCTGGCCTCTTTTCAGTGGTGGTCACCGACAGAACTAGAGGTAATGGCCAAAAACTGAAAGACCAAAAGTTCCACTTGAACTTAAGGAAAACTTTTTTAACAGTGAGGGTGACAGAGCACTGGAACAGGCTGCCCAGAGAGGTTGTGGAGTCTCCTTCTCTGAAGATCTTCAAAACCCGCTTGGATGCAGTCCTGTGCCACGTGCTCTAGGTGACCCTGTGTGTGCAGGGGGTTGGACTAGATGACCTCTAGAGGTTCCCTCCAACCTTAAGTATTCTATGATTCTATGATTCTATGAAGCAAAGAGCTTCATTCCCAAAGATCACAGGGACAATCCCATCTTCCTCATGCAAAGCTGCTTCCCTCAGTATATTATGCCAAGTGATTCAGATAGAATACACCTTAAATTAGCTACACTATCTCAATTGTACAACTTTAACTTGAAATCTGAATTCATTTCTAAATGTTCCCATTTCCAGCTTTCCTTGGAAATGTCCAGTACTGTGTAGTATGTCAGGAAGAACAATTCAGATAAAGGTTCTTCTTTCTGTCAATGCTCTGTCAATGTTCTTTGGCCTCACATCTTCAAACACATACCTGGATCTGAGAAACCTTGAAAAGAATTGCTTCAAATATGAAATATTACTAATAACATTTATTCATCAAGATGCTGACCTTCACTGTCATCTGGAAGTGCTCAGTTTCCATCATCTTTATTTTACTCCTAAAATTCTTTCAGGCTCTTTTCTGTTATTAAATTCCAAGTTGGCCAAAACTTTAATATCTTTTATTTTGTAGATAACTTTCTGATCCAGCATGAGCAAATTGCTGATAGTCTCTTTAATGTAACTTGACTGCCTGGTCATTTTATGGCCAAGTTGCTCAATATGCCTAAATCTTTTGTTCCAAAAAAGACTTCATCTGTTCTCGTAAGCCTATTTTTTTCCTGGAAATGCTCCAATTGTCTTTATTTCATTAAGAGCTTAACTACCTTTATAGCCTTAAAAGATGGCAGAAACATTCAAGATCATATTTTGCCTACAATAATACATATATAGCATATACCATAGCATTTGGTTGAAAAGACTGGTCTAGAGATACTACTTGCTTTTTGTATTACTATGGAATAATTGCTACCTATAGCAATCTTTGAATTTGAGTGGAAGCCTACACTTATTAAAAAAATGAGGAATTGTAGATGTTTTCTGTTTCACTGTTTTCTTACTGAGGTTCTTCACGTTCAAAGCATATTGTTTAAAGACATCTGAGTTCTAAAAAAGAAAGGTACAATCATTTTATGCAAAATTAATTAGGTTGTATAACATTCATATTGCAAAGACTTGTACACATAGGCTACTTGAACTAGAGGTTTGTACCTTTAAGTTATTTATGTATCTATAGGGACATTCCTTCCTCCCCAAGTGTACCACAGGAAACAGAGGTTTAACATCTGACACAGAGATCCTCACAAAAGCACGTCAAACCAAAGGAATTATATGTTTTCTAGATCAGTGATGTAGACAGGTTAATTTTGGAGGGTCTCCAGTACCCAAGGTTGTGGCACTGGACATAATGAAGTCTCTTATTTATGGGTTCTTTTTGGAAACAGGGAAAAAATGAAGGAGAGAATAAGACAGAAGAGAGCCAAAGTCTGTTCAAGCAGATTCTCAGATACGGAG
The DNA here is from genome assembly GCF_000705375.1 of Tinamus guttatus. The sequence goes on along the minus strand of NW_010579295.1, from coordinate 22,481 downwards.
AGTTTGCTAGCAGTTACGTGAGACAAGAGCATCAAACAAGCAGGGCATGTATTTCAGAGGCATGCTCAGTGACATACACTAAAGCTAGGAAATTCTTTAAAAGCTGGTTGAGTTCTTTGACAGACATTGCACTGGAATGAGTTGGAAGCCTGGATATGTCCTGGAGTCTACAAAAACAAGAGGGTCCGAGCAATTTGACTGGTCCAGCTGAATCTTTTCAACCAGCTGAGTGACACAGAGAATGTTTCAACCAAGATAATTGGTTGATATTGTCAGGAGCTTGGATAAAGACAGTAAACAGTTTATAGATAGAAAGAAGGACAGACTGCTCAAATTGTGTTTCAAACAAATAAAATCCCAGGGTCAAATCAGGACAAACCCAATTTAGTAATTGCCAGGCCATAACTGTAGGAAATGTATTTCCTTCTACATGGAATTGAACTGTGGAATCTTTGTTGAAGTTAGGTATCAAACTACCGTATTTGTGGCTTCTATAAGAAGAAAAGGCAAGAAGCAAAATAAGTCTGCCAGGTTGAGGCAGCAAGCTGATCCACCTAGAACAGATGAGTCTTGTAAGAAGTAGCCATAAAAAAGTAGTATTTTGCCACACCACACAAGGATTTTCCCCATTAAATCGAGAGAGCTTCTTGATTATTATTTTTTTAAGGATCAATAATGTACATGCTCATTCTGAACCATCTCAACAGGAATTTTCACAAATTTCTACCACCTTTAGATCCAAGAAAATTGATTGGAACTGGGGAATCCTGGAAAAAACTCAGTAATTACCAGAAGCCTCAGATATGATGGCAGCACTAACTTTCTGCTAAAAATACTAAAAAATATTTTCAACAGTATCCCAAGAAACAAATTATAAAGCCTGTATCTACAAAGATCTGGAAAAACTGAACGTTAAAAAGGTAGACATAAAGGGAACTAAATGCAGCCCTCATTTCTGTCCTACCAAGTCTTGCTGGGAGCTCTGAAGTAGTTCCCACTGTTATCTCTGCCAGGCGAGTGAAGGAGACGGTTGCTGAAGAAACCTAACTATTGGAAAGTCCTGTTCCAACTCCTGTGTTCCCTTTGGATGGTTCTTTAACCTAGAACCTGTCCTTTAGAGATCAACAGAAATGGAAGACTATGTTCTTACATTTTATCTTACCAAGTCTTCAACGACTGATTTCTCTAATAGGCTATATAGCCGTACACTCCTTTTTTAAAATTACCTAGACCGTTGAAACAGTTTTGACCTTGCTTGGAAATTCTATTGTAGGCTCCAATAATACAGTCACTATTAATGAAAATGAGGAGGCTGGAACAGTCAGAAATAGCTGGCTGAAAATGCAGGATCTAGATCTGTGGGGCACGAGCTCTCAAGGCCCAATTTGAACCTCCCTTTGGCCCGACAGAGTACACAAGTTGGAGTTCCAGGCTATATTATTCCTTCCTAAAACGAAGCTTAAGCATAATTTGCTGGAACTCAACTGAAACGAGCTTAAAGCCAATAGACCTAAAATTCGAAAGAGAGCCTGGGAGATCCAAGAGAACAGTCCTGTCCTTGGGAGGGATGTGCGCTCTTCCAAGCGATAACGGCAACTTGCACAGCCAGGTAGGAACACTGTAGTCTGTTCCATCAGAGGCAAAGGTCAGCGCAGAAATTTTACAAACAATTGTATCATCAAGGAACAAAACAAAAAAAGACCAAGAAGCATTTAGCTGGCATGCAAAGAAAGGAGAGATCACTACATAAGAAACAGCCAAGTTAAAAGAGAAACAAAAATAGACTAGATATCTGAGACCACGAAGTATTTACTGAGTCATGACCGGAAGAAATTGAGGTACATTCCTCCCTGAACCCTGGGTGCGCACAATGCACACAGCGTGCAGCAGGGCAGATAGCATTAGGATTTGTTTATGCCCATAACATCAATAGGCTTATAGATTATTAATCAAAGGGCACCTTCTTTTACACATTTTTCCTACTATATAGCGTCTGTTGCTCTGTGAATCTAAAGCTCTGAAATGTATATCCCATCTTTACAGTGGGATATAGCACCAAGTTTACATTTGATAAAGAAACAGTTATTTCATTTTCTCATTATCCACAGTGTTAGTAAATAATTCATGTGAAAGACAGTAGTATAAATAATAGATTATTGCCACTGCACGGAAATTCTTGAAGACAAAAGCTGGAGATACAACATGTATCAAAAATATTGATTTTGTAAAGCCTGTATACTAAAAGACAGAAAGATGCACAATTTAGGACCGCAATTTATAGTTGCCTGCCTGAAAATTCCAATACTTTCCAAAGAAGCATTCTAAGCATCCTATATTAATTCTTTTTATATATTCCCTATTTTAGAAAATGCTTTTTGCTGACTTCTGTTGATGAAAGTTCTTAGATATGCTGTAATTCTTAAAAATACATTATTAAATATTACAAGAGCAGAGAGTCGCTAAAATGAATAGGATATCAAATTGACTCTTAATATAATTCTGAGCTGTCCTATATAAATTCAAATAATATCTTAGATCCTTTACTGCACAGTGTAGTGTGCAAAAGAAGCAGTCAAAGCAGTTGTTTAAGAACAACTATCCCTTGATATGATATCCAACAGACAAATTGCTGAACGTATCAGGTGGTATTTATAATAGAAATTGTGATGAAAGATTGTGTGGCAGTATGTGGTGGCTGTTATGTTTAAATGTAACCAGATAAACGTCAAATACAGCTATTGTATTTCAAAAAGGAATTTTTACAGTATCTGTAATTAATGCAGTGATAACTGTGCAGATTGTCACATGATATTAATGAATTCTGGAGCAGGATGACCTTAGAAAGGTGACCTTCAAAATGAACCCATATCCATTGCTGCCCGCTTCAGATGCATGTTTTGTATTTCTACTGTTTTTCCTGCTATTTACCTTTAAGATTATGGGTGATGCAGTGATGTCTGCATGCTGTCCTATACTGACAGCTACAACTAGTTCATCATCTAGTCCCAGATGAAAACTTATACTAATTGTCTTTGTCATTATGAAACTCTACCAACACTCTGGGAAGCAAACATGTAAAGCATCTATGACTCTTCAGCTTGTCACACACAATTACACTGTACTGTATTATTACTACAAACTTAAAAGCATTCAGTCTAATTGTGGACGTACTCTGACTGTATTTTCTAATAGCCTACTGGTTAATTTGCTCTGTGAATAAGTTCCATTCTATGACTCTAAAATACATAGAAAGAGAAATGAGATGAATATAAGAGTTAAAATAAAAAGTAATTCTAGCGTTTCATACTTGTTATTATCTTCTGTTATTTTACCATCAGATTTCGTTTGTGAAAGCAGTGTCCATTCCCTTCCCATGTCCTGCATTCCCATATGTTAAGGTCTCTGAACTTGGTACCCACCCTCATGTTTGGCATCTGTGAAATAAGATGGCATCTTTCATCAGCAGTGCATTATACTACTGAAAATACTTATTCAGAAAATTCTTACCCCCAAAATTACCGATACATCAAAATTCTTAAAGAAATCATGCTTGCTGGGTTTTTTTATTATTATTTCTTTGTTTTTAAGTTAGCTAATGCAAAGGCATTGATGACACTGAACACATCTCACAATAAGATCATCTTTTATTAGAGGTCTTATATTACATATCCCCATAAGATATAAAACCTTCCAAGAGAAAATATCAAAAACCTTCAATTTAAATCAATTGGTTTCAGAGACAATATGAGCAAGAAAAAACAAAGACATTTCAGATAAAGGAATGTAAAAAAATCTTAGTACAGGTACAACTCTGATATGAAGAGTAATTACAAAGTTTTATACCATTTCTTACACAGCATTGTCTTTAAAACAATATTGGTTGAAAGTAAGATGCTTGGTTCTCTTAACCAGTAGTTAAAACCCAGCAGCTATAAAAACAGAAAAAAAAGTAAAGAATATGATGAAATTAGATGGCAAATGCACTGAAAAACAAGAATGTGATATATCTTAATATAAGTTAGAATTCACAATAGCCGCTGTGAAAAGCATCAATGGCACATCCTGAACCAATTACGGTAAAATCTCTTATCAAACTTTGGAGTCTTAACTTAGTTAAAGGTTTTAAATTTTCTTTTTTTTGAAAAAAAAAAAAAAAAAAAAAAAAAAAAAAAAAAAAAAGGAAGAAAAATATGAGGCAGAGCAACAGAACAGAATAAATCTGCTGGTTAAGGAAAATTCAGGCATCATGATTGTACAGCTGATGATAAATTAAAATGTTATAATTCCTTGAAACATCTTTTGGAAGCAATTCCAACAGGCAAAATACTTCAAAATTTTATTGCATCAAAATTTTACTTTTCTATTTAACAAAACTTAAAATAGAATTTTGAAACCTGTCTTGCACAGAACATACACAAGTCTCCGAAGTGTTTTAATTCTTAAGATGCAACAAAATAAATGTTATTAGAATCTTCTGTTGGCAAGTTTACCAGGCTGTAGGTTCCAACAACAAAAAAAAAAACTATATTTTTTTTCAAACACTACAACTAAGAAAACTTACAGTACATGTTTATTGCATGAAAACATCCGTTTATTGGATCCATCTGATTCTTCCATTTATGGTTAGTGGTTTTTATGCTCTTGACATAACTTGCACCAGAACCTGCTAATATTCCATTAATTACAAAAACATACAGTAGATTGAGTTAAGTAGGGAGACATAGGCAATCCTGATAGAGATCCAGCCATGACAAAGCATGAAATTAAAACTTTACTGTCATTTTCTTTATGATTGCCTGGAGCTACAAGATGTAATTTGATACAGTGTGGAACGATAATGATCAAATTAAGTACTGTTGGCAGTATGAAAATAGCACATCTTTTTACCAGTTGACTTTTCATGCATTATTATTAAAGAGTGACATATGGAAAAGTAAAAGTTAAGCAAGAGGTGAAAATAAGCAGTATGAAAATAAAAAAAAAAGCTCAGTAAAGGGGATCACATTCAAATACATGTTTATGTTTCAATTGTAAACAGTAGTTCTACACAGGGAAATATTTTCCACACTCAGATGGCTTTAGCAATAAATGTGAAATATGTTCAGAAAGAAGTCGATATGTGAAAAAAAACAGGAAGAGTAAGAATCTACTTTTTAGTACTGTGAACAGTGGCAATGTTAGGTGAAGTTGTAAGTTTGAGAAATTATGTTTAAAATATAGGCACATGATTCTGAATGCACCGGTCACCATGATCTGTGACACAAAAGCATGACTCATGATGGGTTTGCAAACTATGTCTTGCTCACTATCAAATCTCTGCATCAAGTTGCAATTTCCTTGAAAGCAGCTGAATTTAGGTTTTACAGTAATTCTTGTTTTTTTTTTTTTGTGATATGACATCATTTTAATACATTCAAATAGTCAAAATGTTCAGAACAAGATAGCACAAACTTGGTGCAGGAGGACATAGATCAGAGTGTGGCCAGCATTATCAAATAGGAGATACACAGTTTAAGTATTATATAAACTACCCTTCCCCCAAAACATTAATGTAGACACCAAAATTGTAACAAGACGTATCAAAAAATAAGGCACATTTATCTTGATATGATAATCTTGAAATAGAAAACTCATTTCAGAGAACATCAATATCCAAATGAATTTTGTAAAAAATCTTGTATTCATGACAATTATTGACATTTTTCATCACTTATGATAATGGAATAATTGCACATATCCCAGTGTGTCAAGTAACAAAATGGGAGTTATATTAAACATTTTGAACACAAAATTGTTTTGCAGATTCATGTTTTTGTAGTTACATAGCTCAAGCAAATGGTAGGAGCCTTAAAATCTACCATCACTTATCACAAGGACTGCAAGTTTTCACTCTACCACAATTCAAAAATCTCTTTTCTGTTGAACAAGTTGAAATGAATTGTGGAATAAGTTGAAATTATTGTCATTTATACAATATAAATGATTGTAAATATTTGGACATTAGCTAATACCCAAGAATATTTTATTCAATTTTAATTCCAAGCTGCATCAGGCATTTCTACGCTGAATTATTTGTACATATATTTATGTAGTATCAACAAAACAGTTTGTTTAAAATTCAATCCCCTTTCTATGAAAACTAAAATAAGAACACCAGATACACTATTAGTTAGCATTTAACCTGAGATTTAATCTGTTGAGAGGTTAATATCCTTTAAAATTTCTTCACTTGTTGCATTAATTTATACTGATGTCGGTATTCCATGAAAAAAAAAAAAAAAAAAAGAAATGTTCCTTGCAACATGGCTTTTCACTGTGTTGGTCAAAGAACTATAGAACGTATGCTAATTTTTCTCACAGTATCCAGAAGCTGGAACAATAATAATGTGCTTCTTATTGCACGTGGAGGCGATACAATTACAGATTCCTCTTCTCTGAGTATTAAAGCCAGATTTCATCTTAGCCGAATCCGGAAGGTATTTATCTCCATGGAACTCATATTAATTTCACTTATATTTCTAGCATCTGGAGGTGAATGCATCAAAGATAAAGATGTAGGTGTAAGACTTTCTACGCTGAACTTGTTAAATAGTTTATGCACCTTTATCTGGAAGAAAATATATTTTTAGAAAATAGAACATATACCTTAAAATCGACTTTAATCTTTAGCAATCATGCAAATCATACATTTCTTACAGGCAATAACACAGCAGATCTTACGCCAATGATATCACAAATATTTCTCCATAGCATTTCTTACATGCTATATACTAGAAAAAAAAGTAACTTTAGGCAGTGCCTTGTAACTTGTAACACTTGCACTTGTTAACACTTCAAAGAAACTAAATTAAGATAACAATAAATGGACAAAAAATGATAGAAATATTTGGATTCAGACTCTTCCAGTTTCTAATCACAACAGTCATCTGTTAATGAAAATCCCAAACCTCTTTCAAGATTTGAAAATCCTACAAAAGCACTACTAACTACTCCAAGATCTTTAACCTTTAACCTAGAAAAAAATCTGCATAATATCAGGAGTTACATATCATCACAATTCTAGGACATGTACAACGTGCTCAGATATATGGAGTGAGGTTGGCCATACAAGCCAGCAGTAGACAAAGATATGCTGTAAGTGGTAATTTTCAAAGTAGCAGTCACATAACTTTTGAATATGTTAATACTTTACAGGCACTGAAGAATTTGTAATTCAATCCTTTTTTTGATCAACTTGCTTACACTACACTGTTTGAAAATTATTTAAGGAATATTGATCAGTTGCTTGAAATAATATCTAATAAGATAAGAACTTCAGCATATACATTTATGCGCTGATACTTGCGTGATGATTTACACACAAGAAATTTTCTATCGTTATCAAAGGCAAGCCTTACACTCAGCTTCTGAGATAAATGCAACTAATATGCTCATATTATAATATACTATAATATTATATATAATATTAAATATACTAATATCTTGAAATTATCCCTCTTGAGAAATAACTCCTAAGACCTCAGCTACAATTTTATCCTGGTATCAATCTTTTTGCAAAAAATACACAGGAAAATATCCACAAAATGTCACTATACCTTTCCCTGAGTAGTAGAACAGAACTGACCCATGTCTTTGTTTGAAAATCTACAATCAAATCCCTTCCTGTGAAGAATCAGAGCAGCTTCATCAGATGGCTCAAAATCTGCCTGCAAATAAATGAAAGAAACAAAATGTTACTCATAATTCAGCATAACAAGCAAAATATTCTAGGACTTCATGAGCAAATTATAACTTTTACAGTGATAAAGCCACTTATGCCTCAAATCATGTCCAGCCTAGACTGAAGAGCCATATTTCTTTTAATGTTTTAAGACTAAACATAAAAAGAACTGAACAGCAGAGTGACTTCAGAGATAGATTGGTATTCTGTAGTAACTGGCAAGTTGTTAACCAGGGAGTTCAAAGTCTGATAGATATATATGTTAGTGTAGACTCAGAATTTAAGTGCTGCTTGAATTGTTTAGTGTAGTTGTATTAATTTGTTTCTTAGATAAATTACAAGGGAAAAACAAAACAAAAATAAAAAGCATGTGGTAATTCCAATAGCCAGTTTTAATTACTCACAGTGACTATATTCTATCAAATTTTCAGTCCGCATATCTAGTCCCTAAAAATCTTACTCAAAATCCACACAAAACCATATACTAAGATAAAAATATTAAATAATTTTTATGCTTGTAGATAAAATATATGTTGGTCTCGAGCCTCAAATAGCATCATACAGTAAACTACAGCCTCAACTGTAAAGTTTAGACCAAAAGATTAAACTTGATTTAGTACAGTATGGTATTAATGTGATATCTAATAAAACAAGCAACTTTTTCATGTGTGCTTCAGAAAAAGTTCGATGCTGCAACAGCCTGGGAAGCTATTTAAATGTTTGTTTCATATTAAGAGATAAGAAATCAAGCACACAGGAAAAGCAGTAGAAAGGAATTTATTCATCATATTGCATGTTTCCATTTTAAGTACTCAGCTCTTTCTATAAGCAGTAGCCACTGCTCCAGGGAAAAGCTGTTTTCACATCACATCTTCGAGAAAACTGCCAGTTTTTCAACACAAGCTTTGTCAATAAGCACTAAGCTTTTTATTTTCCTTTGGAACCCTTGGAACTGTAAGGTATTAGAGATGTCTTAATTAAATACGCTTCACAGCGAAACTCATCTCCTCGTAATAAGAGAGACCACGGAACGAAAGCTAGCTTTCTTTAAACACTGTCACAGTTTCATTGTACTGAAAATTCAGTTACTCATTGAGATGCTAAAAAAAAAAAGTTAATAAACTTAACATCTCAGTTTTTTTAAGTTCCCTGTTTCAAAATTCTAAAAATGTTCCCAAATAAATTTAGGCTTGAAATGAGATATGCGCATAAATCAGTGGCTGGTGAAAGCTTTGCAGCATTCCAAAGTCATGAGAAGGCTTTCTCAAACAAAATGGTTAAATAACCTTAATATCAAGTTCTTCATGAATTGTGCCCATCATCAACACAGTTAAACAGGTTTACAGTATTTTATTCATCAATGCCTTGAATGAAGGGAGAGAGTGCACCCTGCGCAAGTTTGCAGATGACACCAAACTGGGAGGAGTGGCCGACACTCCTGAGGGCTGCGCTGCCATTCACAGGGACCTGGACAGGATGGAGAGTTGGGCAGAGAGGTTCCTGCACCAGAACAGATTAGAGGAAAGCAGCTCCACAGAGAGGGATTTGGGAGCCCAGGTTGACAACAGGTTAACCATGAGTCAGCAATGTGCCCTCGTGGCCAACAAGGCCCATGGGATCCTGACCTGCATCAGGAGGAGCGTTGCCAGCAGGTGGAGGGAGGGGATCCTGCCCCTCTGCTCAGCTCTGGTGAGGCCGCACCTGGAGTACTGGGTGCAGTTCTGGGCTACCCAGGACAAGAGGGACGTGGAGCTTCTAAGGAGGGTCCAGCATAGCAACAAAGATGATTAAGGGCCTGGAGCATCTATCCTATGAGGAAAGACTAAGTGAGCTGGGCCTGTTTAGCCTGGAGAAGACTGAGAGAGGATCTTATCAACAGGTACAAGTACCTGTGGGAAGAATGTAGGGAGGACGGGGCCAAATTCTTCTCCATGATGGCCAGCAACAGAATGAGGGATAATGGGTACAAACTGACATTCCACCTCCACATGAGGAAGGACTTTCTTGTGAGGGTGCCAAAGCACTAGAACAGGCTACCCAGAGAGGTTGTGGAGCCTCCTTCTCTGGAGATCTTCAAAACCCACCTGGCTGCCACCCTGTGCCCCATGCTCTAGGTGACCCTGCTGGAGCAGGGGGGGTGGACTAGATGGTCTCTAGAGGTCCCTTCCAACCTCAACCATTCTGAGATTCTGTGAATTTATATCTTTGAGGGTTGAAAAATTTCTACATTATTTACTGGGACAGTTGCACCATTACTACGTTAAATAAGATGGCAATGAAGTAACAAAATTAGTTGCAGTCTTCAACTATGAGATACCAGACTTAGTTTTAACTACATTGATATGACATACAGCGGAAACACTGCACTTAAAAATACACATTTTTATGCACAAAAAAATAATACTGTCTGCCTAAACATCAGATTAATGAAGTATTAAAATTCATACTGCAAAAGCCTGACTCCCCTTGGGGGTAAAGTGATGCTAGAAATGACAAGCTAGTCAAGGATATCAACACTTTCTCTATATCCAGTGGAATTATCTTGTAGTCATCTGCATAATAAATTTCAAATGACAGCACGACTATTTCAACTCCTAAGTTTTTTCAAAATTAAATATTATCCTAATTAAGATTCAGAATGTTTAAAATAGGATGTTATTAAATAATTAACAAAATGTTTAGGAATATAGCTTCGCCAAATATAAACATCTGTGATATGGCAGTCAACTGCTTAGACTTCCCAGGACTCTATCTTGCACCTAACAGCTATGAGTAAAGAATTATGCTGTTGTAGTTTACTATAAAATAAGATGCAAGACATAGCAAGTTACCATAATGTCTGCATGTGCTCTAACTTGCATCTTCTTCTACCATCTCTAGCCAAATTAGACTGAGTGTATGCAAGCCTAACGGAACATCTGAGCATGAACCTAATTTACATCCTGTATACTTTCCAAACTTGGCTATAACTGTATGAAAATGTCTATCAATTTTCTCAGTTTTCAACAAATGACAATATCCTTAATCCTGTAAAATTTCACAGCAATGTCACATGACAAAAATTCCCCAAGTACTGAACAATCAAATCTTTGACTGCCTCTCTCAGAACGGCTACCAAGGCTTGATCCAATTTTGGTCTCTTTGAAAAGTTTAAGGCTGTTTTCACATCGGGCTCCTACATAGAAAAAAAATGCTATGCTGTCTTATAAGCAGTATCTCTGAGGCCCAGTGTATTTACAGTAGGTAATATTAGTGTCAGCCCATTTAAAAAACGGGTTTATATAAAAAATGTATTTAATTTTCATCTTCCCAAGACATTGGATTCTTTTATGACAGGATCATATATCTTACAAAAGTAGCATTGTTTTTCCTCTCTGAGAGAGAAAATTAAATGGAAACAAGGAATTCCCCTACATTTTTTTCCTTATTTATGCGTTAGCGCACTGAAACATTCTGGTTTCTGCTTTAGATTTTAATAACATTCTATTTTAATTTGATATCTCTTTTTTGTGAATGAGTTTTCTGTGAAATTGTAATTATGCAATCTCTTGAAAAATCATTTCCAACAAGTAAAGCAGTATGAAGTTTACAGTTCTGTAAAAAATATACTATGTCAATTAATAAAAATTATGGCATTTGCACTCCTTCTTAGGAGACAGAAAAAAGACACACGAAATGAGCAAAGAATTAAGAAGTTGATTCTGACATACAAGAAATTCAATGCAGAGCATTTCTGCAGTGGGGAATAACTGTTCTTATATAATAACTATAATGCTAGTTTAGGTGTACAACTAGTTGTATTTTGCCCTTTGAAGTACACAAATTGGTACTGTATACTCAAGAGCTGTCATGACACTCAAAAAATGACCAGCATGGAAGAGCAGGTCTTCAGTCTTTACATAATTATGAAAGCATAGTCATTACACTGCAGTTTAGGAAGGTAATTTCTGAATTTTGTATATAATATGAATAAAATATTTTACTAGACCATATTAATAAGCTGTATAATATGCTTCTTCATTAAAATAATAATTTGACTTACCTTTGACTGGATTGTCCTCAGATTAACTATGTGCATGTCACAAGGCATGGATGACATGAGGGGGGAAAAAGTATGTAGTATCTCAGGGACACCTGAATCTGCATAAATTGTCATTGGAATTACAGGATGATTTATGAAAGCAGAAGTTATATGGCTAAGGAGTGAGGGAAAACTAACTGATGACTTCTCTTCATTCTGCAAAACATAGAGAAAATATTTGTAAACTCAAGTTAACACATCAAAATGTCTAAATTTCTAAAACCATTTACATATGATTCTATTGAGACAATATTTTAATTTATATACAGACTATTTAATTACTTCTGGAAAGTTCTGATCATTCCCTAATTCTCTTTTTCAGTACAAGGAATGACATATCTACTGCTTTTGCAAATCATGATTGCATCTTTCAAAAATGATCCTAGGAATGTATCTCCACTTGCACCATTGCTCAGTTGTCAGTGTTATAACCCAAAAATGTAACCTAGAAAACATCCTTAACCTCCAGCCTCTTAATGAAAAACTCTGTGTAATGGGTTGCTTATCAACATTGCTTACTTCCCTCTTCCTTTGTGCCCTCAATCTATTTGTCTTCAACAATGCTGGAAATTTGTTAGTGAAAGTGCTGCAAAATAGAAGGTGACTTTTGCGAGGGTTGGGGGAGGGGTGCAGATTGAAATATCTTGATTGAAATTTAGCATATCTGACAAACTTTAAGAAACAATGACAAATTCCCCATTCACTAACCTGCAATTCTTGAGCACCTGATCAGAAGAGTCAGATAACTGACCCAGAGCTGGGGACTTAAATCTTTATCTAGTGCCTCAATGAAGGAAAAAAAAAAATCCCTCTTAATGTTACCAGAATGCTTTTCAAAAATATCAGCTTTTCTAAACAGATTAGAGCATAAAGAGCCCCTTGTTCTGGGTATTCTGAAATGCTGCATATATCCTACCAGCTTCTGTCACTGAAACAGCTCTGAACAATGTGAACCAGAAAACAATTCAATAAAGCTCTTCACTTTTCCACATGTAAAACCAAGCTATCATTTTTAGTACATTTGGTAACAAAGGGGAAACGACTTAGGGCAAAAATGCTACCTTCATCAAACAAAAGTAAGCTTTACTACTATATCCTCAAAAGAGCAGCTGTACATGTTAAGGCATTTGAGCCCTGATGATCATGCCTAGTAGCACAATTTGAAACAGAGCTGGCAGAAGTGGTTTTGATACTTCTGAGACCAAAATAAAAACTCCTGTGACTGTTGCTTTCAGAGAAGAGTGTCCTGCTCAGGTGTAACATGAAATTCAGTACTATGTAATAGAGCTCTGTGGGCAAATGTCCACATTTTATCTCTTTTCCCACAAATGGAAGAATTTCTACGTAACAGTTCTGTTATCTAGACCTAAAACTGTTCAGAACAACTGTCATTGTCAGAATATAATATAAAAATAATCTAAACTGACCTCTGCAGAGAGTTCTTTGGTCAAAAGCACAATGTAAAAGCAAGCGACTCAAGATTTTCAAATAAATATTTCACAAGAGTTTAAATTTCAATTAAATTGTTCAACACACTTAAAATCTTTGATCTACATATTTATGGATTTGCTTAGTGCACAGCAAATATTTATTGCCCTTTTTATTGCTAATTTCCTTTGAATTTTCATAAAGTAATGTGACACACAGATGAAATAAACAGTTAAACCACAAAACCCTGAAATGTTCACCTGCTTATTATTCTAACCCACTGGTGAAAGAATGAACGTATGCAGAGTTTTTCATATAACAAAGTTATTTAGAAGAGTATTTAAGATTTAAATGCAACAATACTGCAAATTCTCTTTCGTATGTTAGACTGAAGATCTTTCACAACATTGGAAACATCCATTTGTTTAAAGTTGAAAAAACTCTTGATAAAGCAATGTTATGACTCCACCATGGCTTATGACTCTGTCCTCTTCCCACCTGTAGTCTTTTCTGTAAGAAAATCTACAGACCACACCAGCCATACAGACTTCTAAAGAAAATTAACATTAAAATATCAAGTCAGAAAAGTAGAAAATATTACTTCCTTCACTGTGCAAATAAATGTAGTTTAGAGAAAGGAGTGACTAATGGCCATAGTAAATTGTTACTTCAGCAAGTATTACCTATTTGAACACAGATATCCATTTATAGTCCTTTGTAAGCTGCTTCTTTTATACCTATTTTCTGTCCTTCATTTCCTATTTTTTTAAACAGTCTTCTGGAAGCAACTGCACCTTTTTATCTGTCTCTCTGAACGCATAAAGATTGCTTTTAGCAGTTGAATTTCAACATAGGGTAGCATGGACTCAAGGGACTCTGACACCATAGACGCCAGAAAATAGATCAACTTTATTAAGGAATATATAGTTTTAAAACGTCACCGAAGATAAGATGGAAGAGCGAAGATACTTGTTTTTGTTTACTTTAACCAAATAGTTTAACCAAATAAAAACTGATTTATAATTAAGTGGTTGCCAGTGAAAACTCTCCAGAGCTAAACTACTGAAAACGTAATACCTTAAGCTTTGCCAAATTTAAATTTGCATTTTATGATAAGCTGGCAATACAAGAGTTAAAAATAAATTTGAGATATGTAAAGCAAAGGAGGAGATTATTTATCAGTTCATAACAAATGACCATAATAATAAAGTTACTAAAATTCCAGTTTTGGATGTGTATGCATGCATGTGTATTTACTTATAGCTGCATTAGCAAGAAACACATATGAATGCATAGCAAGTGAAAATATGCCAGTACTTAGTTGATGCAAGATGGTTATTTCTGTTTTGTTCTAACTTCTCTTTCTTAATAATGACTAACACAGTATATCCCTTTGGTAGCTACTAAGCTTTGAGGGCACTATATTCAAAGATCTGTTATGATTCGAAAATTATTTTCTAAAACGGCAATAATCAATACTTGCAAAGCATAGCACTGCTCCTTAAGTGCATCCTTACATTTATCCCATCTGCTATTTTATTGCATGCTCACTGGGTCTCATTAAGCCCTCCTGCAACTCTTCGCTTGGTCTGAACGTTGATTACTTCAACAGTGCACCATCAATCACAGGCAAACTTACAGGCAAATCTTCTGCTTTTCCAGGTAAAGTAAGAGCAAGCTTTCAGTTTGTATGACTCTCTGTATGCCTACCCCCAGTGGGAACATTCATATACATGTTCCTTCAAATAATTCACTGTTTTACCCCAAAAGGAACAGTGGGCATTTACACTCTTGCCATAAATGCTCTAAAGCTGTCACGGATTTTTATCTTCAGTTTTGATTTTTTTTCCTGTCCAACTTAAAAATGCTCTCCTAGAATTTGTTACAAATTATATTGTGAGTCTGTCAAATAATCTATTCATCTGGTTACAAGATTCAAAATGAAAGATTTTTCAAAAGCCCTTGCACTTGGTTCCCAATACCCAGAGTGTCACTTAAGAAGTACGAGAAAACAAAATTACTGCTCAGCAACTATAATTGTCTTGGATTCATTCTTCATATGCACTTTTAACCCGCTGGGCACACATAATCTCCACGCGCTTTAAGATGACAGACTCTGTCTAAACACCATCTGAGTTAATAATGTTCTTCCCCCACTTCCGTCATCCCTTAACAAACACGATCCATGTATTTGTTAAATGCGCAAATAAGAGGTCCAGACCGCATATCTCTCACTGTGTCCCTTGACTCGAGGGTCTTTAGAATTAAGGAGCTAAGAGGAAGAAAGGTGGACATTCAAAGAAATAACTCTTTTTTTTTCTTTTAAAACTTTTATCTACATGTTAATTAGCACTGTGGATGGCACTGTAAGACATCTCGAACATTTAGTAGCTACTTCTACCCACTGTAGCCTTATGCCTACAAATACAGCACTTGAAAAAAACATAACTCACCTACACACATATAATTTCAGGAACCTCAGAAGACAACACCAAGGTCACGTGAGATGAACAGAAGTGAAGTCTTTCTGTTAATTGTGTTTTTTTATAGAGAAAAATACATTAAGCATAGCACAAGCATGATTCTAAGAGGCAAAAATCTCAGAAATACAGAAAAAAAATGCAGGCAAGTTTGCATTTTGGCTCGCATGAAAATAGTAAAAATATCAAGCAAGTCCTCATTCTCATCTGGGGGTGAGGACATTTTTCTAGGACTTAATTGTTCAAAGTCTTCTCTAGGCAAAGAGAACTGATTTGAAAAAAATATATACTTTTTATATAGAAATGTAATAATGTCTGTTGCAGCAGAGAAATCATAACCAAGGAATATTGAACGAAACTGGTAACCTCAAGGCAGAAGCATGGTGGGAAGAAATCATTTTTGGTTGAATGGTGAAGAGATTAAATTCTCTGAGAAACCATAGTGGAACTACAAAAAAGGGCTCCTAAATTCTTAGGTTGGGGAACTAGCTAAGCGATGTAGCATAGTCTTGAAGGATCTTGGCAAATGTGAGAATCAAGAGTGATTCAATTCCCTTCAGACACATCTTTGCTCCTGCTGTGTTTAGATCTGCAACCTTTTTACAGATGTAAGTGTATTACTTGAGCATTATCCAAAATTCAAACTTTGAAAAGGAGTACCAAGATTTAGGTGGAGATTTTATCTTGAAACTTGTATTTGCAAGCCTGGAACAGAGTCAATTTCTAGATGCCTGCACTAACACAGTAAATGCAATCATCCCCTTCCAGAGAAGTTAATTCTACAACTGTAGAATATCTATAATTGTATTAGCGGCATGCAATTTGACAAAGTCAAAAGCTGCCACAAAACCCAAAATGAGAAAGCAAGTTTTTGCAAACATTACAAAGATCATGCTAATACAGAAAAATCAGAAGAGATGTTTCAAATCCTGCTCTCCTCCTACATACGCCACAGACATAAGAAGGACCAGACAGTGCCTCTCCCCCAACAGTCATGCAATGCAGAATTTAAGCAAGAATCAGAGCAAGAGACAGAAGCAGAGGTTGTGAATGCATAGACCCCACGTTTGGAAGAACAGTCAGTCTGTATGTTTCACTATGTGGGTGGCTTTCAGCAGTACCTTGCTCTTGCTAAGACAGAAAACACAGCCTCCATCTAATTAAAGTACCTCTCTCTCAAAGAAGAATTATTTCCTCAACTTTGGTGAGAGTGTTTAGCACTAAAAGCATGAATGAAGCTCTACTGGCAACCTTACAAACACCATGCAAGACTCTGACAGATGCCAGTGATATAGCTGAGTGTTAGCTTAATGAGCTCTAATCAGAGCACACAGTTCTTTTTTAAACTACTTTGTAGCACACTCATACAGCTAGTTTCCAACTCCAAATCCTTTGTGTTGAAATGTAACCCCCTTGAATGACTATGCAATATGTAAACAAATCTTCACACTGAAGCTTTCCCTATCATTGAAAGCAAGATAATTCTGGCAAAAAAACAACAATACAAAACAAGCAAAGAGAAACAAACGACAGTAACATTAAAAAAAAAAAAAAAAAACCCAAGTCACTCCAATATAACTTTAGGGGACAAATTGGGACAAGTTCTAGAAATGGCTTCATCTATGAAGAATGCTCTAGAGGAATATGGCACAAGTGAAAATTGTTTTATTGATAAAAGGAGAATAGAACATATTATAAAAAGACTGAAGAGGTTCTCTACTAAGAATTTAATTGAGGACCATGGCTCCTTAATTGGAAGGAAGCACACTAATTAAGACTCTTCAGAAATCATTTAGTAACAGAATGAGAGAAAAAAATGGAGAACACTGTACAGAAGAAAGTAAAGCTGAAACAGCTGATAATTGGATGTTAATTGAGCTAATAGAGAAACGATCAGCTTTTCAACATGTACAAGCGGTCTAAAGTTTCCACTACATAAGTAAGGATAGGAAACTGGGGCAGACATGAACATCAAATGATAAATCTCAACAGTTTAGTCCTCTAGACAGTTTTCTGCTATGAAGAAAAACAGCCCTAGTCAGAGAAGAAATTCAATTATAACTCGAAAAGCCCACCAGCATCCAAACTATCTGATCAAACATGCTGAAACATGGATGATTATTTTGGATCTCGGGACATTCACACAATCTGGAAAAAGATAAAATTCTTGGCCTGCTAAAACAAGGAATGTAGATCAAGATATTCTGATACTAAATTGTCTGAACTAGTTCTGAAGGAAGACAGTTGCTCACTCCTTATGCTGTGCAATAAAAGACTCAAAAAATATATGTTTTTCAACTTTTTCAACCACAGGTTCAGAAAACCAATTGGCAGCACTCTCAGAGGATGGGCAATTCTGGACTAACAACTCTTAATTTCAGGAGTAAAATGACTCCTCAGAGCTTGTCTAGTCTCACAACCGGGAATGGCAACATTATTAAATCTCTCTCCATCATAACCTAGAAACTGAGGTTGACAGCCAAGAAACTCAAAGCTTTCAAAAACAAGCAAACAAACTAACTAACCAACCAAAAAAAAACCAAACAAAAATACAGATCTCCTTGAAAGATTTAAAGGTTGACAGTGTGTTTGCATATTCAAGGAGATGGTACTTACATGCAAGAAGCCTGGGTGGGTGATATTGTGCTGGCCTGCTTTTAAGTGAGAAATATAATGGCTGACAACAACTACGTTAGTATGTTGTTCTACAGTACATGTGATACGTAACTATACTTTACACTACCCATGCCCTTCTCTGAAGGCAAAAGCCTTAAATTCTTAATTGTCTAGAGCACTGCCCACTTCAGGAAGGATAAGTCTGTAAATAGAAAGTAAGTAAATTGTAAAGAATTCTTGCACGGACACCAAGCAGTAAACCGTTTCAACTCAACTGCAATCCTTACGTGCCAGACTGCCTGAGTCTTAGCTCTTCACAATGGAAAGCAGATGTATTTTCTTCAAATTCAGCTAATTACACATTCTAACACAAAAATGTTTCTGAGATTATGAATCCTTCAGTAGAAGATCCTCCAGATAAAAATACACCATGAATCCCTTTCATCGGAAAACAATCTCTGGAGTCAGAGACCACGCATAGGTAAAAAGATTTGGTGCTTTTGAAAAGACAAACATTTACTAGATGGTGTCGTTTATAGCCACAGTAAAACAAATACCAGTTAGATAATGAGGCAGAGTGGAAGAAAGAATCTTACTAGTTGAAAACATTTAAATCTCTCCTTCTATCCTTCAGAAGCAATGAAATTCTCAAAGTCACTTTTTTTTTTTTTTTTTGGAAAATAACTTAGAGGTCCTTCAATCTCTAAACTTCCAGTATTTTTCATAAACAGGAACATTAATAATAGTAACAGCGTTTTATCCTTAGGTGAATAATTCTCTCAAGACAGTAATGCTGACTTAACCTGTTGTCAAGTAAAACCCTATCTCACCTCTTCAAGCAGTTTCGTACTGGCTAGTGATTATAGACAGACACTAAGATTGAGTATAAATGAAATAAGGTGATGGCCAGATCTTCTCCGAGCAGTAGGATTCAGAACACTTTTAAGATCCTGAAGCTGCACAAGAATACTCAGCAGAATTATCTTCCTTATGAAAGCCTGAGAACCCTTTTTAAGGGAGCAAGTCCTCTACAGTAATCTCTTTCAGAGAAACCTGGCAAAACTGCAGCCAGAAACCCAAGTCCAGCTGCAAACATGACTGCTGAACACAGAATTATCCTGAAATCATAAGGCTATAAAAACAAGAATCCTGCAGCCAAGTAATTCTCTGTTACAGGAGAGAATCAAAGTCTTTCCTGATATCCTGGGGCAAATATCCTGGAAAAAAAATATACATATATTCAGATCTGCCTGAACAGTTCATGTATATATTTTGTCAACATTGAAATGTTCACCACTTATTTTATAGTTTTGCATATCAAAGCATAAATTGTTTCAGCAATATGTTTCCAGTTCTTTATTGAAAATCCTGATCTGGATTGCTCAGCTTTTTTTGATAGCAGTTAAAGAGACCAACAAAGGAAGATTCAGAAAAGCACACAAAACGAAAAAAACTCCTCTGGGAATGGGCTATTTTCTATCAATTCATTTGCAGGCATTACACAAGAGACATGTTTCTACCATACTAAGTGAAAAGCGTCCCTAAGGGCTCATTTTATAGGAAATAAAAACTCTTATGCATTGTAAAACATCCAAAAGGTTTTGAGTTAGTTCAAGGTAGCTTTACAATCACCTTAGAGTTTCTGTACTGTTGGTAGATTCTTGGTTGGCACTGACGCTGCAAGTGAAGCAACTCTAACTGTGAGAGGCAGTTGGATCCAGTGGACTTTGGGCCCCGGGTTTTCCTTCACAGTATGTTAAGGCTGAATTTTGTGGTCTCTAAGACCAGGAGGCTCCTCCCCTCCCACTCTTACAGATGGGAGGCTGCTGCGATTCTGTGTCCACGCAGGAGCAAGGCAGAACATATATTCCCAAGAGGGGAACATGAGCACACACATACACACCATGCACTTGGCCAGTCACATGAACAGAGGGTAGTACTTGTCCTAACACCTCTGTATAAGCAGAGCAGCAGACAAGTACACAAAATAAAGACAAATAAAAACTAACAAAGAAAATGCAAAGTAAGCCACTGTAGAGACATGTATACAAAAGAAGCCCCTGAGATACAAGTCCAGAAGTCAGACTAAGGTTCTTTACTACCTATTTCATTATTACCCATCTATAATGAGTGGCTGCTGCCTTATTACTAAATATTTGCTCCTTACAGCTTTGACCAGTATCCCATGGCTGGACCTGGGAAACAAATGTGTCTTTAAGGAGCACCTTTCTGCAACACATCTTTATCATTGTTAAGAGAAAAACACTGACAATATTAGTGGTTGTCACACGTGGGCTTAAAAATGCTCCTAAATAGAGGTAGGTAAGTAAATGACGGGTTTCTGCTTCTTTATGACATCAAGTTAATTAGCAGTTAATTGTTTTTATATCTTAGCAAGCATACATAACTACTACCTGGAATATAAGCAAAAAGCAAAAAGATATGCAGTGACTATCAATGCTTACAAGGACAAAGATGAACATCTAGTAGTAGGAGCAAAAGATGTACACAGAAATTGTATCAAAGTATATCAACAGGTATCTGAAGGATACACGTAACAATGAATTGCATAAGTACAATTTAACACAAAATGAGATTTGCTTAGCTCTTACACTATGTATGCAGCTCAATTAAAACATATATTAAGGAATAATATTTGATACTCACTGAATTCACCCTTTGGTAGTATTCAGTTTACAGGAAGAGAAATCTGCAAAGCAAATTAACCTGAAGCCATACACACAGAGGTGAAATGAGCATAAATGGTTATTATTGGCCAGATACAGCTAAAATTCAAAAGCCAACAAACAGCAAACATGAGGATTAAGGACTTATAAGAATATAGGCTATCTTAATATGCTAGCCATCATTACAAACTCTGCCTTCCTCCTGGATGGGTCAATCATATGCCTGAAAACATGCATGTTGCTTATCTCTGCCATTTAAATGTTCTGTTCAGGGGAGAGCAGGGGGTGGAAAAAGAAAAAAAGGTACTGTAGAGATTTAAATGAAGAGAAATTTTTGATTGATATTGCCAAAATCAACAAACAAAAACTCAGGAATTACTCCAAAGTGATACACACTTATTTTAATTCATTCTTAAAGAACTGAATAACCTAGACTTCATGGTCTCATTGTTTACAGGGGATTTTCTCAAAGAGCAGAAATATCCTGACCCCTGGGAAAGTTTTTCAGAAGACAGAGAATAAAATAATCTGTAATACATGTTAGAAAAAAGTTTGTGCTGGCAAAGATAAAGTCAAGGCAAGCAAAAGTCTCTCCTGTAATTCCTATGGCTCCTTAAGTCAATTACAAATAGATCTTTCCAACAAAATTAAGGTCAGTGTGTGACTTACACTTTGCAGGCCATTACAGATTTAAAGTGCATAATTTCTTCACAATTCTTCTGATAAGGCTATTATTAAACTATTACAAGAACTACCCTCTGAGTAACAATGCAATAAAATATATATTCTTACATATATTAACAGAAATATTTAACAGAGAGAAAAGCTGAGTATTACCTTTCCTTATTTTAATATAACACAAAAAATTACATGGGAATTGCAGGGAATGTTACCGATATCCTGACAGATCTATTTTGAAAATCAGCGTGCTGGATCAGTCTGAGGAAACTGAACTTCTAAAGCAGCATGAGAAAAACAATGTATCTTTACTCAATACTTAAAAGTGCTTTGCTTCTGGATGATGAGCAAGCTATGCTACAAGATCAAAGCAGTTAGATCAACAGTTCCTCTTCAACTGCAACAACTTCACCACTTTTGGGTACCACAGACACCCAAAACACCTCAAACACTTCTGACTCTAACAGGTAGCTTAACATGCTCTTGTCTTTGAATATGCCAGCAACCTGCACAGAATATGTCAATGAGAAAAAAAGAGGAAAAAAAAAAACATGCAGGACAGGAAGAAGCTTTTAATAAGAAAAGGCAGCCGCAGTGATGATGCCTGAATGTGTTATCCAAATAAGTTGGAAAATATATATGAAAAGCTTTTTATTAAGCAAATAAGCCCCAAGGCAGGTGCTTAATTTGCCTCTATTCTAATAGATGTAGCCTCAAATTACTTGACACATTACTTCTTTAGTTTCCTTAAAACTAAACTCTCCTGGAGCTCAACCTGGGATTGGAGGATG
>NW_010579293.1:549643-568002 GCF_000705375.1 Tinamus guttatus | reverse complement strand
AAAAACTTTTATATACTTGATGACCTACATGTGCAAGTTATCCCACTAATTTTACTGGAACAAACCATTTGTATAAACATATGCTAGTATGTCCATTTAAATAGTGCCCCTTAAAGACAAATCACAGTTACAAAGTATAGTGGTCAGTGACCACATTTTATTCAATACACAAAATCAATAGTTTCATAGAGGATTAAAAAATATATTACTCAAAAAAAGAAAACAAAAGCAAAAACACACTAGTCATGACACAGGTTAACAGAGAGCAAAGTAAATCCTTTTGTAAACAAATGTTCCTTAACAGGCAGACACCCAACTGCATTGAGCCACAGAAAAGGTTTATCTTTGCTTAGCTTGGCACAAGATTAATATGGGTTTTAAATACTTAGTTCTAATGATCAGTATTTCATAATACTTAAAAAAAAAAACCTTGCAAGAAAAAAAAAAACATTTCCACCTGTATAATTAAAAGTAACTCAGCAGAAATATCTTCCTTTAGTTATGAGCTTTACTGGATTAGGTTTGTTGGCCCAATCCTTCTCACCCATGAGAGCCCATTCTTTCTATTCTCCCCTTCATCACCATGAAACTGAAAATCCATCCATGCTTTAGACACTACAGCCCTAGTGAAACACCTCCTTGTCCTCACATTTTTACCTGAGGTGCTGGGGAATAGGCTCCCATTCCTCCAGTGTTGGGGCCTTCGTCCCCATCCATTAGTCGCTTGTGGTCCTGGGCCGGGGGCATGGGAGCAACCGTGATGCCATCAGTGAAACATAAGCACTGGAAAACAGGGAAAATAATTAAAAGCCAAGTTTATGACAGAAGTTGCCTACAGAACAAACGCATTTGTTTTTCAGTGTTGCAGAATGGACATTAAGAGTAGAAATTCTGTTTCCCTAATAATACAAACTATGGTATTCTAAACACATTCTTTTCTCCCTCAGGAACACTGCCTCAGTTTATAAGACCTTTCTGCAGAAATCACCTGTTATGTAACATATGAAAATCACAAAATAAGACCAAGAGTTGTGTTGAAAAAGACTACTCAAAAACTTCTAAAATCTTTGGGTTACCCTAAGGTAGAAGCATTCCTTCCTCTCTTTTCCCCTCTGTCAGAGGGAATCATTATATTCCTTTCAAATTTTCCTTCTCCTTGTCCATAAAACCTCCTTAACTTCCAAAATATTTACCTATTTATCTAAATATTTCTTTAAATATTTATCTAAATATTTTATCTAATAGATGCTTTTATGACTAGTATTTTCTGATACACCTTTGCCAGCATCTCTGGCAAACTAGATGATGATGAGTACTGCTAAGAGTACTCATAGAAACATTTAATATTTCATAATGCAAGCAAGGATTCCCTACCCAGCCACAAAATGCCAAAATATTAATATATGAAAAACAATAGCTAATTGTGGCAGGTGAATTATTTTGACGGGCAAGATGAGCATTATTTTAAATTCACTGTTATCAGTCACTTTAGGAAAAAATATTTAAACTGCATGTTTATGTTCTTGTGTTGCATCACAGGAATTCAGCCCATATTCTAAGGGCTAATTAAGAGAATTACACTGTCTTCACCAGAGAATGAAGATCTGGCTATTCCCTTAGTTTCTTACAATGTTAAGCTAACCAAGAAGAAATAAGGATGACCAATATCAGCAGTTATAATTTTTTTATATATACTGGCCATGCAAAGGTTGGCAGGAGTCGGAGATGGCTGCCTGCTTTATAAATACAACCCCCTCGAAGATGAACGTTCGCAGAATTTAGCACAGGCCAATTCCAGCTCGGGCACTGAGAAACCTGAGAGGGTGCGTGGCTGTTCTAGTTTGTGTGATGCCAGGGTCAAGTTCCCTTGCCACCTTCTCAAAACCTAGGCTCTCGTTCCCTCTTTCTCTTTTACATTCTGCCAATCACTAGCAGAATGTAAACTGCTATTTTTCAATTTTTTTAAGTTGCAATCCCATGAAAGTTCAGGTAGTATAGCTAAGTCAGTAGCAAACAGCAGCAGAGAAGCAGGAACAAGGAAGGGAAGGAACATCCTATACTGTCTTTGCCAGAGAAACCATAACACAGAACAGCGCCCTTAATGACACTAAAAGATTAAATAATTTGATTTTTTTTGCATGTTAGCAAGTGATTACTGCTTGAGTTATTTTCATTTATACTGTGAATTACTTTTAAGAGATGGTGGGAAGTTTTGTCCTTATCACAGCTGCTTTATTTGCAGTTTTAATTAATACAGGTAACTGTTTTTAAATTAAATAATAAAATCTTACATATGCCTGCTGTTGGCACTTAGATGGTATTTCCTAAACCATTTGGAACAACGGATATAATCAAAGTCTTACAATGAGAGATGCACACTTACAGAAACTTCTTCTCCTTCAAGAAGTTCTTCAACAACAACAGTTTCCCCAGCCATACCAAAAGTCTTATCCTACATTAAAAAGAAAATCTCTTTAATTCTGTGTTTCAACCTTTTTTTTTAAATATTCAAAGTACAAGAAGAAAATATATTTTTGATAAAGCAAGAAAAAAAACACAGCACAGTTTTGAGACTATGGATCCATTCTCCATTGTGGAAACATCAGCAAAGGTAAAATCTTTGCTCATCATTTTTGCTTTTTCTTTAATAAATACAGATTTTAGCTCAAATATTTTAAAATTGCAGGTGATACTTGTGACTTGTCAAGCAATTCCTCATGCTTTACTTTCTGAAGTTTGTACTCATCATACTGGAGATTAGAGCAATTACTGTCAAGTCCATAATCTGAACTTTAGCTTTATCTGAAAGTGCAATTATGTAGACTAAGCTGGAGGGGAGCAATAGTCTCACATTTCAGTGCAACGTTTGAACACTGACTATATGTTTATGCGTTACAAAACCACCACAGCACACTGCCAAATAATTCTGTGTTCTGTTAAACAGTCTTATGATTAAGGAATGTGTTTTGTTCAAGGCAGAACAAGCTAGCTACACATTAAGTTATAACTTTGTCCAATAACCACACAAACACACACATGAAATGAGTGCTTACCCTATATCCTGACCCTTGAATTGTAACAAGTGTGTCAGATAATCATCTCCTATAAATCAGCATAGCTCCAGCTCCACTGAATTGTAAGATGCTGTGCTGCTGACACCAGCTGAGGATTTGACCTGTGTATGTCTTTTTTCCAGCTCTATGTTTCCAAACATTCAGAGAGAATTATTTCATTTTGCTTCTCTTTAAGGTAAGAAAAAAACAGATTTTGATGGTCCTGATGTATTTGTTCATTATGCTATTTAAATATATATTTAAGTTAGACTAAATCCACTGAAATTTAACTACACATTTAAGTGCTGTGTGACTCAAGGCCTAAAGCTTAAGTTGCTTCTCAAGATCCAACTTAATCCCAGTGTTACTATTATTTTACAATACGAAAGTCACAAAAGGATGGGAAAAAAAAAAAAAAAAGAAAATCCAGATGGATATAAGCACAGGTCTTATTTAAGAAATATTTTACTTGACCCTACAGGAATGTTGCCTAGAAAGAGTACTCTGTCTCAAGTAAGAAATACGATACAGCTTTATAGCTGTCCAAATACTGGGTAAAGGATTTCACTTCTGATAGCTAAATCCCTATTATATAAAAATAAAACAAGAATATCTTTGAGACTCTGTCATGGTTATGTACTTATTTGGTGTGATAACTCTGCCAGTCAGTGCATGGCATTTCTACTCACCTGCATGATTTCAGCAACAGCTTTGCAGGCCTCCTCCTTGTTCGAAGCCACAATTACTCCTTTGCCAGCTGCCAGGCCACTAGCTTTTACAACCAGCGCAGGGAAGTTTGCACTGTGGGAGAGGAAGAGAGCGACTCAGTAGTAAACATGCTGTATTCCAAATACATTTTGTAGGAATTTTGAATGTTAAATGGATGAAAGATTAAAATGCTCATCAGCTTCCAGAGCAACAGCTTTGCATTGCTGCATAACACACACACAAAATCCAGGGGTTCTCTTGTTATGCTACGCCTGTAGAGGACATCCACTTTGTGTTTCTTTCCCACCATTAAATTTCAGTACTGTCTGAAAGGTTGCTTTATTTTTAACAATTGTATTCTGATAAGTAGATCATCATTTGCTGAGTAAGTCTCAGATGCAGAATTTGTATTCCTAGAGATAAGGCATGAACCAGACAGAAACACACTATAACTATCACATGCCAAACCGGGTTCCATACTAGGCAATTTAGAAAAAGAAAAAAAAAAACCCAGATCTCTCAAGTATTACCTTCCAAACTGAGCTCTAAGTTCAATTTTCATTAAGGGCCAAAAAATATGGAACAGAACTATCAAACTTTTTAAAGTGTGATACTGTTATTTCAGACTGTCCCTTAAAACCTTTACAGATGTTTTACAGACAGAAATATTGATACATTAGCAATCATTGGCCAGTTTTGGATACCTAGTACATACACATTGCTTTAATGAAAAGATTTCTGTTGGAAAGATAAATTACCTATTGATAAAGGTACATGCTGCTTTAGGATCAGTAAAAGATTTCCATCTTGCAGTTGGGATCCCGTGACGATCCAAAAAAGCTTTGGTGAAGCTCTTACTGGACTCCAGCTGAGCTGCCTTTGCTGTTGGACCAAAGCATCTCACTCCAGCTGCTGTCAAGTCATCAACAATTCCTAAAAATAACAACACACACAAAAAAATATTCAAATTACCAGAAGATTTATAAGAACTATGCATTGTCAAATCGGTGGGTGTATTGATTTGCAGGAACAATACGCCAGGAGTGTGAAGCCATCATTCCAGAAAGGGTTTTACCAGAAAAGCTTTATGGCGAAGTTGTTACTGTAACCAGCAGCAGGTAATCCCGCAATGTTTGGGGCTAAAAGGGGCTGTTGAATTTGGTAAGAGCTGACAGTCTTCCCTTTTTTTATTGTAACTTTTAGCCAAAAAATCCACATGAGTTTTTTTCATAAAGACAAAGGAGATAACAATTCTTGACCACATAAAAACATAAAGCAGAGAAATTAAGAACATATAAATCTTTGTTTAGGAAATCTCCATAGGAAAATAAACCCCGTGTTAAGTTTCATAAAAGGAAACACTGTGATACTTCTTTTACAACACGGAAATATGGTGATATCTCTTTTATTATACCAAAGAACTTAGAAATGAAATGGTTGAGAATACTGTAACTGCTACAGCTGAGAATACTGTAACTGCTACAGCGTTCGCGCAGTACACTTCAGAAATTCATTTTCATCCCTGCACAACCCTAAATTCAAGAGAAACTGCCACAGTGGATCTGCTTCCATTGCTATCAAAAACATCCTTTGATACTGTTGACTGCGGTGGGAAGAAGAGTGGGACTAAAATTTAATTTTCTTCGTAAAGTGCAAGGGCCACGGGCTGTAATTTGCTTTCTCTTACCAGCAGCAAGCGGAACCTCTGGACCAACCACGACCAGCCTGATCTCCTGGTCTTTGCAGAACTGGGCAAGGGCAGCATGATTGCTGATTGAAACAGCTGTCAAAGATAATAATAATAATAATAATAAAGGTGGTGAGACTGCAATTCATAATTGTCACTTAGAGTTTATTTATCATATAACACTGAAGCAACATTTTAACAAGTCTCACATTATTGAATGACAGGTCATTATGCAGCTAGAAGGGCAAGGCATATGCATGTGAGGTCTGTATGTGTTTACAAAGAAACAATATACCCTAAAACAAACCGAAATCCAACTCCAAAAGGCCATAGCTTGACATGCATTTTAAACCCACCTTGTTCTTGCAGAGGAGAACAATAAAAGCCTGAGTTCCTCTACACTAACATAGATAAATTGTTCCTATCTCTGTGAATATTGCATTTGCTAGGATAAGGATTGTAATGGATACAAGTGAAAAATAACCCACAAGTTAAAAAAAAAAAAAAAAAAAGACAGAATTTTGCAGGCAGTCTTCTCCCTGAGCAGGTTTACCATGAAGTTGTACGTGTGATTATACATACGATTGTGCCAGCATGGTATAGGAGACAGAAATAAGCAGTTGGGGGTGGAATAACAACGGCTTTATTCTGTTTTTTTTTTCCATCTTTTTTTTTCTCCTTTTCACTGTAGCGTGAGCTTAAAAGCACCACACTAATCTATGAGCTCACTGAAACAAAGGGAGACCTGAACAATTTTTCTTGCAGTAGGCTAAACTTAGTAAGGGAAAGTGCAGTTAATTTTGCTCAGGATATACTATCTGAGATTACAGGGACAGCACAAGCATTTAACAAGATGATACCTGCAATGCCAGAAAGTGGGCGTAGAAAAGAAAAAAACCTTGCAAGAAAGACAATAATGTCAAATCTCCTGATCAAAATTTACGTAAAGGCAGTGTGCAATTCCCTTGCTTTTATCAAGAATAAATAAAGCCAAGGTCTAGAGGGGACTGCAATGTGAACCCATAGACTCTGCCAAAAATCAGCGCGCGCAGCCTGGTGTGGATTGGTGGCCTGTATGGGGAGGGGACCGACACAGCAGGGTAGGAATTTGGCAAATGGAGTAAAGTACAGGTCTTCCTTGGAGCGGGGCTCCTTTGCTCTCAGTTTTCCTCCGTTTCTGTGCCGTAGTGCTAGTGACCAGGCTGGCAGCCACGTGCAGAGCTGGTTCCCTGTTGCAACTGCCTTACGAGGATGTGAAGGGAGAGAAAGGGGAGTCAATGTGCCAGAGAAATGATTAAAGCACTTGGGTTTGCTGTCCCAACCGCAATGATAAAGCAACTCCTATTAGATAAATTTACACAGCTTTATCTTGGTACCCTCTTCATTTCTGCCATCCTGCATTATAAATTCCCTGCTTCCACAAGAGCAGCAGGAATAACATCAAGAAAAGCTATCTGAAACCTGGATTGTATTATACACTTATCCTACAGAGCAGGAGGTAACAACAGACTGAACACTGTTAAAGTTACCTCCTTGATACCAATTTAAAAATTCAATTGTTCTTTTTTTGTCAACACATTCAAGTAAGGAAAAGCGAAGGCTTTTGACTTTTATCTACAACTTTTTCTGGTTCACAGCAAAGCAAAAACATAACTTGGCTTTAAAATTCTGATTAAAATAAAGGTCAGTATTGAAGAGCCTTGTTTTTCAGTCCCATAGGGCTGTTGTGAAACACATACAAACAGTGGATCCTGACTGAACAGAATGGCATCTTGCTGGGCAACAGAAGAAGGGCCATTCCTGTAAAGGAATAAGTCACATCATTGTTAACATAGAACTCTCCCTCTAAACCTTATTTTCCTCTGGATTTACACTGAATGGGAAGTTTTTATGGTTTGTTTATTTTTTTTATAGTAGTGTTTTATTTCTCAAAAAGACAGCTAAATATTCCTTCCAAACTAGACAGAAGGAAATTGGACCCAGATTTTCAGACCCGGAGTTTAAAGCTGAGAGTATTACTTATATTCAGAACAAAAATGGAATGGAAAGAGATGTCATAACACTGATGTCCATTCCCAGACACTGCATGAATGTCTCAAACAGGATTCAGCAAACCAATCCACACACTTCTGGCAAAAGATCAGCCCTGCTAATTAAGTTTAAATTAAATATAAAACTATATTTAGCCACTCAACCCAAATCTGTCTTTATTGCCGGGAACAATTGCTGACTCAAATTAAGCGCAGAACTCTTTTAAAAGAGGTACCAGCAAGGTTTATATGGTTGAAAATTATTTATAATTTTAAGTTGACCTTTATATGCTTTGGAAATCATCTGAAAGGCACAACTGCAACACTAGTTGAAGGATATCTCATGAACCGCAGGAGAGGATCAACTTTCAGAGCCAAGTCTTGATTATAGTGGAAAACAAAACCTACAGTAGCATTCCACAGGCATGGGTTCTCAAGCTTCACGTGATATAACAGGGCTCAGAAGCCTCTTTAAAACTGTTTTTCCATTTTCTTTCACGAGCACAAATTTAGACCCCAGCACTAAGATTAAAGCACCTGAGCAGATATGAATTGCTTTCTTTCAGATAAAAAGAAATTAATCTTTTCACAAAAGCCTAGATTCTGCCCTCCTCCCAATTGCCTGTGCATTTCTCTCCTACAGCACATGTGAGGCCATAGCTCAGGGGAAAAAAAAAAAAGTATTTCTGCAAGTGTGTAGATTTTGTGGACTGGGCTCAAGCATTATTATGCATATGCTCAAATACTTTGCCCTCTAAGGATGCAGTATTCTTTACGGCATAACATGGTGAGAGAAAAGCTCAAGAGTTTTTTAGAAGGCACTGCTTGAAAAACAAAACAAAACAAACAAAAAACCCACATAAATTGATGTTCTGCAGGCTGTACAAATCGGCATTGACCCATTTTAGCACAAGGACAAAGACTTTTGTCTGACTCTTTGCATAAGAGAGAAACATTTGACTTTCCTGAGATGCTCTTCCTCCTGCAGTCTCCTCAGAGATCAAACAGAACAAACAACTGCTTATGGTGTTGCAAACATTTAAAGAAAATCTGAACAAAGATATTTAAACTGTTAGTAATTAAACATACAAGAAAATATCTGCTGTAGAAGAGTCTGACAGGATCCATGTTTCTGCATGAGATGGTAATAATAAGAGATTTTACAGACATACAAATATAAAGGCAGAAAATAGCTGGACATAATTCCTATTCACATGCATACTGTATTAACTTTAGTTCTGCACATAAACATATGTTTTAAGTGGAAACTTAAGTCGCTTGTTTAAAGTATCCTTCCAGGAACTGGTATATAAAGGACATGAGACTGGAATTTCTGAGTAATTATCCTGGGTTTCATATTAATTCACTGTGTGCCTGCAGGCAAGCACCTTAGACAAGTATTTTTAAACAGGGCATCTAATTTTAGATGCTCAGTCTGAAACATCTTAAGCTTGATTTTTCGAACTGGCAAATACGAGCTGTTTCAACTATAGCCACTCATAGCTTCATATATAAAGTTATAAGCTCCAAACAGGCAGCTAGTACTAAGATTGTTATTAAAAATAATCCTAACCTCTAAACATCATAAGCACACATACCAAAAAAAAAATTCCTAAGCTGGAATGTTACATGTGAGAATATACTCTTAGCACAGGTTTAAGGTATGGTAGGGCTTCGGTGCATACGATAATATGACTGAATGGTGGTTCCCACTGGCAGCAGTCCCCTCGGCCACCCTCCGAGAGGTGCCTGCATTGGCTGCACACACGTTTTCAGCTGTTCAGCACACAGTTTTGGGGTTGTGGTGCCACCATTCCTGCCCAGCTAGATGGCTGGGAAACAGGAACCACTAGATCTAGCCCAGGCTACTCCCCGGGGGAATCTGCAACACAGACAGATGGAATTTTGACTGCTTCCTCCACCCCCAAATCCAAAGAATTAGCCACTGCAACTGAGCTTGTAAATTCAGTGGGGGTTACACAAGGCTTTGCTCGCACATTTTCTGCTTCTTAACCTCTTCCCGCTGCACCTAGAAGATGTATTTCACATGTCCAATACTTCAAAGATTTTAAAAATAAATATTTTCACACAAACAGCTACGATTTTATGTTGATTAATGGAATAATTTACAAGTTTAACTATAACATTTTAAAATAATATGTATATATATATTTTACCTGAATTTGAAATCTTCCCATTGTCAGCTGTTCCTGCATTTCCTGGTGCAACATACACGTGGTTTACATGAGGGGACTGGGCCAGTTTCCAGGCCAGGGCATGTTCTCTCCCTCCGCTGCCGATCACAAGCACCCGATCAGTCATCAGTCTGCATAAAACCAGGACAGAAGCAAAACAGCCAGGATTAGAGGAGTGAGGCAAGAGTTCCACAGACTGCATTGAACAATATGCATGAACATCACTCTGTTTCAGGCCAGGATTTTCCTATAAAGGTTTTGTTAGTGAAAAAGGAAAAGGAAAAGGAAAAGGAAAAGGAAAAGGAAAAGGAAAAGGAAAAGGAAAAGGAAAAGGAAAAGGAAAAGGAAAAGGAAAAGGAAAAGGAAAAGGAAAAGGAAAAGGAAGTTGCCTGTGAGAGTGATTACCACTGACTTAATCAAGTCTGACATAAACATGATATAACGCTGAACACCAGAACCCCTTCAGAACACAAAAATAATATGCAGGGTAATCCTAGTTTTCCTTTCATCAGATTGGCAATTATTCCAAATCCAAAATACAGAAGTATGTGATATACTGAGGAAGAAAAAAAAAAAAGAGCCTTATGAGTGACCAGGCTGTGACTTGTAAACTTATATAAGTACCTGGAGAACATAAGGCTGCAAAGGGGTTCTTCTAGTGAAGAACCAGTTGCTCTATATTACAGCATTTAGGGAGGTAAGTAGCGAAAACTCAAGACTTTTTAAAAGGAGTATCTAAAAGATCTCTAAATACTCATGCAAACTTCATATAAACATACGAATTACCTCATACACCCTATAAGACTTTGTGAAAAGGAAAGTTTAAGAGCAACGAAGCAGGAAAGCAAGCCAACTTCCAGCCCTGACTCTCCTTAGGCGAGAAGCAGCACAAGGCAGGCGACAGGGAGGACCACGGCCCGTAAGCAGAAAGTTCTCCCTGGCAAGGTGCTCCGCGACATCCCCTCTTCTCCCTCATCCCACCGAGTTTTAGAAAAATGTTAGCGCTCTTTCTGGCTTCAGTGGCTTTAACTACCATGAAGGGAGGCAGCAGTTTCCCTGCGAGCTGATGTGAGCACGGCCTGACACCGGGTGGTCCCGCCGCTCGTCCTCCTCTCCTCAGCTGTGCGTTTTCACCCATTCCCACTCTCAAAGAAACCAAGAAGCAGGAACCTAAGACCGACCTGTATATTTCTATATACATATTCTATACGTACTTCCTGATGTACACCATTTCAGATTTGTCATCCCCAAAACGATAGCATGCAGCTATCCAGGGAATAGAAGAGTTGATTTAAGCTGAAAAAGAAAGCCAACACCAGCAAAACTCCACTGAAGTCTGGAATCTGTGATAGCTTCCTAAATTATTCAAGGAATAAGACAGAATAGTCCAACTATATGCAGATCACACACAGAAACGATGCCACCAAACTGGGGAGAGTTTTCTTCACGGAAGAAGTGAACAAGCTGAAGAAACCACTCCATGAAGCAGAAAGTGGTCCTAAGCCCAAGGTGCATGCCTTATTTTCAACAAAAAAAATAAGAGCTTTGAACAATTACATACACAAAATAATGCTTCGAATCTATAAAAATGGCTTTAAAGAACTTTAAGCAAAGGGAGCAGGGAAAAGCGGCCCTGTGCAGAGAGCAGAGTGAGGGATGTGACGCGAGGCCCTCCACCTCACGCTCCCGGGGGAGGCATGCAGACGAGATAGGGACTTTGGTCAGAGGAACAATCGGTCTTGGTGTCGCAACCCTCGCGCACGCAGCTCTCAACCCGCGCTCGCTCCCTTGACCTGCGCTGGCCAAGGCACGCGGCGCCTTCCAAGGCGGCTCCTGCAACACCGCGGGCACCGGGAGCACACGCGGGTCTGCTCCCTCACCGGAGCAGCATCGGGCACGGCTCCGCCGTGGGTGGGCAGGGGAGCCGTCCCCAAACCAAAGGGGAGCGAAAAAGAAAGGGAAAAAGGGGGGAAAAATGGAATGGTTTCTAACAGAAAAGCAGCCTCACCGCAGGCACGGCAGAAAGGAGATGTTCCGGCGACTGATGAGGTTGGGCGTGTGCCCCAACCCCGTGCCAGCTGCTGCACCCGGATTCAAGCCCCTAGCGGCTGCCCCTTACACCAGAGCTGCCTCCTGGAGAAACCTGTCCTTCCTGAGGACCTCAGCGGAGCAGGAAGCAGCTGCCGCTCGGAGGGAGGGCGCGATTCAAGGCATACGGTGAGCCTAACTCCTCAACCCGAGCGCCCCGCGATAAGCTTTAGACAGCGAGAGGCCGTGCGTGTTTTAGAGGGTGTTGCAGTGACAGTCGCTAATGCATTTTTAACCCCCTGCTGAAGAAATGATCTGCTCAGATAGGGATCCCGTCAAGCAAAACGTCAAATGAAAAAATATTAATGGAAAAAATAAGACAAAATAAACGTTAATACAAAGATAAAATACAAAAAAATAGGCCCTGAATTGTCAAGTGAAAAATTATTAATTGAAAAAAAGACAAAATAAATGTTAATATAAGTATAAAATACAAAAAAAAAAAGGCCCTGAATTGTTTACTATGAACTATATACACACGGCAGTTAAAATATAACTGTACTTTCAGCTGGAGATGGACAATAACTTTCCATTCAAGTTGTGCCTGACAAAATACACACGTTGCAAATTTACAAACTTTTTGGTTACAAACTTCCCAGACTCCTTGTGAATACTGGGATTAAAATGTTCAGTTACACTATACATATTTGGTATGCCAAGTTATGATAAAAACTCGATATAAAAATTTGAGGAAAAAGGAGGGTTACAGTAAAGGGATCCATTAGATACAGACACCTAGGACAAAATAGGACATAGAAAGAAATACTAAAACACTCAGCATGTAGCATCTTGTATCTCCTACGCTTAAGTTAAACCCAACAGGCAGGTTTCCAGTCCAGTCCGCAATCATAATTAAACAGTAAAGTTAAGGCTGTGCTTATCAATAATAGGCTGAAATATACTCTATTCAGCTTTTTCGTACAACTACATTGGAAATGAACGCAGAAACTCAAAACGGAACCGAGAAGATACTTACTCTGTGTTATGTGCTGTTAGCACCACTCAAGAGTTCAGATGGGCAAAGAGAAAGAGAGAGAAGCAGCCGCCGGTTAAAACGAAGCAGCCCCGTCCCAACATTACCGCCCCACTGACGACAGCGCGGGGCCGGCCAATGAGTGGGGAACTGCAGCCGTTTCAGCTGGGAAGAGAGAACAGAGACCTGCACACAAAACAGTCTGGAAAGAGGAGCGAAAACTTCAGAGCGCAGAAAACACCCCCGCGACACCATTTCTAAAGATGCAAAATAAATTCTGTCTTGTCCCCGCTACTTTATCGCTGCTAAAAAGTGTTCGCTAGTCAGACTGCAAATTCACTCCGCTTATTTTAAAACACAGCTATGCACAGTCCATGCATATCAACAATATGACAGAACTGCATGGCATGGCATGAATGCTCCATTAAAAGTAGTAGAAGGACAAGCCGGAAGATCCAGGGACACTGTTGCCAGCCAAAGTAACTCACCATACTGGCAACTCCTCAAAGCATCATTTCCTTTTTACCAGAAGTGATGTATTCTAATACAGTTGTCAGGTGGAAAAAGAATATGTATATAAAATCATAAAGTTTAATTGGAAAAGGTAAGGAGAATAGGTCATGGATCATATGTTCAAATAAAAATTAACCATTTTTATATGAGAAATCTAGTTGAAGTATGTTTTTCATGCATTATTTTAGCTTCAAAAACCCAGTATTATTAGTGCATCCCACAAGTGGTGTCTTAGCAACTTTTGTTTAGGGATGTAGCTTGACAAGAACTTCTGGCCATGAGTCCAGCTCAGGAAGCCAAAACTAGCAGCGGCAGCCTTTCTTTTCCTCACCCCTGCAGCACTGGCATAGAAATATGCTGTGTGGGCTCTATGATGCCCAGCAACTCCTTGTATTAAAAGTAAAAATACTGAAGAGTCAAGATTTCTCTTTATTTTGTACCCAATTCGGGAGTGAAAGAAAAAAAAAAAAAGTTCTCAAAAGTGTAAAAGTTATTCACAAGGTAGATGATTTCCTCTGCAAGAATTGTCACATGCAAAGCTTTAGGGGAATAACATGTGAAATTCTTATAACAAGCACAAGCCAAGAAGATTCCAAAATACAGCCCACAATTACCTTAATCAGCCACTGCCTGCTGTCATAAAGGGGGGACAAGAGTCTGTTTGGAAGATGTTTTAAAACAAAGACAGGCAGCATTTCAGGCGAGGGTCTATTACTAGGTCCTTATATAAAACAGGAACAGGAAAGCAGAAACAAGCTAATCACTCCGTGTATCCAAGAAGGGGGGACACGAGGACACAGTGAAGACAAGCTGATTGCCAAAGCCTATCCCCAAGGTTGCCAGTAGTAAATCAGCAGGGATGAGCATCAGAGACCTTTGTCCTCCGCAAGGGTGGCCTCACTAAGAAGCTGGGCAACTTCTCTACTAGGTCAGGGCCTGTGGAACAGAGAAAATAAAGTGAGGAAGGCAAAAGAAAACAGTAGCTGAGAGTTTTCCCCACCTTGACTCCTCCTCAAGGCATGGAGAGACTTCAAGTACACACAGAAGGGAGAAGGGGCATGGAGCCACTGACTCTTCGGGAACTGGTCTTCTGCACACAGACTTGGAGTTAAACTGAGCGGCTTAGGTGCATTAATAAAAAGATTACAAGGATAACTGTAGAAGCATAAGAATATGTAAACTCCTGAAGCAATTTCTTCACATGTTTCAGTCTCATGCCTAAATATTTATCTCAGCTGGGTGGAGCCTCATAATACACCAGCATTTTCTTCTTACTGCACTCCTGATCAAAAAGGTATAATTAAAATAAGGTCAAGGCAATGTAGTACAAGCAGCAAGGGGTATCATGGTGGCAGCTCACTGCTTCAGACAGTATCTTTTTTTAGGTTAAGCTCCAATGCATCTGGGTTTCCGCATCCTCCCTCATTGATAGACATGGGCAGGGTGTTTTGGGGTTTTTTTTTTGTGAACCAAATAAATCAAATCTTGAAAAACCTGAGGGAAAAAAAAAAGAAAAAAAAAAAGAAAACACTGTCACAAAACAAAGCAACTTAATAGATGATTTTATTAGCGTCATAGTTTCACCAAACTCTGACTCGAGAGCACAAGGGCAATGTGAACACTTTGGCATAACTACAATGTTGCTCCGCGCAGCATCCAGAGCACCTCAGCCCTTCAGAAAGGCCTCTGCTGCCCAAGGAGGTTTACACTCTGTGGTGAGAAGTTACATGTGTCCTTGCACAATCAGTCTCTGAAATCAATAGAATATCATTTTTCAGAAGCAGTGATAACTAAGTAGCTCATAGTGGAACTTATTCAGTTTTGGGGTTCTAACCACCTTCAGGGAAAGAAAAGCCCTCTACTTATCATATATTAATATGAATATAGGCTTAGGAACTTGCAGTTTTCTTGCTCGTGGCTTTGTACTTAGGATCCTGAAGTTGCTAAGAAAGGCATATTGAAGTTGGCATGCAGCAATGCTGGGCTACAGCCAGCGTGGGTGGAGGGTGGCGTTTCGTAAGACAGCTGGACTCATTTGTGTGCCTTGTTGCCACTGAAAGGGCATGCCCTAAACCCAGCCAAACCTTCCCAACCCTTTCCTTGCACTGGCTCTGGCACTCATTTGAGCACAGTCAGTTTGCTAAACTATCACAAAACCAACTTGACCCCTAAAGGTGTTTGTTTTTTTTTTTTTTTTTTTTTAAGTTTTCACTATGAGAGAAGGGTTGGGACAACACAGTGGGACAGGAACTTAGGCAGCAACAATCAGCTGGGTGCATCCATATTTAGCATGTAACTTTAGCTATTTCCTTATTAAAAGTTGTGAAAGCTTCATTTCCCAATTCTGAGATTCCCAAACTAGCAATAGGCTATTCAACTTTATTATTCACAAGTTATGGTCCATGCCTGCAGCATCTTAACTCCTACCTTTCCCAGAGCTGAGGCTGTAAAATGGGATAGCAGCTAGAACATGTACCCCAAACACAGGAAATCCAAGCCCAGGGTCACCAAGAAGGTCCCCACCTCTGGGAAAGAACTCTTAGCACTCATGAGAAGTAGGTGAGAGAAGGAAAAGGCTTTAAGACTCCCAGGACAGAGAAAGAACACAAAATGGAGAAGGCTCTGAGAGTCAATTGCCACAAAACTTCATATAACATTTTTCTGTGGTTCTGATCCTTGGATACAGAATCATTTACACATTTTTTTCCACTGAGCAGAAATGAGATAAAATACTTAAAGTACAACTTGCAGCAGAAGCTACAACTCAGGACTTCATCTTCCCAGGTGAGTGCTTCAACAGCTCAGCTACAGCCATACTCCCTTCCCATCTTTTACTCAGTTGTCAAGCTTGTCAGCAGCCAGATAGGTCCCAAACCCCCTCAGACTGATTCCAGCTCTTCCACTTTCTGAATTAACACTCTAGTAAGCAGGCTGTTAGATTTCTCTGCTGGTTGCTTCTTAAAAGTAGCATCTACTGAATGTTACAAGATGGACAAACCTAGCAATAAATGTCAAGTGAGTCCCAAGTCAGCCTCTCCATGGAGTCTTTGCCAATTTCTGGAATACTGTTTAAGCTTGGACAAGAAACAGAAGATGATACATGCAGGCTACGGTTTCACCAAAAGCCTTCTAACTTGCCTTGCAACATGAGAAATTGCATCATCTCACAATGGGAAGGCTGGAAACACAGAACTGGGAGTAGAAGCAGAAGACAGGACCACTTCTTCTAGCAGCACAGGGCCCATGGCATGGCTTGGCTGTCTTTTTGAAACTTGGAGTATCCATCAGACATGGACTATTTTCTGCTGCAGGGAGGAACAGTCCAGTTCTTCCTCTCTCAGCTGCAGAGTTCAATGCTGTCCACATTGACCCTCTTTTGACTTTTGAGTCAACTCATTTGGTTTACTAACCTGCCAGAAAACTCAGTAACATAAGGAAAAAAAAAAAAAAAGAAATAATTTTCTGTCAGTTTAGTGAACTGAAGCAACTCGCAAGCCACCGCACACAATCCTTAGAGCCAGTACAGCACAAAAGCAGCAGCAGATGAAGCGGGCAGAAAGTGTATAAAGAGGTCCTTTCTGTAGCAGCAGGCTGGTCATCAGCAGAGCTGTGAATGCTGCTCTCAGATCACCTTTAATTGTCCAAAAAAACTTTACCGTGGCAGTGGTAAACTCTGCTTTATACTACCTACCTTCCCCCTAACTGCTTGTTCCCACCTCTTGCCCACCACATGCACAGTCGCTGAGTCAGATCAGAAAACCAAATAAGGAATGGGTAGGTGGGAAGATCCGTGTTTCTCTGCAAAAGTATTTTCCCATATGGGCCACTCACCTGGATTGGTTCACCATGCCACCCGTGCAGGCAGTTGTGCTGGTGCAACCAAGGTACAGGGATAAGCAGCCACAGTGCTTCAACTGGCACAACTGCCAAAGCATCACGAAGCTGCTGTTTTAAGCTAGGGTAGTATGAGGCCCATGCAGAAGGTAAGTAATAGAGAAACTGAAATTTCCTCAAGGTTTAAATTCTGTAAAGATTTGCTTAAGCAGTTTGCATGCTTCCAGGATCTGGCAGCACTTTTGATTATTATATCTTTGGGTTTAAAAATTTTCTTTTGCCCTTATGTTTTACACAGGACTAATTCCTGTGTCTCACCTGCAAATGCAGTGCGGTCTATCGGATGTTCTAGAGAGCTTTACAAAATGACAAGCCTTCATCATTACCTGTGTTTCACTGGAGCATCACTTTAAATGCCGGAATTAGGCCTTGGAAACCCTGACACTAACTGAGAGCCTGTAAGACTTCTTGCCTTCTAAAAAAGCAGGAGTTGAGAAAATGGACTTCTGCAGCAGCAAAGATTTGGGTTGTTAGAAGAAACAGGAAATTCTATCACAGCAGCCACACCACGTGCCAATGCCGAATAGCCAAATTGTGCATTTCTCAGGCAAAATGTTTCATTGCTTAGGCAAAGCTTCATTACTAAAAATAAATACGAGCCCCCAAGTTTTATCTCCCTCCCTCCCCACAACTACTGAATCCTGACAATTCAATCTCCATTTAGAATGAGCTGAAAGCGTTTGGGAGTCTTTCATCATCAAAGGGCGTAAAAGACTATTAGATAAGAAACAGAATGAACAATGGGAGAAGAAGAGGATATCATGGGTGAGTATTTCAATTATACACATACATATTGAAGTGAAATACATACTTTAAAGTACTATCAGCGCTCGTTAATTCCAATTCCAATTTTCCACTGGATTTTTTTTTGAGAGATCAAAAAGCCAATATTAATGTTGGTAAGCCCCCTACTTTACAAACAGCAAGGAAACAATCAAAGAAGAGCCAAAGTCCAAAGCAAGAAATGACAGAAGTTTAACATTTACTTTAAAGCAAATATTTCACCACTTTTTTCCCCTCCCTGCCGCAAGTCCTATCGAGCGGAGAGAAGTGCACAAACTTGAGAGTCACAAGCATTTAAAAAACTTAGGAGTAATTATTATTATTATTTTTGGTAAGATCCCCTGAAGCGGGTGGGACACGAGGCGGACGGTTAACGGACAGCGGCCGACCGTTGGGGCGGGGAAGGAGGGCGCCGCCTCCACGCGACCCTCTCCC
>NW_010579293.1:514235-546032 GCF_000705375.1 Tinamus guttatus | reverse complement strand
GAAGCCCTCGGGGGCCCCCTCCGGGCCTAGGCCCGGGCCTGCCCCTAGGCCTAGCGTGCCGCGATGGGAGGGCTGTGACCGGGGGCTGGGCCGCGGGCCCCGCGCCGGGGACGGGGCCCCTGCGGATCGTGTCGCCGTAAGCATGGTGGGGCCTGCGGACTCGCGCCCTTGCGGGCGCCTTGAGCAAAAATACGGCGCGCAGGGGGAGGGGAGGGGGGAGGGACGAATGGACGCGCGCGGCTTCTTGCTCCCGTTTCCACTCGCAGGTTGTCCGTTTTTTGCTTTAAGGGTGAGCATTTGTTTTGCCCAGTAGTTTTGCTGGAACTATTATACCTAAGCTTGCCTTTATTTATTTAATTATTTTTTACATAGCTTTGTCTTGTAAAACAAGGAAAATCTTCTGAAGAGGGGTGTGTGATAGGTGTTGGTTTTGTGAATTCAGAAAATTGAGGAGTCTACATGCTTTTATATAAAGAATGGGGATTTGCTCATTTGCAAACATGCTTGCTTCCCTTCTGCCCGCTTTTCAGTTGTCTTTAACTGTTGTGAATAAGTGAATCAGAAGATAGATGTTTCGCTAAAGCTGTGGCTTCTTCAGGAGGCTAAATAGTTCTTTGACGATAATATAGTTAAATATAGTAAATGTTTATAAATTTTAAAATAAGGGTAAGAAAAGCTCAAAATTGCCTGTATTATGTTGATATTTTTCTTGGTTAGTGGAAAGGTAGAAGGCCAACCCAATGGTGACCCAATCCCAGCTGAGCAAGCCAATCCTTCAGATGACACTGGTGCTGGTGCTGGGAGCCGTCAGAGTGATCAGATAGTGCAGAAAATAGAGGAAGTGCTCTCTGGAGCCCTTGATACAGAGCTGCAGTGCAAATCAGGTAAATGAAAACATGTTTGGAAAAATATGTTCTTATTTCAAAAGATTGTCACAATTCTTAACACATCATCATTTTTACAGAGATGAAAAAGTACTTTTCAGTACTGCTCTGCTCACTGAGCTTCATCTGAAAAGCCGTATATTGCTCTAATGTTCATAAATATATATATTTTTTTACTGTTTACTGTGTTTTGTAGCTATAGATTGACAATGAAATGAGTAATCCAAAAATTGAAACTTGTTGGTATACAACAGTGTTATCTAGTGTGTAAAAAGTTAGTTTTTTTGACTTTCTCAGTTACAATAATGCCAACACGTATACACAATACTTGTAAATGTAGAAGTTGTTTGTTGGTACATCATGTTGAAGACTTTTTATGTTTCCTTTTGTATAAACTTTGTTGCCTCAGTATGGAGTTTTTAATTACAAAAATGGTACTGATACAGGTAGAAGCTTTATTTTTATTGGTTTGTAAGTTTAGTAATCTACACAATATTTATTAGAATTCAAAATTGTATAGTTAACTCTTTTTTTTGCGAAGTGAGGTGATCTATTGTTTCTTTTTAATAGTGAATAACGCCCATGCTTTTAAACTACAGGTGTTCAGATTGAAGTCTTTCAAAGGTAGTGAAAGATATGTGTGATTAAATTACCCAAATTTCATGCCAAAAATTTGCATGTGAATATAATTTCTTATGGGGCTTTTACCTTCTAAAAAATCCTTAATCAATAGAGAGAGCAAAATGAAAACTAATTATTATGTTTTTGATTTTTCGAAATTCAGAATTCGCGTACTTGGTAAGTATAGTTCCGGAATGATTTTGTAAAAGGCAGAGTAGAAAATTGTGACAAGAATTGTTTAGTTCAAAGACTAACTTTTCAAGTTTTGGAGATTGCTTCTATTTTATGCACAGTGGCTTGTTTACCCTTAACATTTCCAACACCCTTCCTTCAGATATGTTATATAAGCAGCACTGTCCTTTTTTTGTGTGCTCTTCTATCTTACAAGAGTGAGACAAGTAATATGATAGTAAGTAAAGGTGACATATTAGTGTGGTAATAAATAACCTTAGCTTATGATATGTGTTGCCTCTGTTCATATGTAGAAAGAAGTTATGTTGCTATTAGACAAAGCTAGGGATTATCTGAAATTGCTGTGTGTAGAAAAGGTCACGTGACTCATTGTTCCTTTTTATAGCATTCAAGCGAATGTTGATGGGAACACTTTTTAAGGTTTTTAATTATGTAAAGGTGTGTGTGTTTTGCAACTAAATGAAATATGGAAGCATTTATGAAATCTTTATCATGTTCATGTAATAGTATTGCATTTACGAACTTTTTTTTAAAATTTTTTTTTTGTCTTGTTTATTCATACATTTCACTTTATAGTCATAGCCAGATTATAATGGGAGAACCCACATGGTTCTGCTGGCCAGTATAAATGATTTTGGTGATGACAGCATGCAGGCAGACTTAAACATATAGTTTGTATATTTAGTGATGATTCTAATATATTACTATAATTGAAGTGCTTTTTTTTCATGAAAACATGGTACTAGATCCAAAGAAGAAGATCGCAGATTCAGGAGGTACAGAATTTTTAAAAAAATCCAAACCTTAATCGTCTTCTTCCCACTTAACAGTTGCCTGCAGTCACCTGAAGTTCTGGGTACTTTTCTGTTTCATACAGAAGATTGTTAGGTGCTTATCGTCTTGCAGTTGTTCATGACAAACATGTTCATGAGTCTGAGCAGCTGGTTGCTTGCCACCGTTTAAAGCCTGCTTGAGATGAGGGAAATAGATACTCTTTTCCCAAACATGTCTGGAAAACTTCATGAGTAAGTGAGGAACTTTAAAATTCAGATCGTTCCTAACATGTATAGTGATAAGATTTTTTTTTTTTTTTAAAGCATAGTAAGAGGTCATGGTACTGCTTATTAGATTCTCTGCAGTAGGCATGCCAGTTAGGTGATTTCCCTGAGAAATGGGAGACTTGTTTTCAGTTGCATTTGCATCTTGATACAGTTTGAAACCATATCTTAAGCCTTCTAGTAGAATGTACTACCCACTTGAGTGTAGATGAAAATATATGGAAGTACATCTCGAGAGGAATTATGTCACCACTGAAACTGTGCCACTGATGAAGAAGACCTGTTTAACTTTTTGAGAACAGGTTTTTTTTTTTTCTTCTCAAAATGATTGCAAGGAGAAAGGATAAGAAAGGGGGCAAAATATGGAGTGTTTATGGGTTGTGATAGTTTGGTAAACAAGATGTGGATTTCAAATTAGAATTTTTTGTACCTCTTTCCATTATGTGTTTACTAGTTTAGACTAGTAACATTAAACTAGTAACATTACTGGTTTAAACTATATTTTAAAGGCTCCTCTAGCAACATTTACAAGGAAAATTTCGTTTTCTTCTAGATGTAGACAAAGATACTGTGAAAACTAGTTCTAAGTCTACAAAAAGAACTTCTACTGAAGGAGTTGGAGATGAAATTCCTAGGAAAAAATCAAAGAAGAACAAGAAGCACAAAAGCAAGAAGAAGAAGAAAAAGAAGAAGAAAAGGAAGAAAGAGAAGAAGCATAAAAAGCAGCCAAAAGAGTCAAAACAGACTGCACGTCATGGAGAACATGCAGACTTACAGCCTGCATCTCACCTGATGCCAGAGAATTCAGGCTCCAAACTGAATATACAGCATGCAGGATCTGGAGATTCAAATTTGGCTGTTCACATGCAGCCA
This sequence comes from Tinamus guttatus, assembly GCF_000705375.1. The sequence continues at coordinate 542,404 of NW_010579293.1, read as the reverse complement.
GAAGGACTATCCTTAAAAGCAAGTGAGGTGCTTGATAGACAAGCTTTAGGACTTGGCTCTCACATGAGAGATGATTCTCAACCACCTAAGGAAGATCTTGGAAGTGAGAAGGGGAATTTATGTGCAGCAGATCCTCAGTTTAATTTAGAAAGCAGCATATCTGATACTCAAGAACATACTACTATAACTCAAATTAAAATTTGCACTAGACAGGAACAAATTAAAGAGTCTCATGAAAGTATTTATCCTGTAGCTATCAGTGGAAAAGATGGATTTCATGTTGATACTGGAATTGATACATTATCTAGCATCCCATCTGGAGTTGCCCATAAATCTGAACTTCAGAAAGATCCTGAAGTAACTTCAGAAGTAGTAGAAGCATTAAAAGATTCGGAAGATATTCTGCAGACTAAAGGCACCAGGGAAGCTTTTGGTACAACTCTCGAATATGAACCCATGGAAGTGCTGAAGTACTCAGAAACAGCTCTAAAATCTGTGACACAGACGGGGGCAAAAGAATTGGAAACAAGCTCAGAATCTTTAGCAAAAGATTTGGCAACAATTCCTAAGTCTGTAAGTCAGGCAGATACAAAAACTGTGAAGTTTGCTCAAGTGTCTATGGCCACGGAAGAAGTAAAAATTCCAGAAGCAAGTGAAGAATCTGTGCTTATGGAAAATGTGAAAAGCACAGAAAGATCTTTGGAAGTAGGGAGCGTGACTGGAACTCTGGAGCCAGCTCTAAAGCCCCCAGTTGTAGCTGATGACTTGAGAATGGCACAGCACAGCCCTATGGAGAGTGTGAGTGTCTTTCAAACAGCCTTGGAACCTGTAGCTGTGATGGGGAGCATGGAAGGTAAAGAAACAGACCCACATGTGGCTTTGCAACATTCCTCTAAAACACCTGTGGCAATGGCTTTAACCCAGGTGGAAGTGAGAAGTGCCAAAATACCTGTAGGACTAGGGGCTGTAGCAGAGGTTAAAGATGTGGAACCAACCAGAAGCTTTGTGCAGACAGAAAGTGTGAAAGCCTTGGAAGCCGCTGTGGAACCAGTTACTGTGGCAAAGACAAAAGTTTTGGAAACGATCATGGAACCTGTGGGTATGACAGGAGCAAAAGATGTCAAAGCAACCCGAGAACATCTGGAAGTTGAAGTTACCAAAGGTTTAGAAGGAACCCTTGATTCTGCAACAGTATTAAATGCTTCAGAAGTGGCTTTAGAGCCTAAAGTGACAGAAACAAGAGCTTTGGATCGAACCCAGGGATTTGCAGTTCCAGTAGAAGTAACAAATGTGAATGTAGCTCAAGAATCTCTACACATGGGAGGTATAAAAAAAATCCAAGAGGCTAATAATTTGGAAACAAATTTACAAGCTGTAGCTGTGACAGAATTAAAAGCAACAGTGCACCAAGAGCCTCAGCAAACTGAAGCTTCAGGAGCAGCCCTAAAATATATGGTCACAGAGGCGAAAGACTTAAAAGCAACTTCAGAACCTGTTGTGGAGGCATTTGTCCCCAAAACAGCTTCAGAAATGCAGATGATGGAGGGTTGTAAAGGCCCACAAGCAACTATGGAAGTTGTGATACCAGCAGGGATAAAAAGTACAGAAACAAATCAAGCTGCTCTGCAATGGGAAAATAATGCCTCAAAATTTCCAGAAACAACTCTGAAGCCTCCAGCCATAACAGAGGCAAAATATTCAGAGAGATCTTCATTACTGGGACAAGTAGAGGAGCTGAGAGAATCAAGATCTGAGAGTGAGTCAAACGTGAAAGAATTGGAAGTAGCTCTGGATCGTACTGCAGGAGTAGAAGCAGCCTCAGATACTGCTTTCTCATCTGTGAAAATTGGAGATGAAAAACATCTGGAAAAAAGTTCTGTGAGAACAACCTTACTACCTGCAGGAGAGACAGAAGGGAAAGGTTCAGAAGCAATGCTCGACAGAGCCAGAGCAGGGATGAAAACATCTCCATTGCATCTGCAGATGGAAGCTGCGAAAGATTTAGAAGATTCGGAGTCTTTGCGCATGGCAAAGACGAAAGCTTTGGAAGCTGTGTTTCAGCCTGCACCCCTTGCAGAGGCAAAGGGTCTAGGAGAAAATGTATGTTCTTCAAAAATTGACACCCAAGTTTTGGAAGCAAGTCCAGGACTTCCGTCCTTAACAAGTTCAGAAAGAACTTCTGAATCTGTGTTTGCACTGACAGAAGTGACACATTTGAAAATTGCATCAGAGAAAGAACTAAAACATGTGGAAACAACTGTAGAACCTGTTTTTGCAAGCCAAGCAAAGAGTTCAATCGTTTTACAGTCTGACATCATGACAGACAGAGAGCTGAAGATAGCTTCACAAACTGAGGTAACAACCTCGAGAATGATCTTAGAACCTAAGGTGCCTGGAGAAATAAAACCTTCTGAAGTTGCTCCTGAAGATATGAACAAAGCACAGGTGAAGAACAAAGAAGCGACACTGGAACCTGTGCAAACAATGGAGAAAACTTTGGAAAAAAATTCAAAATCTCTGCATGTGGAAGAGTTGGAAACAGCTGCAACTGTGGATCATTCAGAAACTATAGAATCTTTACCTGGAGTGCAAGAAAAAAATCTCGCATCAGACGCAGAGACAGAAATGAGAAACTTGGGAGGAACTTTGGAAACTAATATTTCAACAGATGCAAGAAATCAGGGACCTACTGTAGAATATATAATTGCAACAAGGAGCACAGGTATAAAAAAAGTTGAGTCTTCATATATGGTCAGTTTCAAAGATTTGGAAGAAGCTTCAGGTACTGAGAACGGAATGAAGGATGCAGAGATGGCATCAGAAGCTAGAGAAATTAGTTCTTTGGAAAGCAGGAAAGAACCTACAATGGTAGAAAGGAAAGATTCTGAAGGAGTTACGGAATCTGAAATATGCATGCATACTCAAGATGTGGAAACTTCTCAAAAATCAGAAGAGGCAAGGATGGTGAATGTTTTACAAGATGCTTCAGAAACATTTACCATAGCAAAACAGGATTCAGAAGCTGTTTCAAAGTCTTTGCACGCTGAAAAGACAGAACATCCACAAGTGGCTGCAGAAGTCTTGAGTGCTGCTGAAATGAAATCTTCTGAAGCAGTTCCAAAACCAGGTGAGGTGAAAGATCTGGAAGTGCCAGAACCTGAAGTAGCCGCAGAATTACAACATCCAAAAGTCGTACAGTATGAGCAAACGGAGGATGTGAGAGTTCCAGAACAAATGCAGGAGTGTGAGACACAGGCTGAGAAGAAAGATACAGAACAAACTATACCATCTGAGCCTGTAAAAGAAATAAATGATAGGAAGACTACTCCAGCACCTGTGGCAAATACAGAAGCAGCTGTTAGTTCTTTACATGCATCAGATGAAAAAGACTCAGCAGCAACTCCAGAATCTGGAATGACTGGAAACCTAAAACTCGCGGAACCTGGTCCATCTGAGGTGGCAAAAACAAAAGATTTGGAAGCTGCTCCATTACACGATGCTGTTGTAGAGCTGAAAGATTCAGAAGCAGCTGCAGGGCCAGAGATGGGGACAAAAGATTCAGAAGCAGTTCCAGAACCTGAAGCTGTTACAGAAGAAGGTCCAGAACTGGAAGCGGGAGAGTTAGAAGAAACTCCAGACGATGAGGCTATGAAAGAATCATCACAGGCAGAAGAAGCAAGAGATTCGGAAACATCTGATGTGCAGCCTGATGTGGCAGCAAGAATGAGAGAGACACTAATGAGACTTGAAAAAGTTTTTGAAAAAAGCCACAGAAGTGATAAAAAGCATGATTCAAAGAAACAAAAAAGGAGTCGCTCTAAGTCTCATTCCAGGTCTAAGAAGAGGAAAAAAAAATCAAGGTCAAGCTCTACTTCTAGGCGCTTGACTTCTAAAAGAGCACGTTCTAGGAGCAGAAACTATTCAGTTTCAAGAAAAAAGCATTCCAAATCTAGATCCCGGTCTGTGGAGAAGAGAGAAAGAAGAGTATCCTCCCGGAGGTCCCGACGTAGGCGTTCCAAGTCCTCAGACCACTACAGGTCTAAATCCAGATCGGCAGAAAAGAGAGGGAGCAGACTGTCATCTGGGAGGTCCAGGCGTAGACGTTCCAGGTCTTCTGATCGCTACAGGTCGAAATCCAGATCAGTGGAAAAGAGCAGACTGTCCTCCCGAAGGTCCCGGCGCAGACGTTCGAGATCTTCAGACCGCTACAGGTCTAAATCCAGATCAGTGGAAAAAACTTTGTCCTCCCGAAGATCTGGGCGCAGGCGTTCCAGGTCCTCTGATCGCTACAGGTCGAAATCCAGATCAATGGAAAAGAGCAGACTGTCCTCCCGAAGGTCCAGGCGCAGGCATTCGAGGTCTTCTGATCGCTACAGGTCTAAATCCAGATCAGTGGAAAAAACGCTGTCTTCCCGAAGGTCTGGGCGCAGACGTTCTAGATCCTCTGATCGCTACAGGTCTAAATCCAGATCAGTGGAAAAACCAGTGTCCTCCCGAAGGTCCAGGCGAAGACGTTCGAGGTCTTCTGACCGCTACAGGTCCAAATCCAGGTCAGCAGAAAAGAGACTATCATCTTGGAGGACCCGACGCAGACGTTCCAGATCCTCTGACCGTTCTAAATCTAGATCCAGGTCTTCAGAAAAGAGGGGAGGCAAGGAATATTCCTGGAGGTTCAGAAACAGGTCTGTTTCTTCTGATCGTTCAAAATCTAGGTCTAGATCTGTTGAAAAGAGGAGTCGGAAGGCATCTCTACGGAGGTCTAAACGTCAACGCTCCAAGTCTTCTGACCGTTACAAGTCTAGATCCAAATCAGTAGAAAAAAGAGAGCGTAAGCAATCACGGAAGTCTAAACGTCAGCGCTCAAAGTCCTCTGATCGCTACAAGTCTAGATCTAAATCAGTGGAAAAAAAGAAGGAGTCTTCACGAAAAAAGCGTCGTCGCTCAAAGTCTTCTGACCGTTACAAGTCTAGATCAAAGTCTGTTGAAAAAAAGCGCAAGGAATCTTCGAAGAAATCTAAACGGAAGCGCTCAAAGTCCTCTGACAGTGTTAAGTCAAGGTCCAAATCTGTGGAAAAAAGAGAGAGCAACTTGTCTTCAGTGAATAAACATACTGAGTCTTCTGAACATCAAGAGACAAGAAGCAAATCTCCTGGAGGAGTATATGGTCCCGAACTTCCTGTGACATTTGAAGGCAGCGCCTCCAAATCCTCTGATGGTGCTGTGTCAATAACTTCATCTACTGAAAAAGTAAATGGTCCAGAGCTGCCATTGGCACCTGAAAGCGGACTTCCCAAAACTTCAGATGACCATGAGACAAGATCCTCATCTGTTGAAAAAACAGAGGATCTGCAGCCTTCTGTGGTGTCTGAACTTGAAAGTTCCAAAGCCACAGATGACCAGGAATTGAGACCCATGCCCGTGGAAAAAGCACAGGTTTCGGCTCTTCCTCTGACAACTGAAAATGGGTGTTCTGCTCTTTATGACCAAGACGCTGAATCCATGGCAGCTGAAAAAGAAATGGTTCTGGAACCTTCGTCGCTACCTGAACCTCTGTGTTCCACACCCAAGTCAAGATCCTCATCTGTTGAAAAAAGAGGGGATCCAAAGCCATTGATATCAGATTTTCAGCTTTCCACATCCCCTGAAAATGAATTGAGGTCTACATCTCTCAAAAAAATACAAGGTCCAGAGCATCTTGGATGCTCTGTATCTTCTGATAATTGCAACTTGGTCTCCTTGTCCTTGGAAAAAACAGAGCTTCAGACGTCTTCTCTAACGTCTGAAAGTGTGGTCTCTGACTTTACTGATCGTCGTGAAGTGAGACCTGCCCCTGTTCAGAAATTTTGGCGGCTGTCTGGAAGTGGATCTTATAAACTGCCTGATGGGCCTGTGTCTGCCCTGGTTTCTGGCAATGGATCCTCCAAATTACCTGGTAGACGTGAGAGTTCATTGGTGTTTGGAAGTGGGTACTTAAAGTCATCTCAGGGAAATGAATTGGGATCCTTTTCTGCTGAAAAAGTAAAGCCTCTGGATGCTTCTGTGTCATGTGAACGTGCTCCTGTTAAGGTCTCAGATGACCTCATGTCATCTTCATCTTTTTCAAAAGCGGAGGAGGTTACGACATCTGAGGGGGAAAGCTGCAAGTCTTCTGAAGTTTGTGAGTCTGGATCAGCTGTTGACAAAGATCTAGGCAGTCTGGAATCTTCACAGGTACCTGGCATTGTCTGCTCTGAATCTTCTGAAGTGTGTGAATCTCTCTTACCTGAAAAAGCAGAGAGTACAGAATCTTTTTCGATGCCCAAAGGAGAATTACCTGCATGCCATGATGGCAGCGAGTCAAAATACACTTCTTCTGAGAAACTGGAAGGTGCAGAACCGTCAGTGGCATCTGAAGTTAGGTGTTCAGTATTTTCAGAAGAATTGAGATCCACCGCAGTTGAGAAGTTAGATGCACAAAAGCCTCCACTGGCAAGTGGATCCTCTGAATCCACTGTTGTTGACTCACTAAGCCCTCTTAATGAAAAATCGGAGTCCCGGGTGACTTCTCCGACATCTGAAGGTGGGCATTTCCTCTTGACTGATAGTCATGAGTTGAGACCTATCCCTACTGAAAAAGCAGAGGTGCAGAAGTCATATTTGGCCTCTGAACTTGAAAGCACTGTATCTCCTGATGGCTACAAGTTGAGATCTGCCTCTGAAGAAATTCAGGTGCAAGAGCCATCTCTGATGTTGGAAAGGAGATGTTCTGTTTCCTCTGATGGTCACGAGTTGACGTGCATACCTGCAGAGAGAGCTGAGGTGCAGAAACCTTCTCAAAGGTCTGAGAATGAATACGCAACATCCCTGGATGGTCAGGAGTTGAGATCACCCCCTGTTGAAAAGGTAGAAGAACTGAGATCTAGCTCTCCTGAAAAAGCAGAGATGCCTTGCGTAGAGGAGCCTTGTGTAATACCTGACAATGAATATGCTGTATCCACTGAAGATCAGGAATTGGCACCTTCTCTTGCTGAAAAGACAGAGATACAGCAGTGTTCTTTGCTGCCTGAGAATGAATGCACCATAACCCCTGATAGTCGGGAGTTGCGAGCCAGCTCTGCTGAAAAAGTAGAGGTGCAGGAACCTCTGACATCTGTCAATGATTATGCTACGTTCCCTGAAGGCCAGGAATTGCAATCTACCCTTGTGGACAAAGCAGAGGTGCAGGAGCCTCCTCTGATATCTGACAGTGAACGTGCTGCATCCCCTGAAGATCAGGATTTGCTGTCTACCCCCGCTGAAAAAACAGAGGTGCAGGAATGTTCTCTGCTATCTGAAAATGAATATGTTCTATCCCCCGAAGGCCGTGATTTGACATCGAGCCCTATTGAAAAAGAAGAATCAGAGGAACCTTCTGAAACATCTGAAAGTGGAAGTTCGGTGTCCACTGATAGCCAGGAGTTGCAGTCTACTCCTGTTGAAAAAACAGAGGTACAGGAACTGTCTCTGATGTCTGAAGGTGAATGTGAAATGTCCCCTGAAGGTCAGGAAAAAGCTATGTCCCCTGAAGGCTATGAATCAAGACTGCCCCATGATGAGAAAGTAGAGGATAGGGATTCTTTGACATCTGAAAATGATCATTTGTCTTCTGAGGGCCAGGAGCTAAGTTTCACCCCTGTTCAGAAAGCAGACATGCAAGAGCGTTCTCTGACACCTGAAAGTGAACGTTCAGCATCCCCTAATGACCAGGAGTTGAGATCCCCTCTTGCTGAAAAAGTAGGTGGTCTGGAGTCTTCTTTGACATTAAATGATCGATCGTCCATGTCTCCTGATGGCAGTGAGCTGAAATCCGTCCCTGGTGAAAAAACGGAGGATGGGATGCCTTCTTTAATGCCTGAAAGTGGGTGCTCTATGTCCCCTGATGGCTACAGTGTGAAATCTGCTCCTGGTGAAGAAATTGAGGATCTAGAGCCCTCTTTGATATCTGAACATAGACATTCCACATCCCCTGATCATGATGGCCATGAAGAAGAGTGTCCAGAGTCCTCGTTGACTTCTGAACATAGAAGATCCATGTCGCCTGATGACCACGACCAGAAATCTACTATAGATGAAGATATAGAAGATAGGGAGCCCTCTTTAACATCTGAACGTAGACATTCCTCATCTCCTGATGAGCATGATTCAAGATCTTCCATTGGTGAAGAAGTGGAGTACCAGGAGGCAACTTTGACGGTTGAACGTAGACACTCTGTTTCTTCTGATGGCCAAGAGTCAAGGTCTACCACTGGTGAAGAAATAGAGGATGTGGAGCCCTCCTTGACAGCTGAACGCAGACATTCCACATCCTCTGATGAGCGTGAGTCGAGGTCTTCTGCTGATGAAGAGGTTGAGGATGCAGAGCCATCTTTGACAACAGAGCGCAGACACTCCACATCCTCTGATGAACAGGAATCAAGGTCTACCACTGGCGAAGATGTAGAGGATGCAGAGCCTTCTTTGACAGCTGAGCGTGGACGCTCTCCGTCTCCTGACGGACGTGAATCGAGATCTACCACTGGTGAAGAAGTAGAGGACGAAGAACCCTCTTTGACAGCTGAACGAAGAGACTCCACATCCTCTGATGAGCAGGAGTCAAGGTCTACCACTGGTGAAGAAGCAGAGGATGGAGAGACCTCTTTGACAGCTGAACGAAGAGACTCCACATCCTCTGATGAGCAGGAGTCAAGATCTACCACCGGTGAAGAAGGAGAGGATGCAGAGCCCTCTTTGACAGCTGAACATAGACGCTCCACATCCCCTGATGGGGGTGAATCAAGGTCTACCACTGGTGAAGAGGTAGAGGATATGGAAACCTCCCTGACAGCTGAACGTAGGCACTCCACGTCCTCTGATGAACGTGAGTCTACCACTGGTGAGGAGGCAGAGGATGCGGAGCCTTCTTTAACAGCTGAACAGGACACGTCTCTTGAAAAATTGGAAGGACAGGATAGTAGGCGTTCCGAGTCTTCTGAACGCGAGAGATCTAGATCCAAATCTGCCGAAAAAGCATCTGACAAAGAGTCTTCACGAAGATCTAGAAGTAGACGTTCAAAATCTCTTACTGTGCAAAAGAGTCGATCCACATCTGTTGAGAAAACAGCAGACAAAGAATCTTCACGAAGATCTCGACATAGACGCTCCAGGTCCACTGCTCGTCAAAAGAGTAAATCCACATCTGTTGAAAAAACTGTAGACAAGGAATCTTCTCGGAGATCTAGACATAGACGCTCCAGGTCCACAGCTCACCAAAGGAGTAGATCCACATCTGTTGAAAAAACTGCAGACAAAGAGTCTTCACGGAGATCTAGACATAGACGCTCCAGGTCCACTGCTCACCAAAGGAGTCTGTCCAAGTCTGTTGATAAAACAGCTGATAAAGAGTCTTCACGGAGATCTAGAAGCAGACGCTCCAGGTCTTCTCAACGCAGATCCCAGAGGTATGATACAGAATCTCGCTCTAGACGGAATCGCTCCCGATCGGTAACACGCAGAAGAACGTCAAGATCAAAATCTAATCGTCGCTCTCGATCTAGCTCGCTCTCTCGTTCAAGGCACAGGAGGAGGAGTAGGTCGAGATCAGCATCAAGAAGAAGGCGTTCTTTATCAAGAGACAGACGTAAAAGATCTCAGAGAAACAGATCAAGATCTACTGATAGAAGAAGGAGAAGATCAGATTCAAGAGATCGTAGAATATCACTCAGGTTACGTAGCAGGAGTCGAACACCTATTCGTCAAAGGCGATCAAGGTCAAGAGGAAGAAGGCGGAGCTCCAGCAGGTCCCCAATTCGACTACGGCGATCAAGATCTTCAGGGAGAAGAAGATACAGCAGATCACCTGATCGTCGAAGGTCCAGGTCATCTGAAAGGTTTGCCAGCAGATCGCCCAAACGTCTTACAGACTTGGGTAAGTAATAATTTTTCTTCATTAGCTTCACAGTTAGGTAGTATTGATTGGCTAAAATACAGCCTTGTTCTAACACCTCTCTGTAGAGTTCCTGAGAAATTTCTTGAATTGGTTTTAGGCAGTAGCTTTCACTAAGGCAACTTCTATGTTGGAACTGAACCAACTCTTACCATTTGGATGAAAACTGCATTTAAAGCAGAGATCTATCTTGATTTTAAAACCTCTAGACAAAGGTAGTTTGCTGTAGTTTTGAGAAGTACTCTTCATTGTAATGTTTAAAAAGAGTGCAGATGTTCTCTGTGAGAAAGTTAGGAATTACTAATTTGTCTTCACTGGGAACAACCTGCATATGGCAGAACATGAAAAGGTAAATGACAGCAGGGGGATTTCTTAGTTCTGTTGTCAGCTCTGATGCTTCTTTATATGTTTTCTATATTGTCTTCTTCTTTTCATCTGTTTTTTTTTTTCCTGCTTCTGAAAACTTTTGCTACATTAAATTATTACATTATTAAATGTGAATCAGAGGTTATATGGGTTATATCCCTGTTTCTGTGGGCTCGAAAAAGCTCTGTTTTTTATTCCCTTGTGCTGTTGAATCTTGAGGAGAGCTTCCTTGTGCTATGGTCATTTATATTCAGTTTATGTTTTCAGAAGCTCCCAGATGATCCTGAATTACGCTCCTAAATTCACAGTGTAGACAAGTTAGAGTAGTTTTTATTTTTAACTAGAATAAATCAATAATAACATGAATGTAGCTAGCTGATTTCTAGGATATTTAATACAGCTTCACTGTGTCAATAACAACAGTTCTTTAGGGGTTTTTAGGCTGAGATTTTTTTTTTCATGCAAAACTTCCTGCTGCCTGGCATGTGCCAAATGCTGGAGAGATTATGGAAATGAATATTAGATCAAGACTTTCCAGCTCTCATTCTTCTGCTACATAGGAATGTGGAGTATTCCAGTGCTGATGAAGATAGGATCATAAACTGGCAACATGGACAGTATTCTGCAGATACCTGCTTTGTGACTAGGGAGTCTCTGTGAAAGATAGTAGCTAGATAACCCAACGTTGCATTTTATTAAATCACATGTGTGATATTTTTCTTAAAACCACAAAGCTTTGGTTTCAGATTCCTTTTTGAGGGCAACCATACTGACTACAGAGAAAGTTGATATTCTTCGATTCCTTTTACTTTTGGATAATTAAGTAAATTTGGTCAAAAATTATAAAAAAAACTCTTAAGATATGTCCAACATAAATAAACTCTTATTTTTCAGTGTCTTCTTCCCAGTTTAGAATATGTTTGTCTTTGCTTCTTATTTTATGTGCTTCAGTTTCCACTTGCCTTAGACTTTGCTGTCATCATGGGTATGTCAGTTAATGGCTGTTGACATTAGGATAGATTTATGCTGAGAACTTGAGGACAGGGGTGGCTGTTTCTGAAAAGAGTACCAAGCCTAGCTGATTTGGAAATGAAAGTGAAAATCCAAATGAACTGCATCTGTCTACTGTGCCTGGAGTGAGAGGGACCTTGGCTTTTCTTAGCTAATAGGTTTCATAAGGAGAAGGGAGGTTTCTGTTCTGAGAGTTGAACCCCTTAATATGTATAGGGTGGGAACGGGCCACATTCTAAGGAACTTGGTTTCTGTTTCTTTCCATTCTCTGCTATAAAGTTACCACGGAAGCTCCTCTGTCAGGAGTACTTCTGTGCAGGACGTGGTAATTAATAGACAGCTTTGAATCTGCTTTTGATCACCGAACAAATTGTACGTGTATACCTTTGTTTAGGATTTTTGTGAGATTGTGTGCATGCAGAGATAGTAATTCATTTGCAAACTGAGATCAGACAAGAACACACTAAACATGCTTAATTTCTGTTCCCTGTTTGTGTGCTGTGGTCACATGTGGGTTTTTTTTTCCTCTGTAAAGCAAAATATTCTGTTATTAACATTTTTGTGTATAATTGTATTTTCTCAGTGCTTATGTCTCTGCTTATGTTTTCTGTTGCTGAGTCATAAGTGGGTTTCAGGCAAGGGACATCTTCAGGGCCTTTGAATGCTCTTAGAGATAGCTAAGATGGGGACTTTGGAATTTTAAGTTGTGTGACTATAACTCATTATTTCTAAAATTAGAATAAGTCCACAAAGTAAAATAGGACTCAAGAGCAACAAATAGAACTCTTGAGGCTCGGGAGATTTTAAGTTCTGAAATTTGGGCTTCTGTGCTTTGTGTTAAATATGCAGTTTTATTTTTTCTTAAAAAGGCCTGGAGGAAGTACCTAAATTTTTAGGAGTTTTCACAGATTGTAAAAATCCACAGTGTGGGTAAAATCTTGTGATTTTAGTCTTATTTAGTCTTCTATAAATGCTAATTTAATATTAAACCAGAGGCTGTTTAAAAAAAAACACAATCTTTCTTAAAATTTTTTAGACAAGGCCCAGCTACTTGAAATAGCCAAAGCTAATGCAGCTGCCATGTGTGCTAAGTCTGGTGTTCCCTTACCACCAAGCCTGATGCCTATGTTATCTCAAAAGAAAGATGACAAGTCCAATAAGTCGTCAAGAGATACTCTAAAGGAGCTCACTGAGGTAAGTGAGAACAGCATTATCAAATTAAACCTGAAAGTAAGCAAGCTATTTTTTTGTATTTCCTAGTCAAACTGTAATTATGTGTGCTTAATTTGTTTGAATTCTTATTCTCTACTATTTTTTTTATCATGAAAATGTATCAAATCCAGTAGTTGTGCTTTTTAAAATTTTAATTCTGTTCAAATTTTGTTAGAATTGGTAGTTGTCCCTGCAAATGTGTTGGATGGTTCTGACCAGGGTCTAAAGTAGCTAACGCTCATCTAGAGTCAAAAAATCCTGCCCCTTCCTTGATATTTCCAACTATGGTAGCCTGTTGGTTGCTGCCCTGTTGAATCCAGGCTAGCTCCAGCAGCAGTCCTGGCCATTGTCTCGTGCTGCTTTGCCCAAGTGAACACCCTTTCCAGAACAGAGTCAGCTTCTCACAAAGCGTGCTGCAGGGTGCTTCCTCTGCGGCATAATCTGCAGTATGGATTGACTGCCTTCAGTTAACACTGTAGACAGTATGGTTTGTTGATTAGCTTTGTGAAGAATGATTCTATATTAGTATTCGAGGTTGGATTAATATTCTTAAATTTTTATCAGACTGACTCAGTTACAGTTGCTACTGGTAAACAAATGGGATGGGTCAGCATAACCAGTGAAGTGTTTTATATAAAATGGTGCTATCTTGTTTGCTTGGCTAACCTCATAAAATACTTCAGAGGATATCTTAAGTCTTTGGAGCTGACTGAATACTTTAACTACCAATGGAAACAATTAGAAACTATTTTTAATTGTTAGGTTTACGTATGTAGTTGTTTTTGTGAATTTATAGGCCAATATTTATACTGTAGTCCTTTTCAGATTACAGTATGGTTGTGATGTGGGATGCCAAGCAACCAGTCAATTCTTACTCTGAAGTGTTTGCAGCCGTAGACGATGTTCTGCGGCTAGCACTGCGTAGCACAGTTTTACAGAACAATTTGTCTGAGAACTTACATGCTTGTGAAATTAGCCACAGCATGAGTGCCTAAGTATGCAAATTAGACAAACTTTAATAGATGCTTCATATGGCCGAGGTCTAACATGCCTAAAATGTTAGAGGTACATATATTGAGTGTATATATAGAAGATTTTCTCAGATTATGCCTTTTGGGAAGCCTTAATAAAAAATAAATGTTGTTAAAATGTTCTTTTTATCCTTTCTTTGGTGTACAATTTATTGAGACTTCCTGTTTACCCCTCCCCGCTTTTATAATTCCAGAAATGCAAGAAGATTGCTCAAAGTACAGATGACGTGATAGTGAATAAACCTCATGTTTCTGATGAAGAGGAGGAAGAACGTCCTTTCTATAATCATCCCTTTAAGCTCAATGAACCAAAACCCATTTTTTTCAATTTAAGTGTAAGTATTTCTGTAGTTTACAATGTTTACATCTGGTTATTTTTAAATCCTGTCAAAACTTTGCAAGTAGTTTTATAGAAGTTAAACAGTGATTTGTCATCTTGATGTAATTACAGCAGAATGTTAAAAGTTTGGCGACTTTTAAAATATTCTTGCTACTATAGGAAGGTTAATCTGCAGCATTTGAAATTATGATTAAGTTTCCATAGTTGGACTGAAACTGTTTTTAATTATGTCTTCTTGCACATGTTCAAAATGTGCAAGAATATAACAAAAACATGACAAAACATGAACATAAACAAAACATGAATATAACAAACAGAATGAGTTTTGCTTCACATTCTCATTGCAAAAATGTTAGTATCAGTTTGCAAACAGCAATTAAAAGGCTGTGCTGATGTTTCCTGGGTTGTGAGAAGCATGCTAAAAAGAATAAAACTAGGGAGCTTTCCTTCAAATATAACTGATATTTGCATGCTTTGAAGCATAGATTGGAATTTTTCTAGATGATTTTTTTTGGTCAATTCTATGCGTTATTTTTGTGCCTGTGAAAGTCTGTCTGGATTTTGCAGGGTGTATATATATAGTTGTATAAAAATATTACCTTATAGCAAGTGAAAATATAAATGACATTTATATAGATATGCATACCTGTATGCATGCATGTATGTAAATGTCACTTGTTGCATATACAAAATAATGACTATTAAGTTATAAGATAAAACTATGAGAAAGTGGTATGATGAAATTCAAAAAAAAAAAAGCAAATGTCAGATTCTATATGGTTTTTTTAGTGGGTATAGGCTGCTCTCCCTTTTCTCTACAGATGTGAGCCTTTTCACATCTTCCTTTCTATTCTTTCTGGATTACATTCCCATCTGTTCTCTGATATTAGAGGTTTTCCAGTGTCTGGAGTTGTCTTGGGCTCTGTTTGCTTCTTCCAGGAGAGACTTGCCAGGCAGTCTCTTGAACTTGATTTAAGTTGGGGTTCATGCTGCTGTCCAAAAATATTTGAAACTAGAAATAGAGAATTTTAAAAAGTGCTTTCTGTATCTTTAGTAATGTGAGACTTTCATCACATATGGATATCGGAGGCCTTTTTTTTCTTTTTTTACTGATTTGAAGGGGAAGAGATAGGATCTTTCCCTTTCCTATGATGGGACGGAAAGAGAGAGGGGTGGTTACTTGCAAGGGTGATGTTTTCCTTGTTTTTGTCTACCAAGGCTGATTAAAGAGATTTCAACATCTGGCTGTTCTTCTGTGACACTGTAATTTGTTGTTCTTACATGTTTTTTGGGCTATGCAACAACGAGGCAATTAAAACAATCTGTTTAAAATACTTTCAGATTGATACTAGTTAGGAAGGATGACTCTTTTGTGAAAATTTAACTACCACGTGTAAGCAATCAGTTGCTTCTCAAAAACATGCTAATGAATATTGTGTGGTTTCAATTCCTTTTTTTTTTTTTTTTTTCAAGCATCCAAGTACAAAACTTTTTTTTTTTTTTTTTTTCAAGACTCCAAGTATAAAACCAGCACCACCACCACAACCAAAAAATCAGGTCAGCCTGTCAAAGGAGTTTCCTGTCTCGTCTGGGTCTCAGCATAGGAAAAAAGAAGTAGATAGTGTCTATGGAGAATGGGTACCAGTTGAAAAAGGCAAAGAAGATGGCAAGGATGATGTTTTCCCCAAACCAGCCATTGAGGTAAGGAAGGACAGGAGAGCATATACCATAAGAAAAAAAAAGGTGTTACCCGCTCAATCTGGTGCCAAGGTGAAGCCTGCGAAAAAAAAGAATCGCGTATGTAGGTAGTGTCCGGCATTTTAATAAGCTATTTATCTGAACTGCTGCAGTCTTCAAATTTGCTCACAACGTTAGTGTGAGTAATGATGAAAGCAACCTGTATTCATACTGTGTGCTTTTGTCAACTAGTAATTTATTTGTGTCAATAGAATTTAAGCTTTTGCTTGAAGTTTAAAAGAAACAAACTTCTTGTCAAGCTTTTTTGAAAAGATTAATACCCCAAGACTTTCATAATAATTGAAACAGTAATTAAAATTGTCCTACCAATGTTAGAGCAATAATATTGAATTGAAATGTAATCCGTTTAAAAATAGATTGAAAGTAATTTTCAAAACTGCCATTTCGTCTGGATGTATCTACTCATTTTTAAGTTTTCAGTCACATTTGCTCATACTGTTGTCTTCCACCTACTCTTCTAAAAGAAAGTCTAATTGTATGCTAAATAGACTGGAAGATAAAAAAAAAAAAAGGAAATGTTTTACCTCTTGAGATGTCTTCAAAATATTTTGTGGGTTTTTCTATAATGAAATTAATATTTAAGATGGAGATGTTACTTTTTTTCAAGTTGATGTCACCTCATTTCATCTGAAGAATTGTTCTCATATCTTTCAAAACAAATAAAAAAAGAAAACTTTGGCTTCAATGAAATGATGAAATCATTTTTCAAACTTGGTGCATTTTGTCTTTCAGTAATATTTTAAGACTGTATGCTTTACTCCCTGAAGCACAGACGATATTTCCTCTGTGGCTTTTGTAGCACCAAAGGCACAGTGGCTGAGTTTAGCTCATTTGACAGATATGTTTTTATGTTATACCTCAAAGGTAGAGTCTGAGGGTCAGGCATCAAATTTGCTGCAGTCTCAGTGTGGATGGAAACTTGTCTGGCTGGTCTTTGTCAAGAGCCGGTATGAGCCAAGCATTCTTAAATGTTGTTGCAGACCATAATTCCTGGTTTATGAGTGTGTGTGTGTAAATATATATAAATATATAAATATATATATATACAAAGTTCAGAATATAGAAACTTTTTATACTAACATTTGGCCATGTTTTTACCAGGTGGTAAAAAGTCTTGTCCTTCAAATGGTTAATGATTTGCTCATAGTGCAGGCAAGCTCTGTAGATGTCTGCCTCCAGGTTGCCAGAGACACTAGGCCTGGTTCTTTGACAAACAGGTTAGGTAAGCACTGATAGCTTGTGTATTGGGTGTATAGAAGAGGCCTTAAAAAATTGATGTTGGAATAAATATATTCAACATAGATTTCTTTGTGTCGCTTGTATCTTTATAAATGATTGTAAACATGTTGTCTGTTTTTACATTTTGTAAATAAATATTTTTATTTGCATTTACCTTAACTTGGTTTGTGTTAAGGGTGATTTCAAGGGTTGTTAGCTGACAGCAGAGCATACTGTCCTCCGGGGTGTGGCAATCCATAATCTTGCAATACAGGAGTATTCTTGTAGTGACAGAATCCCTGTATGCTTCTCCAGGGAGTCTGAAGGGTAACAGGGGGCTTCTCTGCTTAATTCTATAACTGAATTTTAAATCAGTTATGGGACCTTCGGGGAAGAAATTGAGCAACATAAGTGAGGTAAGCTCCCTTGCAGCCCTAGCAGGGTAGTGGGGGAGCATGCTTGGATCCTCATGAAGTTGGACATGCTTTACCTCCATCCATTTCATGTGATTGCAAACTCTGAAATCTAGTTGTGATCATTCAGATGGAAGTCTGTATTGACATTAAAAAGTCATGCATAATTTGTTTGGTGGTGATTTGTTTTTATTCAGGTCACACAGTTAGTTACAAAATAAGAGGTCTAAAGTGGCCTTGTTCATTTAGCACTGATTGTTTCATTAAAATATTATGCTAATTCCATAGCTACCTGTGATGGTAGCAGAAGGCGGAAAAACTCATGCCTGTTAGTGATCTGAAGTATCAGCATGTCTCTAGAAGCCAGGGAAACCTATGAGGAAGAGGTTGTATTTGAAAATCTGGAAGTATTGAACTAAAATATATTTAAATTCAAAATATCTAGCAGTAACTCTTTTACATAGAGAAGGCTACTTGACCTAAAAATGCAGTAAATGCATTTATGTATCAGTGGGCCTACAAAGTATGCCAAAAAAATGCCTGCTTTCTGTTGTCAGATTCTTCTTGCTTCTATACTTGTGCGTTGTTTCTGTGGGGAAAACATTATTAAAACTCAGGATTGGAAAGGCAGAGCTCTTAAAGGGAATAGCATGCTCAACTTGAACTGTTTTACCTGATCAAATAATAACAACTTTTCATACTTCAAGCAGAGATTTTTTTCAAGATTCAAAGCTGCCATCGAGTGTCTTGACATAATACAAAGCCATGATGGTCTCCAAAATGGTGACTGGCCATGTGTGGGGAAAGTGTATGGGAGTTCTAACTAACCAGGGTATCTGCTAATAGGCCCCAGTCCGGTAAAGCACTTAAGTACACATGTATGTTTTAAGTATGTGAGTGGTCCCAATGTGGTTTCAGTGGACTACTTGCATGCCTATGTGTATTGCTGGATTGAAGCTTTTGGTGAGTAGAAGAACTTTTATTTATCTCCTGAACCAGTTTCACAAACAAAACACTACAAGAATAATATGAATTATTCCAACTGTGTAGTGGGGACTTGTAGTACAAGAATGTGCGTGTTGTAAACAGACATTCCTTTATATATGTTACTGTCATGTTAGGCACCTATTAAAATTTTAAAAGATCTTTTAGTTGTTTTTGTGCCTTGTCAAAATCTGTATTTTTGTCAGCTGGGACACTAAATTAACATTGAAGTCAGTTTAATAAAAATGACTGTGATTATGAGTTTTAGCCAATGCAAGATGGCTCTGCAACCTGGTACGGATTCATCATCCTGGAGAAAATACCTTTCTGTAAAATACCTTGTCCGAAGCAGTTAAAGATTTTTTTTTTCTTTCCCCATTCATAAATGTTAAGATTTAATTGTTATGGTATAAAGAATATCAATTTGTTTTATGTAATTGTAGATATTCTTGTCTGTCTTTTACCAACTTTCAATATTTACAAAGTTCCTGAGCTATTATCTGTGACAGTGAATTTGTGCGTTAACTGTATTTTGTGTTCACGAGAGTCAGATTTAAATTAGTTGCAGTTTCTTCTGCTGGCCCTTCATTCTAACATAATGTGAGAGGCTAAGGTTATGAGATGATCACTAGCCAAAGCTAGGAGTTTCTTGTAATGCAAAGTAAAAAGAATTATTTTAAGAAATGTATTTTAGAACATTTAAGGTGTGATGTTGCACAGTAATACTCAACTTATATGCCTCTTGCTTTTTTGATTGATTTCTTTTTCTCTGTGCATTGAGTAGTCCCAGCCCTTTCAGTCTCCTTCACGTGCTTGTCTTCAATTATTAATCTGAACAGTATTCTTTTTCTACCTTAGAAGTAGGAGAATCCATAAAATGCACATCAGTTAAAGAATGATGCACAAGTCATTTTATATAAGCTCTGTACTAGCCATAAGTTGTTATGCCTTCATTTTTTTTCCTTTTGACTACTTTTGCACGAGAAGCAGAGGTTTGCATTCAGCTTGTCGTGTTCCATACATTTACTAAAGTGTTTTGATTAGCTTAGAATCGTGGGAGATGATTCCCTTTTTTTTTCATTAAGCATCATTTTAATTCTAAAATACTTTCCAAAACAGTTAATTTTTTGAGTTAACATTTTGGTTCTACTATTTTTGCGAGTCTGTTTAGTTTGAAGGCTTTTAAGTACCAGTTTATGGTATGCATGTGATTCTTAGTGTATTTTTTTTTTTAAACACATGACTTGAAATTCTAGTTTGAACTAACAGTAGAATGCTCAAGTGAATAGTTTTTATGAAGTTCTTTTGCTTAAATCTTGTGGTCTAAGATGCATTTAAATCTGTTAGTTCTGATACATTCGATACAAAATTACCAGGGTTCTATACTTCAGGTTTTCTCTTTGTTTGGGAATTCCCAGATTGTGTATAGATGATATAAAGCCTAAGGATTTCTTTTTCCCATTACCTATTAATATTTCCAACCACGTTTCAATATATAAATCAACTTTCTAGTATTTGTAGCGTTTATTCTACAACACCTTTTTCCAGATTTAAATGGGTATTATTGTAATATGATATATTTTTAAAAATAATCTTTTTCTTCCTAGGGTGTGGACATAACCACAGCTATGAATGATCGAGCAGTGGCTCAGAAAAGGCTTAATGAGAATTCGTTTGATTTAGAGGCCATGTGCATGTTAAATCGTGCACAGGAACAGGTATGTTGTGCTTTTTAATAATCATTTTCATTAATCTGAACTTTTTCCCCCCTAGAACAGCTGATTTCTTAAATTTTTGTAAGTTCTTGGAATCTCGGTTTATGGACACACATTTAAAAATTCTGCCCTTAAGTTACACATAGTAATACTAATTTGGGGGCAGACCATGAGCCCAAACTTAGGGTTAACATGCTTTGCTTTTCTGAACATCTGTTTACAAATGAGTGTTAATGGACATAGCAGGTGGGAGATCAAATGGGCATTATTGAGAAACAGCGATTTAAGAAGAACATGCAAGTTTTGATTTTGGTTTTGCAATGGTACTTGTTTTGTAGATCGACGCCTGGGCTCAGTCAAACTCCATACCTGGCCAGTTCACAGGAAGTACCGGAGCACAGATATTGTCCTCAGAGGAATTGTCCAACAGTGGTCCCCAAGCATGGATTAGAAAGGTAGAAGTTACACAGACATATTTGTGCAAATATCTTGTATTAAATGCGAGTGAAAATAATGGAAAATACGGAAAATGTGCCTTAAACATTGATAACCTATGGCAATACACGTGTCAAAATCAATGTCTTTGCTCAATTTAGATACTTGCTGCTGCTGTGTTCATTTTGTTGTGTGTTAAGGTGTTGATCATGGTATTTCCAATCTACTACCTAATGTACCGAAATAAGATGTGCGTCTGGTATATGAGTAAGTTTGGTTCATACAGATTATTTTATGCTGAAGTGACATTCACAGTGTCGGTGTGGTTGCAGTGGTAGGTCCATCATGACTTTTACAGGATCGGGGCAGATCAGGCAAGGTTTGATCCTGAAGTCGTTGAAGTCAATGATCTTTTGGCCTTAACTTCAATGAGCCAGACCCTCAACTGCTGTTCTGTTTGACTTGATTCTTTCCAATTACTACTTTGCTTCTATTTGCATCACCAGTGTTTTCTGGGAGCCAAGTATTTTGCATAGTAAAACAGGAGTTGCAGTTGGGTGAATAAATTTAATGTCATCATACACTGAAATACTGACCTGTCACTGAAGAGTGATACTGGCTTTTTATTGGGGTGCGATGCGTCATACATACATGTGTTTTTATAAGTTTAATAATTCATGCATCATCTTTGAAAATGAATGCTGAACTGGTTTTCTTCAAGAAGTAGAACTGAGGAATTCAAGCAAAGCCATCTTTTAGGCAAAAGAATAATGAGTTACAGTGATTGTTCTTGCAAATAATGTAGTTGGAGGACAAGCTGTACTCGCTTCCAGAATCCAGTGTTAAACCTGCCCTCAAAACTGGCAGGCTGGATATGAGGCTTAGATAGATTTCCCCCCCCCCTTTTTCCCCCAAAAAAAAAAAAAATATGGTGCAAACTGATCAAAAGTCTGCAATTATGACATCTTAAAATGAGGAATATGTACCAAGATGAACTGTCTTGTTTTTTCCACTTCATATTCAAAATCTAAGTTACTTGCTAGTTGAAAACCTTATGGTCTTTTTTCAGTATTAATACTGAACATAGAATGTATTTCTATTATAAAGTTTGATTTTAAACAACTACTAACTTTTGAATTTGCAAAAAAAAAAGTTGGCTCCAATTGGCTACAGTGATTGTCTTTGGCAGAGAAACTTAAAAATGTAATTCACGTAGGGAGATGTATTGGTGCGAAAAGGAGAACTTTTCCACCAAGATGCTTGTGAAAGAGATGAGCAAACCCTACTCCAGGGTCTGGGGCTTCTCCCTTTCTGCATTCTTCAAGTGGTTCCAAAGATGAAGGAAAGGGAGAGTGTCCCCATCATCATCTCCTTCCCAAGTCCCCTGTTCTCATCCAGTTTTTCTTCCTTGAGATTCTCTGGTCTCCTGTGTCTTGCAGTAACAGGACCATCTGCTAACAAAATACACTGAGTGGAGAAGGCAAGTGTGTTTTCCCTCAGTCATTTAACTTCAACCTTTATTGTGATCTACTCCCCTAAAATGCTTTACAGGGAGCAAAATGAGAGAAGAGACTGTTGTCTGACTTGTGAACATGATGGTTGTGAGGAATGGAAGTGTGTTTGAACATTCTGATGAATCTAGAAATGAGAGTGAGCCAGTAGAAGCACTTCCATCCTTTCCATAGCTCTAAACACGTAGTGATTTGCGGTGGTAGATGTCCTCCCTGGAAAGTATCCTGTGGTTTTTCAGAGAGGAGGCTGCTACTGTAAACACCAGAAGAGTTGTTGGGCGAAGACCATGAGGACAGAGTCCTCTTTCCTGCTCTGGCATTCCTCAGCTTGACTTCTTCTGCTCTTCAAGGTTCCATATTTGTACGCACATTACCATCAAACTCATGAGATGACAAATAGTTTGTCACGCACCCCCCACAAAATGTGTTAGGGGCTAAGCAGGATTCCTCCTCCGTTTAGGAATGGTGGCGCCTGTGAAAGCCTTCACAAAACATAGGGTTGATGAACTTAATGTGGAATCACATCCCGCTGTGGCTAGAGGATGATTTCACAGAAAGTGCAGTAGGGATCATGGGTTATGAATGCATGTTATCTTTCTCAGTGACGTGAATACACACCAGCCATGAAATGCAAAGTACAGGTTGTATTTCTCAGGCACTTGAAGTTGTTCAACTCTCTTCCAGTCAGTTACATGGCGTACAGCACTGAGAAATCAAACTTCTGCTCCCTTTTTCACCCTAAAAAAAAAATCGTACATACATATGTATTTTAATTTTCATCTGCTATTAGGACTGCGGGTTTTGAGAGGTATGTAGTAATATAAACTAATGCACGACTTGTGACCAGAAATGTAGTTTACTGGAGGGCATTTTGTTCAGGATATGGCCGTAAGCGCTTACAGAGGCCTTTTGGACATGGACCCTTTAGCAGAAGCGGGCCAAATGTGGGCTGGGGAGTTGAGTATCAGTAAACAGAGTTAGAAGATCTATGTGTACACACCTCGGACTTGGCAAGAGATACCCAAGTAACAACTGCAAAACAAATGGCATCTAAAAAATTAATTTAAAAATAAAATTCAAGTGGCAAGAAGGAAAACCAAGTACTTGTGGAGCTGGTTTGATGAGTGCAGTCTTCGCTTTGCATTTCCTGGATTTCGGTATTTTTTTTACTTCTAAGAAGTTTTCTGGAGAGGTAATATGTGCTCAAACCAAAACATATCTGCAGTTTCAACTTCAGCTCAATGAAGTTTAGAGGGATTCAGTTACCAATTAATGTGACAGATTTGAGTAACTCATATACCGATTATAGAAGTACGGTTTGTTTTTTTTAAACTTAATGTGTAAGTCATTTTATGATGTTAATGCAGAGGATCATGAACAGTATTCTTAAATAATATGTTGTAAGGTTTCCAAAACAGATTTATGACCAGTATTATCTGTTTCTTCTGAAAAGCAGTTTCCGTTTGTTTATCATCATTGGTGTAATCAGTTCACAAATAGGATTTATTTGTGTAGGAGGTTTTTTTCTTTTTCTTTTTCTTTTTTTTTCTTATTTTTCTTCTTTTTTTGATAATGTAGTGCTGTAAATAAATGAGGTCAAGTATGTAATTTATTTTTTCCCGAGCAAATTCTGTTGAGGAATACTTAAGCAGGCCTTTCCATCAGCACTGCTTCTTTTTTTTTTTTTTTTTTTTGGTCCCATAATTGATCCCCTTAAGTATTTTAGCCAAAGCTGATTTTGCAAAACAACATTTTTGCAGCCTTTCAGATACACGGAACGATATTTGGAATTCCTGTGCTTCATTTAGTTGTGCTAAAGCCTGGCATATTGTTTCACAGTTGCTGTTACAATACTGTGCTTAGTGCGGCAGGTCCGCAAAAGGAAAATCCTTCATTCTTCCCCAGTCCAGCCCGAGCAGGTGAAGAGAGCTCATACTGCAGCTCATACTGTTGAGTCCTGGGGCAGTTGCTTTACCAAGGCCTGGCATGTGCTTTGCTGAGCTGATCTTCTGAGAAGG
Organism: Tinamus guttatus; assembly: GCF_000705375.1. The sequence continues at coordinate 518,452 of NW_010579293.1, read as the reverse complement.
CAGCCTGTCCTGTTGCTCCTGTGCTTGGTGCCTGGCATGATATACTAAGTTTTCCTTAGAAAAGGAGACCAGGTGGCAAGGCAAGTCAATCATACATTGTTTATACGAGACTGGCTCCCTGTTTGGCCCTCGAAAGGGGCTTCAGCTCTTCCTCAGCTTGCTTGCCACTCGCTTTCCACAGAGCCAGTGCAAAGCCTTGAGCAAAAATCCCAAAGCAGTTATTGCACGTAAGGCATTTGATGGGTTTCTACAGGAAGTTTCACTAAATAAAAATGCACGATCCTGGTTCTGGAATTGGAGCTCGGAGTCAGCCTCAAAGTTATCTTTAAGGCAACATATCGAGGTACAACTGAGACCATTCACCCTGCAGCCTTTAAGGCTTTGTTGTCTTTTGGTAAATGAAATACTGCTGGAAAGAAAGAAACCCACTTAAGTTTTCAATGCCACGTCAACTTTGTGAGAAATAATTGATATTTTATTTTCAAAGGGCAACAATCAATTATGTGTTTAAGAATCTCTCAAATACTTATGACCTTGCAAGTGCTTTTTTTTAGTAGCTCTATTCAATACTGAATGTAACCTTTCCTGCAGAGAGAGCTCTTGCAATTAAATCATAGTGATGGTCTCACTTGTGCTGTCTTTTAGGCAGACAAAGCTGTAAAATCATCTTTCAAGTGCCTTTTTTTTTTTTAAATTGTTTAAGCCCTTGAATGCTAATCAAAGCATTGTAGATTTGATACTGATGCCAACTTTTTTTTTTCCAAATTCATTTCACTATTTAAAGAGGAATAATTTTACTTAAAAATACTGAAAACTTTCTTGTGTGACTAGGTGTTACCATATGTAGCCGCCTCTTCAAAGAGGAGATGTTGATCCAAGGCTATAGCTTAGGAGTTGTCTCCACCTGCCGGCAGAAGGAAAGGGAGCTTCGTTTGGCTGACCTTGCAGGGAGTGTAAAGCTCTGGAGAGGACAAAAGTTCATGCTGGCTTACTCAAATTTGGGTTAGAGAATGAAAGAGAACAGTTACTTTCTCAGTAATTAACTCAGTTGGCTAACAGTAACCAAACACAGAGAAATGTGGGGTTTACAGTGCTAAATACAAGCCAGTCCGTTATCTTAAGGGCCAGACCTGCAAGGGTGCTTATGCCATTAAATACCTCTGTGGGCCTCCACCTGTTGAGTCTTTAGTAATCATAAAAGGAATGTATGTCCCACTTCTGTGTTCCTGTTAGCTTTTCTAATACTTTTATGTTTGGAAATTTCACTCTGAACATGAGACTAATTTTTACTCGTGCCCTATTTGATGGTGAGTAAGGAAGTTTTTCTGTCATTCAAATGAGAGAGCGGGGGGTGGGGAGGAAAAAAACAAAACAAAAAAACAAGGAAATATAATTGTACTAGTGGCATTAGAGATGCCTATTTATCTGATTCTTAGTACCAGGTTAAAAAAAAGCTTTCAGCAAGCCTTTTAATGTTTATTAGTAGCTGGAATCAAAATAGGCTTCTCTAGGCTCCTCTCGTAGCAGTACAGCACTCCTTGGTGTGACCTTCGGGGAGCCACGCAGCCCTCGCTGGTCGTTCCGGAATGAAGCAAAAGTGACGCCGCTCTCCGGCCGCCACCAGGTTTCTGTTCTGTTGTGCGTGTCACAGTGCCAGGGCAGCCTGGGAAACAAAACCCTACTCAAGTTACCAGATAAAATTTTCAGTTCACACTTCTTCTTTTTTTTTTTTTCTTTTTAAGTAAATGCACACCTGAATTTAGAACCTTTTTTTTCCCTAGACCTGGAATTTGTTCAGGCTCTGATAACTCCTTTATAGGAATTCAGTGCTTTAGTTTAAAATTCTGAGCAGCAGTTTTTTGATTCGTTTCCTTTTTCTATAGCACCTCTGGCCACCAGAGTCAGTATGTTTGCAGGCGTAATGAGAAAGCTGTGTAATATTAAAATGACCTCCTCAAGGAATTGCACTGTATTTCATTTGTGAACTGAATGCACATTGGTGATAATGAAACAGATGCTGATATTGCAAATTCTATCATTGCAAAGCAGGTACTAAAGAGGAATCGGAACCCAGGGTGACATTGACTGGGGTTTGTATCATTCTCGGCATGGTTGCCCTATTCTTATGAGAGGTTCCTGGAAAAGAGGGCGGATAATGAAAATGGAAGTAAGTAAAAGCCCTTCTAGGTGTATAGATTGAGGCAGTTCGTATGGAGAAAACTGATTGTCTCTGTGTACACACAAACTGCATGGTCTGCACCAGTCAGAATGAAACAAAATGAAAAGTTGAACTGGAGAGGTGGGCTTAGCCTCTCTTCCATCAGAGCACCTTGTGATTAAATGCAGCATCCGGTTGCATGTTGATAGGAACTTTGTTAAATAGATAAATATTTGAAGAAGTCTTACCACAATCTTCATTTTTTTTTTTATTTTATTTAACACTATGAATACTGGGGATTGCACACACACAACATTAGTGTGCGTGAGTTACTCATGCTGAAAAGTTAATCCCCTTAACAATTTGTTGTCTGCAGTTTCTGCAAAAGTAAGACTTCTATTTTTGTTTACATATTAATCAAAGCCAAGGAGCTATCAGTCTTTTTTCCAAACCTTGGAAATGCTTACTTTTGCAAGCGCAACTCAAAACAAGGAAGAAGTGTTCTTTCTATTCATTTTGGTAGTGAGTAAAATATCTACAAAATACTAGGCATTGTGTCACCTGATCTCCTGTGCAAAATAACTGACGGACTTACCAGTGCCAGTGTGTAAACTTGTATATTTTAAGACAAGCAATTTTTTGCTGTGATGGAAATGATTGACTTACTTACTTGGGTCAGGGGGTGGGGCAGAAGAGAGATGATAGTTCACAGAATAACCTGTGAACTTTCACCCCTCTATATGGAAACTTGTTTCAGGGTCAAATCCTTGTAGCTGCCTTCTTGCCACGGTCAATGCCAGCCCTACTATTCACAACACTGCGGCCATCGAGGCCTAGGTACGTAAACATTTAAGGAGTTTTTAAAGTTCTTTACATCAAAACAGATTATTTAAAGTTTCTGTTGATAAGCTTTTCAGCATTTAACATCTATTATGTTAATGATGATTTGAAACAATGTGACGACTGCTGCTAAACTGTGTGGCTAAGCGCCTTTTTTTTTTTCCCCTTAAAAAAGAAAAGAAAAAGCTCTATCTGTTTCATGTGGAATTTCAGAGTAAAACTTGAATGTGCAACTGCTGTATAATAAAATGGGAAAGTTTTTTTCTTTTTTTTTATGTTAAAAATACGCCTAAACACTATTTGAATGTCATTACTAAATGTGCTTGTATTTTGTTCAATAACTAGGTACACTTGGCACAAATGTTGCCAGTTAAACAGTTAACACTGCCTCCTTTCACAAGATGAGAAGAGAGACATTGGAACCAAAGTAGTGTGTTTAAAAATAAATGGTTATCATTTTATTAAATATGTACGTCTGAAATGGGTCACTTGCCACTTTGAATTAAAGGATTGCTTTAGAATTTTTAAGTTGTTCTTTTTTGAAACCATTGATTTGTGTCTCGTGTGTCTGCGTGAATTCTGGTTTATACAAGATGTTAATGTATATAAGGCTGAGGTGTGTTCATTTGAGTTGCATCTGTGAAACATTGTTAGAAACATTTTTGGAAGCTCCGACTTACTCTTTTAAATCCCAGCGCTAACTTTAGGACTTGTTTTACTTTTATTTTTCTGGATAGGATCAGTTCTTAAGAGCAGCCCCAGTAACTGGAGGAATGGGAGCTCAGCTGATGAGAAAAATGGGCTGGAGAGAAGGAGAAGGGCTGGGAAAAAACAAAGAAGGCAGCGTTGAGCCTATTATGGTTGACTTTAAGACGGATCGAAAAGGTAAGCCCTTCTGTAAATGTCTTATGGCTGCATAAACATACACGTGCCTTCTTTTCGAAGATGAAAAAACTTACGACTTTATTTTACTTAGATATAGTTTCACCATAAAAAGAATGACATAAATGGTATTGATAGTGTGGTTTTTCAAGACCTGGCTGATTTATATGTGGGCTTGGCCTTATGCCTGCAAACTCTTCCAGAAGTCCTTAAACTTTTGCTATCCTTCTCCTTCCACCTTTAAAAAAAAAAAAAAAAAAAAGGTGCTCCTCAGTGGTTCTTAAGCGAGGGATATGCATCAATTGCCCTGTTCTTTCTCCATTCAGCCAATTAATGT
>NW_010579293.1:483715-501554 GCF_000705375.1 Tinamus guttatus | reverse complement strand
TTCCTTTCCTCATCCTGCTTTTGTGCGGGGCAAGAGTAGGGTGCAGGATTAAGTACATTTGAGGCAGGGGAGGGGCACTGAGCACACAGCCCCTACACCAGTACCACAGGCACCCTCCACGAATGACTCATGTAGAGTGCATCAGACATTCACCCCTGTCCTAACTGAAGATATATAAAAAAGGTGTGCGAGGTTGCTTAAAAAAAAAAAAAAGTTATGCCACTGACATTTTAAGGCTCTCTCCCCTACCCCTGTCCTTCCCCTTCACCATCCCTGATGTTCATGAGGGCTTTGCCACCCTGTTTCTCAGTTAAGCTACTGTTAAAATTGTTGGTACACTGCAGAGTGCAAAGCCCCAAGTGACAAATATAGAGGTGACTACCAGGGGAAGGGGTGGAGAAGGGAGAACTAATGCGCAAAACTGTTTTTTTCCTTTAATTTCTTTTGGTGGAAGAAGAGCAGCAACCAAAGTTGCCCAAAGATGTCACTGGTATTTGTCATGGGGTCAGGGACGGATGAGATGTTTGCATCAAGACTGTTTTCTTAGGAGCTGCTGATAGAAACTCTCTGTTCAGCTGGATCTAAAGCCCCCTGATGTCTCAGGAGCTTTGCAGTCTCTTTGTGCAGACATACAAAAGGTTTTTAAGCTCTGGTTACGGAATGATTTGAAAATGTACACTAATTTACTTCTCAAACACATCATGTTCCTTCATCCTCCACAGGCTTAGAAATCAGGAAATTGCATGTCAGAACTGGATGACTTGTCTTTTTCTTGCTTGATTCTTCTGAACCATTTCCATAGAAACTTTGGCTTCATAAAATGGGATCGGTTCATCCAGCTGAGGCCTAAAACAGAGCAGGGTGTGAGAGGCGCCTTGCGGGCACGCTCAGAGCAACGCAAACATCCCCGGACTCCTGCTAGACACTTTGCTTGCACTGTGTAAACTTTACTCCTTAAACAAAAGGAAAGTTTTATAGCTTCACTTGGATCCACAGAAGAAAGTAAGAGCCGTAAAGTAAATGGGAAGCATAAGTTTAAAGAAATTGCTCCTGGGGGGTTAAAAAAAAAAAAAAAAAAAAGGCAGGGAAGGCTTTTGCTCAGGAGGAATATTGTTATAGTGCCTGAAGAATAAGCACTTTCCATTTCCCCTTCATTGTGGCTCTCTTCATTATCTAGTGAAGCAGCCACTCTTTTTACACAGAGGAGTATTAGACAGCCCTATCTTTTTGTACCGCCAACACTATTTCCCAGCCACACAGCTGCTCTTTCCCCCAGATTAAGTAAAGAATGTGCTGCCTGCTAAATGCTGACTTAGTACATGGTCAGAGAAAAAAGGAGTTTTACTGAAATTGGGCATTTTAACCAAAGCTCTTAATGCTTAGCCTGCTGTACTGCCCACAGAAACACACCGTAAGCTGTTTCATATAAAGTACCCAAGACATCTTTTCCACAGCATCCCAACATCAATACCTCAGCAGTGCAGCACTAGCAGGAGCTGTTTGCTACTATCGATGAATAATAATAATAATAAAATTTACCTGAAAACAACGTTACTTGATAGTTTATCCATTATGTCTTCTAAGATGCGTATCTAAAAGAACTGTCAAGGTATCAACGTACATATGGACAACTGATCTCTCTACAAGCAGATCTTTGGGCGAGAGACCTGTACTGATACAAAACTGGCAGGGTTAAGGTTAACTTTCAATTTTGCCCTAATTCCAGTCTTGATCATCAGATTTACAAACTGGTTTGTAGAACAGAAACATTCCTTCCTGGAATAATATGCAAAAACAAAAACCAGACTATTAAAAAAAAAGGCAGACAAAGGCTTAAAGTTGACAAATGCAACAAATCCAGGTAGAACTGTAACTAATCTGAAGGATAATTACATTTTTCTTAGAGAACAGAGATGACAGATTTTGATATAAGTTAATTATCCCTGTCATCCATGCAGATATGAGGTAAAAATCAAAATAAGTCTGGGAAAAGAGTAGGTTTCCTAAGTTCTTAGAGCAGTGATACAATACCTTTTAAAATAAATCTTTGGGCTGATTTGCTCATTTCATGTAGCATTCACATCAAAGCTGTATACAAGGCTTTACTTAGTCTCTATATGAAACTCTGAAAAATAACATACCTCCATTCACTGTAGGAGCAATTTCAATAACACCTGAAAGTCAATCCATTCTAAGTGATCACCCTGTGATTTTTTTTCAAATGGTTATAGTATCAGCTCAAGACTTTCACAGAAGACATCAAAAAAAGATTTTTTTCTTTTATATTTTTATACTCTATGATAAAATGTCATTGCTGTGATCATAGAGATGCTATAAGAAACGACAGGAGAAATCTATTCAGTCAGTTCACTTTGTAGGAGAATAGCTACTAAATTAAAAAAAAAAGAACAAAACAAACAAAAAAAAAAACAAAACCAAAAACCCCAAACATAAAAGTACCTGTGCTATCATGTATCCCATAGATGCCTCTCCATTATACCTGACGTTCCTCAATCCACTTTGCAGTCCGTGGAGGGAGGGCTCCCTGCAGCGTAGTCAGTGTTTCACGAGGATGCCGCAGCCCTCACCTGCCTGCGCTGTTGTGCCGAGCCGCACGGCGATGCAGCAGACCGTGATCTGCACTGCAGCGAGGGAGCGTCCTCGAAGCCGCCAAGGTCGGCGGCCCTGCCGGTACCCGGCGCGACCCACCGCAAACCGTCACGCGGCTCTAAGGGCTCTAAGGGGTGGGTAGCGCGACAGTCTTTATTCCCACACAGGTATCATCTTTGCTCAATAAATTCTGGGTACAGAATACGGCAAATAAGGAAGAGCCAACAAAACCGAAGGAGTTTCAGGCAGTCCAGGTAACTGTAGGAGATTTATAGGTGATGTGTCTACTGCTCTAAAGAATAGAGAAAAAATATCTAAAGTGTTATGTGTATATTATAAGAACTTGTAGGACTGAATCTTCAAGTGATCAGTTCAGTCCTGTATTTTTCCAGAATGATTTATTTTTCACCACTGCTTTTAATGAGGCATTTTCTGAACATCCATGGAAGAAATACAGAGACTAGTTTCAAATGGGATCCTATGTATGGTTGCACTGCATTTTTACATTGGTTTCTCTGTTCCCACCCGCTCAGGTTACTCATTAGTGTGCAAAATGACCATCAAAAGGATATAAAGATACTTCCCTTGCTGTATATTTGACAAGTTCCATATCTCATCATTCAGAAAAGAGACTGTGGCTCCTTTAAGGAACAGGGAATGACTATCTGGAGGATCCAGCTTAAATAAAATAAAGAATATTATTATTTTTACAGAAATTAAAGCTAGGTTGTTATTTTATATTTAATGTTTTATTAACGCTGTTTCGGGACGAACGCTTCCCATGCTCAGCATGTTTCAAGTGAAAACTGATGCTATTTAACCGTGGAGACCACGAGAGAGCCCCAGAGACACTTTCACGTACATACCATGGTACCAACTGTCTGCTGATACATTGTCTTTACCTGGAGATGTTTTTCTGTAGTTATCCAGTGCCCCCCAACGCCCAGCAGTGTGATGATATCATGCTTGTGAGGCAGCAACTGCGGTTTTAACGCTGGCTCATCTTCTCTGCTATATAATCTCACTGAAGAAAAGAACAGAGAAAATAAAATTACTGTTCGGAATGAAATGTCTCTCTCTTCTGGTGTTGAAAAATGCAGGTCGTAGATTCTCTACAGTCTTATTTTAAGATAAAGATGAGTTGCAAAATACACATTTGAATAAAAATAAGGATGTCTCTACAGCATCAGTATAATTAAATTATGCTGCAAGTCTCATGAAAATACCTGGGAAAGCAGAACATTTAGGAGATTTAATACATTTTTTTCAACACGTTTTCTGTACAACTAAGAAGTTTATTTATTCAGCTGAAAACAGTAACTAGACTTATCAACTACTATAAGTGTTTTAGAATACTCTACGCTGACAGTACTGGCAACCTAAGTTCTATTTTTTGTATTAAGGCAGCATAAATAATGATGTCACAGCACTACTCCTTCAATGACTTCCTTTCACCCAATTTTCAAGCAAAAATTCATGTAAATTTGGAAGATCATCATCAGTAGTAGATGCTTCCACAGGAGGGCGCTAGGGTCAGGACTGCCTCAGGAGACGTGCTGAGCAGTGGCACACGAGCATTAACAATCTATGCGTAGTCTCGTGAGGTGCTGCAGCTGGCACTTAGGATACTTGAGGATTGAAACCCAGTGAAAAACGACTGCTTAATGCTCCTCAGAACAGCAAGCTGTCGGCAGTTACGCACCTCCAGCATCCAGAACAATATCCACGCCGAGGCCGCCCGTTTCTTCCAAGCAGCTTTCTGCCACGTCTGTCTTTCCACTGGATACATCAATCACTCGAGCTGGACAGAGCAGCAGGTGGGGGAAGTTACAATAAAAATGTAGAGTTTAGATTGAGAGCAGAACAGTTGCTTGTTTTTAAAAGCATCATGAGCAAATCTCCAGCTAAGCTACAGAATTACCCAGTATTTCTAATTTTTCAGTACAAGATCAAAAATCTGGGTTAAGCTAACACATAAGGAAAACTCACAATATTGCTATGACAAAAAATACATGTATTCTATTTCTTGAAATACTGTCTTTTACTGTCAGAGAAATACTGTGAAATACAGTCAATCCTAAGGTCTGGAGTCACTTAGCCATGTTATTGAGGTACTACAGGCTGGCGCAAAGGTAAGGAAGTACCTTATTTCCACGCCCAAAGCTTCCCAATTACCTGTGAGAAGAGCACCCATAGCAGTAATGCTTTGGGGAAGCTTTCCAAGCACAGCTTTTCCCCCTTACTCTACACAAAAACCACCAACATTTCCTGCCAGTGCCTTGCAGAGCCCTTCTCTTGCTTCCATGTCACGGAAGGGAACAAAAACCTATTTCTCCCTCCCATGGAGTCCCATCTCTGAGTGCAAGTCAGCTAAGAGCACCTGAGAGACCAAGTTACCTTAGAGCTGCACCACTCACACATCACATACACCAGTCACTACGGAGCCACCAAATTTTCTAATTCCAGCAAGTCTTTCCATCTTAGAATACTCACCCTCTCTGTAAATTATTTTTCAATAACCATTTCTTATCTCACAGTGTAGTTTATTATATAATTTCTGCACATTGTTTTAACCTCCACATTCCTCAGTGACATTAAATAAATGTTTAAATAGATGTTTTTACACATCTTGTTTTTTTTCCTGAACCAAAAATCGTTAGTATTTTCCTCTCATTTATCTGTGATACCATTTTCTGTAGATGACTACAAAACTAAACTAAAGCAGTACTACCAGGAGTAACTAAGGCAGAGAAGTAGCAGCTAAGGGTTTCAGTTTTGTTTTTAAATTATAAGGTTGAAAAAACATTGAGCAACTTAACAGCCAAAACACTTCTCACTTCAAAATAATTGGAAGAATAGCAAATAATTTTGGAGGCATGTTTCCAAAACATAATAGATTGAGCTTAAATTTTCCAAGTGCACTTACCTACTAAAGGCTGCCGCATACCTTGTTCCGTTTAAGCACACAAAGCGGGAAAGGAAAGGGAAAGAACGTATATTAAAAGACAACGACACTGGTCATTGGAAAACTAATGATAGCAAGAAAACCTCAGAAGTTATTTTTTTTTCCTCATCAAAGCATAGAATAGTTGAGGCTGGGAGGGACCTCTGGAGATCATCTAGTCCAGCCATCCCTGCTCCAAGCGGGGTCACAGCTACAGCAGCTACTCAGGGACATCTTTGAATATTGCCAAGGAACCTGCCCTTGTGCTCGGCCACCCTCCCGGAACCACAACATGCCTTCAGGTCTTAAGTCAAGCACCTAATATTTTCCACTAACATCAAATTATCTGTGTAAAGAGAATTTATGTTCTAAAAATTTAACATAAATGCATGTGACTACACGAATAAGAAACTGTAACTTCCTTTTCTTATGAGCTTCTTCAGCTTGCAAGTTAAAAGTATTTTTTCAACAAGGCAATTGGCGTGGTATAAATGTAATTTCTGCAAATACCCTTTTACTTCTTGAGAATAATTTTGACTGAATAGCCTCAAAAAGTGACTAGTCAAATGAAAAGCAATAGTTTAATCAGTTTGACCATTCCCTTATATCTGTTTAGCCCAGACTTAAAATTTTGTTAAGTCAAGTCAATCCAGTATTTCAAACAGACTCAAAGTCCTGTTCAATTTATTTCCCAGAAAACACTGCTAACAATTTCTCTCCGTCATGGAAAGGGCTGAGAAGTAACTTAGTATCACTAGTCACAGTGATAATTCATGCAAAAATTTCTCAGAAAACATTTGTGAGTTAGTTCAGTTCCTCTTTCTGCAACTGGAATGAATTCTAATGCAACTTTTTTTTTTCCCCTTCTATTTTTACGGTTTTTCTCTCCTTTTGCTATGGGTGAGTCAGAGAAGCATCAGAGAAGCATCTGACTTGCCTTGCAACATGAGCTTACCTTTACCCAGCAGCTTTTACTACAGAGTTTGAAAACTGCCACACAAAAGATCCACTACTGAGTTTATTGAACAGGCTTGAGAGAGACCCATAAACCACAAGTGAATTCTTACCCAGAGTGTATCCACTGTTTTTGAACTAATCCAATATTAAGCTTGAAAACTAATAAACAAAAAAAGCTTAATCTACATGGATATTTTTTGCTTTTAATAGGAACTCACTATATTTGTAGTTTAGACTGGAGGCAAAATACGTAATGAATATTTCTAAATTGATTATAATCCCCTCCTCCATATTGCTATTATATTTACTCCAGAGATTGCCAAAGGCATTTGTGAAGACCCCCTACTGCTAGGCTAAATATTAATCCTTAAACATTAACAGAAAATTGTAATTGAGGCATTGGATTTTTTATTAAAAAACAAACAAAAAACGATTTATTTTGCTCCCATTCTCAAACTCTTTGGAATGCTGTACCTAGGTTATATCTTTATTTAAAGTAAAGCCGGAACTATTTTTTCCCTAATGCTTATGTTCCACAGATATTTACAATCCTGCTAAACTCCTATTCACGTAAAGCAAACATGTATATAAGCAATATATACAATAGCCCTTTTACTGCAGAGATGGCTATTTCAGCAATTTTATGAGGCACTTTGCTATATACTGCTAACACAAGCTACTCCTCAGTGACAACTGACAGATTCATATTTAATATAAAAAAGCCCCCTAAACAAGCCCCAAGCTGAAAAAACCTCCACCCACACATGTTAAAAGCAAGCCAGCTGAAATATACGTAGCAATGCTCAGTTCGCTAGACTACTTATTTTATATTAACATTCATAAAACCCAAGACTGTCAGTCTAAAATTAAATCTGCCATGTAATCAAAAGTCATTCATACCTGCTGACAGGGCTAGGATAATAAAACAACTTTATATGTGGAGCACATATAAAAAGTTAATTACAAAGTCCTTTAATAAAGTTATCATATCATTACCAAAATATACGCATAAAATATTATCAAGTTGAATTTTAGAAGGCCTTTTCTAGTTACTTTTTATCCTGTAACAGCTGGCATCACAATCCCCTAAGCAGCAACAGCATTCACAAAACCACTTTACATTGCAGCACCTGTACTAGCTACTACTACAAGAGGATAAAAGGAAAACCCAAGGCTCCCCCAGACAGATTTCTGAAGAAAAAAATATTGACAGGTTAAAAAAATATTAGTGCCTTTTGGCAAACTGCAAGAAAAGAGGAAATTTAAAAATATGGGCATAAGTCTGCGGGGTCTTGGAAGAGACACAAAATTGCTCAATTCCTCGCTGAAGATCACGAAGGTCAGCAAGCAAAAACTGCCTGTCCCCCTGCTGTTGTGCAAGGGCCCCGCTTCCTGCGGCAGCCTGGGGAAGGGAGCTCTGCCCGGCACCGCGGATGTGTGCGGGGCGGCACGCGCACGCGGGGCCGCCTCTGGGCTTCCACTGCCACCTCTGCTCCCGGGAGCCGCGGAGGAATCGAATGTGACAAGAATGCTGTTGTCTCAGGGCCTAAAGAGCCGCTCTCTGGCTTATTTTGTCTCTCTGCTAGTTCACTATTCTTGAGTCAGCAGGGAGAACGCAAGGACAGCCCTCTGCGCCCCTGTGTGTCTGCAGTGCTCGTTGTTACGGAGTCACCCAGACGAAGAGATGACTATTAAAAACTGTAATTCTCCATTTGGAAAGCCTGGACTGAAAAACTGTACTCCTGTGCACACCAGCAAAGGAGGAAGGAGACAGTCGGGGACAGTTAACCTTGACATAATTTAATCAGATTATATCTCAACTCATACCTAGTTCAACAGATATAATTGTAAGAGACACACACAGGATAACTGTGACTACACAGCACTTCTCAAAAGCTTTTTGCAGCAGCCACAGTTACTGCTAGATGCACGAGCATGACAACAAGAATCACACGCTAAGAATAATACTGCAGTTCGGTGACTGTGCTTTCCGTAGCAGGCCTTGCAGCTCGAGGAGGGGGAAGCACCAGGCACTGGTACGGCAGAGTCCAGAGTCACTGCAGTCTGACCTTTGCAACAGCCTCCTCCATTGAAGGACAAGCTCTTCATAAAGGAATTTGCTACTTCCCTGCTCACTAAAACTAGCACCAAAACAAGAAAATAGGTTTGATGCAAAAAAAAGATGGCTTTCAGAGTCTTTTCCCATAACCTAGATAATAGCGTTATCTTGAGAAAAAGGAAAACAAATAAAACTTACACATTATCACAAAGCTGAAGCTACAGATGAACACACACAAAGTGCCAAATTCAAAAGTCATTCAGAACACAGGAAAATCCAAAGCCATTTAGCATCCAGCTACAGTAGAGCAAATTGTTCTATGGTTATGTCCGTGCCTGAAACTGAGCTGCCACGCAGCTTGATAAAATGCTATTAGAAATTGTTCAAGGCTGGTGAATATTGTATCTCAACTATATGATTACATCTGAAATGCTGGCCCAATTATGTAGATTATATGCTGTGATACTGGTAATTCAGTAATGTTTTCTTCTTGCTTGCAAGCAATATTTTATTTGAAAGTGAAAGGACTGGTTGAGCACTTAGGCCAAGAGCCAGCACTATTTTGCACTATTAAAGCACTATTTTGCACTATTAAAGCACTATTTTGCTAGAGGAAGAGTGCTATGAGACAGCCTCACAATTTAAATGAAGATCAAAATGACATCAAACACACCTAAGTATAACTTAAATACTTAATGAATGGAGAACAGGATAAACATTTACACTACTTAGGCTATTTGTAAAACTGTATTTTCGATTTCAGCTGAAGTTAAACTCTAGGTTAGGAAAAAACAAGCAAAGAAAACAAGTTCTCTTTTGGCACAAGCTTTCACACTTAAGAATAAAACTCACCCACAGGAGGTCTAAGCCTCTCCAGGTACTGCTTATCTTCAAGACTGTGTGCAGTAGAGATTACTTTAGCTCCTCTGTGCTGTGCTAACTGAATAGCTATTGTACCAAATGGCTGCAGGAAAACAACAACAAAAAATTCATCTACAGCAGCAACTCAGAGGTAAAGACTGTATTTCAAAGGGAGGTCAGGAGAAGCCATGGGAGTATCCAGAAATAAGCTTAGCCCTTTCATAAAATTCAACTGAACAAAGAATTTGAATATTCAGAGATCTATTTCTTGCTAAGTGACACCAAAGAAAGTTTTTTCATCGACTGGGAAGCTCCAGTACAACTTTTAGGAAATTAACTAGTTCTTTTATTCAAAAATAAGCTTGGATTCTACTCCAAGTAATTCAAGTACCATAACTGCAGCTGCCATTTCTAGCACTGGGCCTGCTTGATTGTTGAAGGTGAAGCACTACCAAGAAAAGATCTCCAGCCACATTTACATTAACAAATCTTTACTGCCACAAATTTAGCATCTTCATTAGCAACAAAGATTGCAGTAATGCAAATTATTTATATCTGACAGAAATTAACAAGCAGTCGTGGCAAAAGGAAAGAAAAAAGGTACTTCTTTCCAGCTGTACCTGAAGGCTGAGTACAAAACAGCAAGAACAACTACCTCCTCATTACCCACGTAGCATGTAAAGGACTGTATTCTTGGCTCAATATCTTACGTGGAAGGCCCCTTCCTACTAATTCATTAAGGATGATACGAGGAATAAAGCACCAGGCTTGATGAGCTCACTAAAGCAAATCCTGCATTTCTGGTGATAAGACTGCTTATGGCAGAGGCAATCTGTTCCAAAAAATTTTTAATATTGCACCATTGTTACCTACACTTGCTCCATCCATTACAAGTACAGTTTTTCCAGGAGAGACTTGGGAAAGGTAGTGTAGGGCTGTGTACGCTCGGACACCATCACGAACAGTTCCTGCTGCTTCAACCCAACAAACTTTTTCTGGTTTACGAACTATTTCAGAGAGAAAAAAAAAAAAAGTGGACGAGTGAGTCCCTGACATCACAGCAAGAATAGTTTTTAGATCAATGTCTAACGCATGAAAGAAAAATTTAAAAGTGAATCAACTACAAGTGTCATTATGATCCACTTTGTAAAGGTAGGATTCCAATGTGTGGTCCAATGATGAATTATTATAAAATTATGTCCGTGTATGTATATGTGTGTATATATATATATCTAAAGAATATATAAAAATATATAAAATTATAAAACAGCAGCTAGACCAAGTCAAAGTGGAGAAGGGACTTGCTATTCTGAAAACAGTCTGGTTAGCAAGATAACTGAAGTGCTTTGTAAACGAGGAATCTCTCTCTTTTTTTTTTTTTTTTTTAATGTGGACAATTTACATGACTTAGCTTGACACTAAGCTGGAGAACCATCAGAGCCTAGCTGAAAGTCTGGCATAGAACTAAACGAGCAAGCACCATCTTCCTGAGACACTAGAAAAGAAAG
This sequence comes from Tinamus guttatus, assembly GCF_000705375.1. The sequence continues at coordinate 490,615 of NW_010579293.1, read as the reverse complement.
ACTGCAGAAGTTCAGCCTGCCCCTGTCAATCTTTGTGTTTAGAATCTGGATTGAATCAAAGGAGCTATACAACAACATAAACGATCATCTGGGATCGTTTATTAGTGTGCTGGAAAAGAACTGTAGACTCGTCATCACTGTGTGTGTCAGTACATACTACTTAGCACACTAACAGACACACTACTAAAAGAAAGCTATCAAAGGAAAGGAAAAAAAAAAAAAAAAAGGCAAAACTATCCATCATCCATCTTCTGCCTCTGTACATAATGAGAAGGCAGCAGAGTCTTCCAGACTTTGTTTCCCTGGTCATTGTCCCCTGAAAATTGCTTTTTTTTCCCAGCTCTTAGTCTCCTCTGGTCAGAAGTGATGATGGTCCTGAATTGGGTCTAAGGGACGGGAAGTAAAAAACCCCAACTATTTTCTCTAACACTTTATTCTGCAACAGATGAGGTGACTCAGTAGAAAGAGAAAATGAAGCAACAAAAACGGAAGTTAGAAAGAAATAAAAAAAAGATTAGTCAGCTTGTGTGTTTAGGGAAAATATTAACCTGTTAAATGATAACACTGAGGAAAAAGCTTTGGAGAGTACAGAGTCTTGAAAGCTTCTGTGAATACAAGGAGTACACAGGATGTCTGAATGCTGCTATAGAACACAAGTTTCTTGGAAAATCGTATTTACTTGCTGCCTATTAGGAAAGGCAGATTGAACTATCAAGATACAATATGTACAAAAATTATCCAAAATACATGGACTACATACCCAAATAATGCTCATGAACTAGAATAACTTCACAAAGACCAGACTCTTCAGAATCCAGGGGCAAAATTCCTTAAGGAAAAAAAAACAACCAAAACAAACAAAAAAACAAATTCTTTAAGTCTTTAATTCCAAACAAGCACATGTTATAACAGAAACAAGACAGGTGCTCCTAATTATACTATTAGTCCTACTTTGGCTGTGGTGCAATTGCACTTGCCAGGTTAACTCCTCAGGATAAGAGCCTGTAATCTCTGTGCCCTCAGTACCTGAGATGGTGCCACAGTTGATCCAGACAGCATTTTGGAGCGGGGGGTGGGACGGGTAAAAAAGGGGGACGATAGTGACCGCTTTTCTGCTAGTGGCACCTTTGTCATATGTCTGAACTCATTTCAGGCTGCTCCTCCTCCTCTTCCTCCAGGCCACGGCCAGCCAGTGCAAATATGGGAGACCAGGATGAAAGATGAGAGGCAAGTGTTGTTAAAAAAGAGGAGAAAAATGCAGAAAGAGGGAAGGAAGAACAAGCTGAAGAAAAAAACATGGAAGACAGAAAGCAAACATAATAGAGAGGAGAGGAAAAAAAAAATCCACCCCAATTGTAACAATGCTTTTTTCCTTCACTGGCCAAGGAAGCAGAGTGACAAACAGGAGGTTCTGGCCTGAGATCAGACTTTGAATATACATAGGAGCAAGCAGAAACAAATTTTTTAAAAAAAGGTGAAAAAAGTTAGAAAATGTGAAGGTGTGTTTTTTTAAAGACAGGTGGAGAGAGAGAAAGAAAAGGTCCACAGCATATACTTTTCTAGATAAAACCCCTAACAGTGGTGTCTTTTGCTCACACAAATTTTACACTCCATTAGGCAAAACCAGGGGCTTTTGCTTAATATCCTCAGCAAATTTGTCTACCATTTCTGACAGTCTTTCACAGCTCCCATTCAACAAAGGTTTTCCTACAGTGCTCACATGTATCTCCAGCTTATTCATGGGTTTATTTACATAACAAAAAGTAGTCCAGAATAGCCATCTATAGTAGCTACTGTACAACTGGGAAATAATAGGAGGAAAAGAATCTCAGAACAGAGCACCCTTTTATAACAGCATTATCACTTCTAACTTACTTTCATATTTAAGTCATTCTCTATTTCTTAAATTTAATATACAAACATATGACAGAAAAAAATTCACTTACAAATATAAATCCTTTGTATTTATTCAAAGGTTGTGTTTTCAACACTTACTTTTCACAGCTAATTGTATCCTAGTGTATATTCTTAAATATTCAGTTAATGTAATAGATAGATTACAATAGAGACCTGAATTTCTCTCACATGGTAAAAAAAACCTCAAGAGAATATTTTCTCTGTGATTTTTTTAAGCAGAATTCTCATTTACAGGAGTTTATTCATGTAACACTAGAAAAATGTAGCTTTAGTAATGATTGAAACTTGAGACATTCTTTGTAAAAGATTACTAATTATGCTAGTTGGCAAGGCAAACAAGTGGTAACTTACCCACTACTTCATCCTCTGGCTGAAAAAAGGACACCTTCCTTCCAACTTACAAAGAACATATGAATATAAGGAAAGAAGTCATGAACATAAATATTTATAATTGATATTGAACAGGTATTTGAGAGCACTCTGTATCATTAACGTAAAAACCTAAACACCCTGCTAGTAGAACACACATCATGCTAGTGATGTTTATACACCAAAAACTTGATCTTTTGCTTATTTTATTCCTTTATATGCTAGTACACATAAGTATGTGTTTGAAAGACCTAAGGTTTAAATAAAGTGTCAAAGACTCATACACAAGTGAACGGCTGCTTTCATTCCTGAACGTTATTGTTGTCTGCACTAGTCCAAGAATTACTTTATATACTTAAAGGTTATTAAAACAGGCGAGATCTTATATTTTATTTAGCTGCTGTGCACAGCCTTTTTACCCTAAGCAAATATGCAGGCATTATAATTCAGTCCCTTTTCTATTTTTAACTTGAATATCATTTACTGATGTAGAAAAAAGTTTCATCATGAAAGCAAATACTAGCTCCTACTATTAAAGTTACACCATACAAAGACCATACACCATACAATTTTACATACTATTAAAGTTACACCATACAAAGACAACAATTTTACGGACTTACCTTCCAGCACAACTCCAGAGATTTCTCGACCAACAGGTAAGAATTCCTTCTTCAATTTCAATTCTGACAAAAGCTAAATGAAAATAATGGTTATAATTTTCTTACCGAGGCTCAAGATTTGCATATTTATAATCATCTTACAGTATCTGACATAGGCTAAAAAGGGCCATTAGCAAAACGTTATCAAAAAACAAGAAGCAAAAAAAAAGAACCAACCAAAAACAGAAGCACACATTTCTCATTTAATGAGAAAACCTTTGATATGGTTTTCTGTATTTAAATTTAGAAGCATACAACAGAAAAAATAAAACCAGAGAAAGTCATTAGCTGCCAGACCAAACTGGGACTTAACGTCAGCATGCAGAGGATGATAAAAGAGTTTTTACTAGAAGAAAACTCAAGATGACAACTGATCTTTCCCCATAAATTAAGAACCAAACTGCAGGTGCTGTTTATGGAAAGAGATATGCAGGAACACCACATCAATCCTGAGCCCTCTCTCTGAGCAGTATGGCCATATCCTCATATGGCATATATGGAATTGTGCCAATTACCAGCTAGGGCCCTGGCTTCAGAACATTCGACAGAAAATGTAAACACTTCTAGCTTTTATGAAAAATTAAGCAAATACCTTTGTATCTATCCAGCTCAGCGCACAGGCTCTAACTTGTATTTTCACATCATTGTCTCTTGTAGGAGGAAGGTTTTCCTAGGACAAATTTACATTATACAGCACATTACATTATACAACAGAGCATGAACGTGCTAGTAGAATCCTCTCCAGATCTTGAAAGTACTTTTCCTGAGAGTCTTTATTTTAGATTTCCGTGACTAGAGTGTTCTGGCTACAGAACTTTTCAGTGAAACTGAAACCTTTCTAAACATCAAAAGAACAGAAAATTATTTTTCTGTTTTCTTTTCCTTACAAGTTAAATTTCACACCACTTTCTGAAGCAAGTTTAGACAGATGCTAAAGGTTAATTAATAATGTACTAACAGGTGGAAGGAGACTGGTTTATAACACAATAGGGATGAGAAAATTTAAGGTATTGACTCAATCTCTTCAAAATCAGGTGAATATTCAAGTAGTCCAGATAACAAAAAAGAGACTGCACCGATAAGCATTGGTGTTGAGTCCTAGAAATGATGGGTACCTTGTAACAAAAGCTCTACTACAAAGTCTCCCCTTGCTATTCTGACTTCAATTTTCAGCATCAATATCTGAACTGATTTTAAGTAATTGAATACTGCTACTTCTAAGCACTTAATGAGCCAAGCTGGTTTTGGACTGCTCCCTCCACACAGCTTTTGGAGAGTTAGTTCAGACCCTGGTGCCAAAATCATGTATTTCATGTATTTTCATGTTACGCTGTAGTCTGCCTTTTTTTTTTTTTTTTTTTTGCCTGAAAGTGGAAAATCACAAGGTCAGAAGATATTGTTTCTCCTTCTGAAGTTAAGATATCCTGCTAAGTATTTAAGCTTTATTATTATTACTAACTCTTCCTAACAAAACAGCTGCTTTTCTCGTAAGTGTAGCAAAATGAACAGTAACTTCTGTCTGAGAAATACTGAGCTGAACTTTTTCTCACCCCAGCTGAGTTAAATGCAGGCAGCTCCTTTAAAACTGCAGGGCTTTTTGCCAAGCAGACTGACCTCCTGCTCCTCCAAACTAATGTAGGATCTCGCTCTTTGTTCTACCAAACACTGACAAGCCATGAGAATGCTGTAACTAGAACAATAATGCATCTCTTTTTAAACTTACAATCTAAGGGATTTATGCAAGGAGAAACAATTTCTATTTAAAAGTATTTTAAATTTTGGACCTGTGCTTTAGGTATGCGTAGTTGAACGAATCAAGCATGGCTACAATACAATAAGACTGTTTTTATAAAGATCTAGAACCTTTCTTAAAAAAACAGTAAGAGACTATCGAACATTTGTGTGGTTAACTGCTTCCTGTCTTCATTATTTAAATAGACCAGCATTATTAATTAACCATGTAATCCTAATAAAGCAGATCTGCGAAGGAAACTCTTCATCCAAGCTACTGACTTAGCCACTCTCAAGGCCGTTTAGATCTCCTTAGATGACAGGCTTTCCTTTTCCTCTCTTTTTTCAGTGCTTATTCCTTGTTAATGATTACTTCTCATCATTATAAAAAAACTACAGAATTAGTTCCATGTCTGAAGAGCTCAAAATAGGCCATTAGACAGACAAAGAACAGATTGGGAAAGAACATTTTGAGACCTGTGTAAGCTTATTTAGGACCATACCAGAGCTGTCTTGCTCACCTGTTGCCAGTAGCTGCTTATTACTGTCCTCTCCTTTGGGTTGATATCAGCAATCATGGAGCAATCAGGCAGATGAAAACTACTAATTCTTTTACTAATTAGCTTACATTTGGATAAATAAGCTGATTTATCTCACCTCATAGCTGCACAACTGCCAAAACTATTACAGGGAAGGGAACAAAAACATGCAGCAGAGACAGGAACAAACCTTTTCAACAGAAGCTCAGATTCACAAGCAATTTAAGTTGACCTAAGATTGCACCCTGAATATTTATCTTGCCTATATCACAATGCACCTTCTTACTGTACCCTTCTTTTCAAGTAATTTGTCCAGTGTTGTTTTGTTACTACAGCTTTACAGCTGTTGCCCAGACATATCATTACCAATATTATATTGTTTCATTTTGATGCTTGGTTCATCTGGGTATATTATCTATATTAATATACTTCATATATGTAACATGTCCATTCAAACAAACAAATAAAAAAAAAACCCCACAGGTTTGTGTCCATGAAACCACTGAAGTGTTTTTCTTCTGTTCAAACACTCATATTGCATCAAGATAGACTTTTTAACATCCTTTTTTGCCTTATGCCTCAGATAGGCATGTGTGCACTTGTCCATTTAATGATAAGTACTTTTGGGCACAATAGTTTTAACTATTTTTTTAATAGAACGGTAGTGGTCTTCCTGATATTGTTTCTATAAATTTCAGAAAGGAAGGAATTTAAACAGAGGAGACTATGAGAGAAAACAATACTAGAAACACTGCCAATATAGTAAAATGCAAGCAATGTTTTAGTTTGAGTGTCCAGAAAAATCTATCCATAAGATGCTAATCCATATGGAACCAGGATTCATTTGTTTACTTTTAGAATACGTTCACCAAAATGACACACAAATCTATCACTGGCCTTGTCAAGTGCTCCTGAATGATGGTTAAATATTCCTCTCCTATCTTCGTTTACCTTTACCTTTCATTTATCATGTTCAGAGGTTATATATGTTCTTTTTGAAGTTTTCAGACTACCTTTGGCCACGCTCCTTCTTGCACTTAATGATTAATAGCTCTATTATGACTGGAACTTACTCTTTCCTGGAAGACAAATGTCATTTCCTCTCCAGGTGAATTCTGCTGACCGTACAGGGCTTTCATAGTGATCTAAAAAAAAAAAAAAACGATAGAGCAAGCACACTGTAACATATGCAGCGTCTGCAGAGCAAACAACCAGCTAAAGCTTTAAGGTACTTTTTAAGCTGAGCAGCAATTGCTTGCGAACCACAGGGTGGGAACACAGAGTCTCCGCACCCTCCCAGCTCTCCCAAGTTTTAAAGCGGTCAACAGGGAGAGCGCGATACGATCCTACCGATGTCGCTGATGGCAAGACCGCAAATAGTGGGAATTGCCTATTGTGCCAGCTGTGAGCAGGATTTACCAATCAGTGGGTTCTTCAAGGCACGGGGAAAGCCCAGAGGGACCGCTGGAAACACGCGCTCCCGGCCCGCTCTAGTCACTGCCCGGCGTGCCCGCGGGCCCGCACGCAGCGCCCGGCGCCCCTCTGCTTCCTGCTGCTCTGTCGGTGCTGCGCGCCCGCACACGACGCGCCCGGCGGGGCAGCAGAGGGGCCCTCACCCAGCGCGGCCTCCCCGCCGCGTCCCGCCGAGCGGCTCCAAACCCAGCGGGGGGCCAGGGAAGCGC
>NW_010579293.1:352968-482708 GCF_000705375.1 Tinamus guttatus | reverse complement strand
TCGGGGCAGCGGAGCCGCCGCGCCGCCCTGCGCTTGTCCCGTCGTGCCCCTTCGCCTTGGGTTCGCGGGAAACTTCGCGGATAATATTTCCTAGGGGCATCTTTTGTTCTGATCCAGCTGCTCCCGTATGCTGACAGAAATGCTGCTCCGGCTTTTAGGAAACGTTGTTTCCTGTGAACTCTCGCCTTTTGCAAGGGTGTGGATATCTCGATAGGGAAAACGCTTCCATAGCTTGTTAAAGTGAGAGAGTATTATTTAGTGAATACACAGTGCCAGCAAAATAGCTGGCGTTCCAGATGTGGTAGTGTGGCGCTCATTAACGCGAGGATCAGTCTGCTTTCTGCTGCCACTTTCCTTCCTCCCCTGCTATTTGCAGGGTTTGCTTTTCGTTTAGAACTTGTACTGCATCGTATACAGTTTATTTAAGATCGTGGCTGCATATTTTAATGGAATTTTTGAAGTAAGCATACAAGCGCATGCATTCTTTACCCATATGGAAAAGCTATGCTGTGTATTTAGGTACTGATGACTCTGGAAAGTCTTTCCCTTTGCAGTGTTATTCTACACTCAGTCTTAAACAACCTCTCTTTCTTTATCTATTTTTTCCTCATTACCAGTAGCCTCCTTTGAATATATCCTGCTGAGATTCTTTTACATATAGCTTTCTAACACGCCAATGAATTGATTATTAAATTCTTCTTGCCTCTTTAAAATCCTCACGCTGCATCTCCAAAGTGCAGCTGAGGGCTGAGGTATGGAAGGAGGAGTCTTAGATGTCATCTGTGTTCAGAATTGCAAACACAGAAAGGAAGGCTGTGTTTGTCTGTGAACGATAGTGAAGTGTCCTGATTGCATAGAGGAATATAGGTAGAGGAAACAGTTGCATTATTTCATTAACTTATGTTTGAAGATGTGTTGCCGCGTAGGTTTAGGCATGCATGTGAGTCCAAGCAGTTCTGGCCCTTTTAATTTGCGTGATTGGCACTCGTGTGCTTGCAGGGATTTTGGCAGCTTTACAGGAGTCATGTTTCGTACAGATGAACTGTTTCTGAACAGTTTCTCCAGTGTGTTGGGCTCAAACTTCATGTGAGCTGGGCAGGCCTTGCTTTCCACTTGCCACTTCAGAAACTGCATTTAATTATTTCAGTTCTAATGTTTCCTCTGTAGTGTCCCACTGTTTTTACTTCCAGATAAGATCCTTTTCAGGGTGGCTGTATTTTCTTCTCCTTTATGACCTGGTTCAGTGGAATAACTACTAAGATGTAATAAAGTAAGAGTTGGTATCTCAAAATAAACCCGTGATCTGCTTTGCCTCCTCTATCGTTGCCGTTGGCTGTTTGGTGGAAAGTCTGTGTGTCCTTTGCTTAATACCTCTAACCATGCAATTAGATTAGATTTGGATTCAAGAAAAATGAGCCTAACAATTAAATCATTCTAAATGATGATGTTGAATAGCTTTTTTTTTTCTGGCCTATATTTGTACTTTAATCACAGATTGTAATTATAGTTTTCAGTAGAATAGCACCAGGGGAAATAGGAGTATAATAGTTCTGTTTGTAAAATAAAGAGAGAAATAAAGTTGAGCAAAATGTCAGCAACAGCCTGCAGAAATTTGAGGAGATCATGATGGGCAATTGTCAACTATGAACATTGCTTAGGCTGTCTTCAGTAAGGGTAGAATAAATCATAAGTGCAAAGATTAGTTTGTTATATGTATTTCAGTTAGGGGCTGTCTCTCTGTTTGACCTAGTTGTAACTGATTCATACTAAAAAAGTGACCAAATCTTTTTTTACCAGAAAGCATAGTTACTTTTGACACTGTTGTCTACTAGAAACTTTGAATGCCTATTACAGTTAATATGACTGTTGAACTTGACAGGATCCCTATAGAATAAGCTGTTTTTCTTTCTCATTGTGCACTATGACATGGGGTTGTGCAGTAGGCAATTAGAAGTCAGGGCTAATGTGAAGGATATATTACTTGTATACTTGAAACTTCTATATGGTGCGTGCCAGAAGTAGTTACCCTTTCTCTAACAGTACCCTTCCTTTAAAAAAATAAAAAATAAAAATCAGATTATAATATTGTATTAAAATTAAAAAAAATAATATTTTGGGGGTGACACTGTTACTCTAGATATGTCAAGCGCTTGATATTTTAATGACAGGTTGTCTATTTATAATTGAATTTGCCACTCAAAATCCTTCATAAAACAAACCCAAGAAACTATATAGCTTTTGGAGTGCACATGTAGATGCCTAGTTAATTAGCCATGTGTGTGGCAGGGGTAGAGATGCTCAAATTTTTAATAAAAATGTGCACTGTATGTATAAGAGAAAATATATTGATTGTTAATTACTGATCTTAACAACTCTTTTTGCTTTGAAAGGGTTATTTGTCTACTTAGCTCAGCGTGTCATAGGAATAACTGCTTGGCCAGTACAGAAAATGACTGGACATGAAATCATTTTGCGTGGGAGGATTAGAGAGTTATCCTAAGCCCTTCTCTGTAGGAGAGGTTTATTTTTCTGTTATTTCTGACATGTTTTTGTGCTTTTTAGCTGCCTCGCAGAGGGAAAAAATCTGCTCATGAATCTCTGCAGTGGTTTTTGTAACTTGGGAGGTTTTCGTCTCTACTTGAACATGATAGGTGAGCCGCTCTGTAGGTCCAAGAACTCGTATAATGGAGTGGGGGGGAGGTCTCCACTCTGAAAACCTATTTGGCAGCCCTTGTGAACCCCTTTTGAGGGAATGCTCTTCACTGAAGAGCTACATCGCCTTAGGGGGAGGATGTTTAATGCGGGATTTGACAATTCCTAGAGATCCTTGTACCTATTTTAAGTATTTTTTATTATTGCTAGAGATTGCTTAATAATGTTAGCAGAGTAATAATAGCGATTGCCTGCCTGGTATGAGAAGGAGAAGGCATGAGAAGGAGAAGAGTTTTTTAATTAAAGATCTTCCATGAGCTCCCTGTGTGACCTTGGCAGTGTCACTCAATTTACTGAATGAATCTAAACAGGGTGCGAATCTTCTCAGGCTTGGATGTTGTATGCAGTTTATAGTCCGTTAACAACGCTATGACTAGATGATAAAACAAAAATAAGTTTTGCATTTTTTGACATTATCTTCTCTGTGATCAATAAAAATGCAGAAAAAAATATATGAAATTATGCACATTCAGTTTTGTTTTCTCTTCTGAAATGTATTAAGCATGCTTGTATTTAATATTTTCCTTTTGCATTCATTTTTTCTAAGATTAATGAATATTGGTAAAATGTTAATTAATATTTTAGTAATTGTTTTTTCTTTTGTCTGCAAAGTTGGCTTGTCATCAGGCTTGTGCACGTTAAATGCATCTTTAGAATGTTGAAATGAACATGTTATCGATGGCCTGAAGCTTAATCCTTAATGTGCATTTCTTGTCTAGTAACTATGCTTGAAAATCATTTGAAAGTATTTTACCTCTTGGCTCTCTGTGTTAATACTGTACATCAAGCAAGCCATGATAATACTGTTAAAATAACATCATGAAAGACCTACTGTAGTTAGAAATCAAGGTGTTGCTTTGTATTTTGATGTCTAGCTGCTGCTTATTTTCATGGGGGTTTCATCGTCTTTTATGGATCTGTTCCTGAGATCCCTAGTTTACTGTAAATGCTGGGCAGTCATTTATCTTTGCATCATTTCAAGATTCAGTTTTATGGGTTCCTTGTAAACTTAAATTTCGTAGATAATAGTTTTTAACATTTCTTACAAATATACAGAGCACCTGAGTTTATATCTGGGGCTCCTTAAGGAGTGTTTATGGAGAGCCACCGAAAATAATAAGTCTTCACTGGAGTGAGCTCATGAGTAGCACAGTGTCTTGTGAGCTTTCATACATTACTGCAATATTGCAACAATAACCTCTTGTCACGAATGAGTTACATACAAGGTCTTTGTTTAGTGTTTAGAAAATTCCTAACATAAACATAATAAAATTAAGTAGTATCATTCAACCAGTTTGCTGGTTGACTGCTCTTATATTTTATCCATGTTTTCTAAAGATGCTTTCTAAAAGTAATGCCCAAATTTTACAGCTGAAAATAAATCAAGTTAAAGTGACATTTTTAGCTCATCATAGTAAAACACATGCTGCTTCACAGTAAAAAAAGGAAAAAAGAAAAAAAAAACACCCAACGACAGAAAAACCTTCCATCTGGAATTGCGTGCACTGTGTGCAGGTCATGTGTGGACTTCTGGATATCCTTGCTAGTTACCTGCAGTTTCTGCCTTCTGCTTCTGGTCCCACATTTCCTAAAGGGAGAGGCAGGCAATTTCTGCATTGCTGTTTGGTGCTATGATTTGTCTGTGGTTCCACTGAGCAATGTGCTAGGGATGGCTAAATCACCTTCATTGCATTAACCACCCACAGATATCTTTAAGACTTGCAGGACTAAAATAATCTGCTTTAAAATGAAAGCTGTATGTTAGAAGGCTTACTGAAGGTAGTGGCAGACAACTATTGCAGAGCACAGATTTCTGTTTTCTTAAATCCGGCATCAGGAATTTCTGCACCGATAACTTTATTAGGCCTTGAAGACCACGGCTACATTAGCTTTACCAGCAGGCAGCTGTCATCTGCTTTGCTCTTCATCAGAGCAATCTGTACAGCCCCATGAAGATTTTCAGTGAAGGACTGTATACTATCTTTTAAATAAGATAGTAATTGTTTTAACCAATCAGTTACAATTTGGCAACGTTTTATGAAGTAATTAAGTGGTCAATAAATGTAACAGATGTAACAGCAAAACAAATTGTTGCATTTCTTCTGTGATTCTGCAGGCCAGAGCTGCATTTATTACGTAAGAGCTTGTGCTCATTTTTTGATAGGATTTTAAGTATCTCAGTGTGAGTATCCAAAAACAGTATATGAGAAAACCATTAAAATGATGTCTGGTTGTTCATTTAAGAAAGCAGCCACACATCTCAAAACAAAGTTATCTATTGTCAGCACATCCTAGTTCTTTAATGTGTGCCAAATACCTACCTTTTTCTTAGCTGCCGTACCAGCAAAGAGACATAAAATACTGAATAGTAGGAAGCTAATCCCATTTGTTTGGAGCACAAGTCTCGTGCGCTCGTTTAGGCGCTGTGCAAGTCAGCTACATATATAACTTTCAAAGGTCAAAGCCAGTTTGTGCAGAGACACTCAGTTATCAATGATGCCTATTTTCATATTATATTACATCTGAATCCCTATAGCTATGTTTTGGAAACTTAGTGCTTCTATACTAAGTGTTCCTATAACAGATCTGAAGACTCTGAAGATACAATCAAGTTAATTTTGTGTTTTGGGATTACCTTCCTGTATTGAAAAGGAGACTTTTATTGTAAGTGACTAATAATATTCTTTTCATGTACTCTGTTGTGGTTATATATTACAATTGAAAATTCACAAGCACAGCAATATGGACTGGTCAGTAATCTGATTGTGAGGTACTATATTTAATATATTGTAAAATGTATTTTTTAACAGGTCATGGCAGAACCAGTGAAAATTCTATGTATTTATTTTGGCCAATTCTGCAATGAAAGAAAATAAAGACTGAGAAAATCTGCTCCATTGCCCAGTTCCAGTTACGTTACACTATGTTTAGACATTAGCTTCACGCTGTTAATCCCTGATCCTGCAAGCTGTTGTGTATGAACCTGTGCTCGCTGCCACACAGATCGGGCTGTTGGTGAGCATCTGTCCCAGGACATGGATGCACACGGGGAGAGCTCCTTTCAGGCAGAGTCTTCAGTCATTTATGGGTTCTGCACCATTTTCTGTGTTTATGGCGAGGCAGTTTAGATGGAGTCTCCCCACCTGCTTTTGCCTTGAGGAAGGGACTTCAGTGGGAGCCACTGGAGAAATTTACACCATCACCACCTCCTACCCAACCCTGTGAAATGCCTCCATTTCACATTTCTAACACTGCTGCTCTCTGCAGAAAAGAAACCCTTAAATTCGAGTATCTTAGAATTTTATTCTAGTTTTTAGGGTTTTTCTTTTCTTTTTCTTTTTTTCCTTTACTTTGGTCATACATTGGTAGGTTTCTAGGTCTGACAAATTTTCAGGTGTACCCTTGCACCCACTGGCTGATCTTTTAAATGTACTTTTTGATTAAATTAAAGAAAATTAAATAGCCTGCTCTGAAACTTTTCCTAGATTTTATGCTGATGTCCATAAGAAGCAATCTGAACAAGGAAAGATTGTGTGAAGTAAATACCAGAATTAGTTTCTGGAGCTATCTGAAACACTTTAACATATTTCTCGTAGAGAAGCATTTCACTTTAATACCTCTGCTCTTCAGCGTGTGTGTTTGAATTGCAAAACAAATAGCAAAATCAACAACAAAAAGAAGGAAGTTTTCTTTGTTGGCGTGAAATAGTGTAGAAATTAGTTGCTACAGGTCTTCAAACAAATACTACATCTAGAAAAAAGAAAAAAATATGCAGCAAATTTCCTCCTCCCTCCACCAGTTCTATTCTTGATGTCCTATATGGTTGTCTCTTCTTTTTTCAAGTTCTGTTTTGTAGAACTTTTTTTGTGTTTGTTAGATTTAAAAAAAAAAAAAAAAAAAAAAAGTTAAGATATATTTTCGTATGCCAAGACTAAAAAAAATGATGGCTAGAGATGATGGCTTTTGGAGATCTTTAATGACAGTTTGAAAGCATCTATTATTCCACTTAGATATTTCTGCATGTTCCGTTTGTCCTTTCTTACTCCACTTAAAACCAAAGTGAGTACATAATGCTTATAGAGGACAAGCAGCAACTTAGTGTGACACACAATACACTAGTTTTGAGAAATATGATTGAATCAAACTGTGCCTGATGGTGCTTTGCTGATGAAAGGTATTGCTTCAAGGAAGTGTTGGCAACCTGCCAGATAGCATGGGCTAGGGAAACAGACAAATGCAGTTTCATCTGTGTGTGGGAGGTGCAGTACTAGTTGGTTCTGTGATGCTACCTTGTTCTTCCCATTGTCATTGGCTAGTTTGTACTCTAGTAATTGAGAAATACATTTTTGAGCATCTTATACAACAATGGCAGACCTTATCAGTGCCTGATGTTTAGGCAATTGAGGTGAGGGAGCATTAGTCCAAAAAATCTTGCATTTCTTTCGACTCTTCTCAGTCTGTCTCCAGCTTCTCTTGTGTTCCCATTTTTTGTCCTGTCCTTTTCTTTAAATATTTTCCATGATGGAAGCATCAGAATCTTTTATTTTTTCTTGCATTTGATTCACATTTTGGATACGCTGTCTGGGAGTCTTCAGTAATCTCATTCTTCCTGTTTGGCTAATGCTGCTGCTTGCTGAGGTCTTGTCTCGATTCCTTCCTAGCCCCTCTGATTCGTGTCTGTAAAGAATGTTTAAGCTCTGGCAGAAAATAAAGGTCAGTGTTACATCTAGCTGCATGGAAGTTCATGCTTTTGTCATCTCCAAACTGGGCCTGCTGATGTGAATTGGCCAGGGATGTTATCCGTGCTCAGACCTGACTTGCAACCATGGTTCTTATCAGAATAATCTGAATGGAGTTCAGACTTGTACAGCAGTTTTACTGTAACAGTGTCATGCTTTTTTGATTAGTCGGCCATCCTTTTTGCACAGTGAGAAATTATGGGTGGACCTTAAGTCATCTGGCTCTGCAAAATAATTGAAATCTGCTCTTCTGAGACAGAAATATGAAATACTCCTGGCTTAGTGCTGACTTCAGTGTATCAAATGCAGCAAGGAATCAATTCCTTAAATGTGTCCCAAAGGTACATTGGTGCTACTACTTAAACATGATGTTTAAATGTGACATAATTGCTTAAAAGTTATGCCATCCGTGGATGATGCAAGGAAAGCCTTTGTTTTTCTTGTAAAGTATGTTTTTTTTTGTTTGTTGGCTTTTTGGGGGGAGGGCAGGGAAGGAATTTTTCTGAGTAAAGTATTTTCATGTGGCTCCAGACTGTTGACAAACACTATTATATAACTTTTTTCAATAGATGAATTATTTGTATTAAATAATTACATGAGTATAACCCAATGAGTTTAAACTGCTTTTATTTCAAAGCAAATTACAAACAAAAACAGAACTGCTTATGTAACAAGCCCAAAGTATTGCTAAGTGAAGCTGTCTTCTAAATAAATAAAATATGCCTGCATGAGCTTACTTGATGTGTTCTGCAAGGTTACATAACAGCTTGATACTTTGATGCCCCTACCTATCTTTGCTTTCTCTGCCAAGTTTTATTTTATTCTCTTTGTAATAGCTAAGATTTTTTGTTTTGGGGGGGATAAGATCCTAGTAAAGACTGTGGACTTGGTAGTGGCATCATTTGCATGGGCAGTTAAATGGGATTTAATAGTGAAATCTTCATTAGAAACTGGTAGTCCAAAACAAAGTCATAGTCTTTGACATACTGTATGAATAGGAAAGAAATAAAGGTGCGCTGGTTAATAAAAGCTACAGTGTGTGTGTGTGTGTGTGTGTGTGTGTGTGTGTGTGTGTACATGATATCTGGGATATCTGAATGACATTCTCAGTATCGGATAGTCTTTGTATCCCCAGATAGATCCCAGATACACCTCACTGGTGTTGTGGGAAGCAATAGAAAAGTCTGAAAACTGAGAGGATCTCGATGGATTTCACTCTGCTGCTTGTTTCTTAATGCAAGTTCTGGACTTATTATTGAGGAGTCATAGAATCATTATGGTTGGAAAAGACCTTCAAGATCATCTGGTCACGTAAAGCCAGGAAGGGGACCAGGAAGGAGGAAAGGTGTAGGGCTAAAATAGGAATATGTAGAACTGTGTTTTTTCTTAGTCTTACCATGTACTTGGGAGGTCAGGATAACGGCAATGGAGCTTTAACCTTTCAGTGATCTGTACTAGTCAGTCTTAGTTGTTGGTTTGAGGAATTTGAATGTGGTCCAGAGATGACATAGCTGAAATCTCAGCAGCTGTGACTGTAATCTTTTCAGCTGGTGGCTGTTTCTGCATACCTAGGAGGCCTCATTGGTAGCTGAATAATATATTTTCTGCCTCCTTTTTTTCCCCCCCCCCTCAGGAAAAATGGGGAATTCCAATCTTGAATTCAACTGTTTGTGTTTTATTATTATTATTATTATTAAACTAAAATATGATGAAGAAGTTCAAAACAGAGCACAGAACTTGGTCCTAGTCCTTAGTCCTCTGATTGAGAAAAAGCTAAAAACCCTTGAAGCACTATGAATGCAGGATGCTACCATAGCTAAACTTCTGGTGTTGAAATGAAATCTAGGAAGCCTGCATATTGAAATGCTTGAAAACCTTGATTTCCTTCTGTGGAGGCTTATTCTGCTTTATTATTCTTTCCCAGGGTCAGAAAACATAAATAAAAATATATATTTAGCTGTATCTTCCAGAGAGAACAATGGATGTGTTTACTGTCTACTCAGAGTGCTTTATAGTTAGCATTATTTTAAGAAAGATGGATAATATAAGGGAGCAGGTGGCAGAAGGCTACAAATAATGGAGACAGAGCAGCCTGCGGGCTTCTAAACTTGGTTTACTTTGGTTATCGTTTTTAAAGGTGGCAGCAGCAGTCATTTCTAGGAGAGTACCAGGCCACGTGCAAGAGGAAGCCCTTGGCTTTTCTGGTAACCCTCAGGTATCATTCTGAAGTAGCTTAGATGTTGATGACAAGCCATGCTTTACAGCTGAGAAATGAGATGGAGAAGCACTAGGCTAAAGTAACTACACTGAAGGAAAATGAGCTAAAGAGGAAAAATGGGAGCCCGTCTTAATCTTGCTTACAATATCTTAGTTAAGTCTTCTGTGGGAGTTATATACTTGGGACCATGTGTATAAACCTAGTATTAGGCTTGATTTTTCTTAATTATTTTTGCAGGGTACCTGAAGTTTCCTTTGCGTTGTATACAAGCTAAGGGAAAGCATTGTCTAGAATTCTGTGAGTGATTCTTCTTTTGCTGAGAAAAAGGCTGGAGCTGGTGTACTGGTAGGCATCCAGGAGGGTGGTTGCACCTTGTTTCAGATACATAACTTAGAAGTCCTGTAGCAGTGGTAAATGCATCTTAATATGGATGACCAAGTTATTGTCTCGTTCTGAGAGCTTAAAAAACAGGTCATGTCCATGGAGAGCTACCGTTGTGGAGCTGATGTGCCTATTTCTAAATTTCCAGAAGGTTCCGTCACAGACTCTAAGTGACATGGAAGCATCAGGAAAAAAGGGATCGATTAGTGAGGTGGTGGTGGAGTAACCAGTGTGAAAGAAATCTCACAGAGGAACTTCTTGAGTGATGTTACCCTTCTTCCTAAATAACAGGAACTTGCATTCCTAGGATTTGTGTTTTTTATGTTCCTCTCTGGTATCCGTCTTCTTTTAAATAGCCTTAGTTTTGCAGTGACCTCAGAGTTGCACTGTAAGTTGAATTGCCGAGGTTAACAGACTTCCCTCTTCCCGCTAGGAATGGTCTCAATGTGTCAGGAAAGTATTTGGCAGTTGTATCTAGTTTGTTCTGTTTGAAAAATATCTCAGCAGCTGGTTGCTATAGAATCATTATATCTCTTCCAGATTTTAATGTTTAGTGGGTTGGATGCAGTGAGGAGGTTATTGGCAAGGTAACATAGAAATGTGTTCTTTCCCTCTTGGGGTGATGTTGGCTTTCTGCCTCTTTGTGGGGCTTCTTTATTACTGTTTTTCAATGGCTTGCATGTGCAGCACTGGTGGTGGATGCCCCGACCTTTGGTATTGTGTTCCTGGTTACTCAGAGTTTTGGCCGGGCTGTAGCATTTTAATGTTGTGGCTCATTTTTTGTCTTGCTGCTTTGTATATCAGTTCGACTGGTATGCCAGTCTGGAGAAATGTATTTTAAAAATTAAGTTGAACTGAGTTTCCGTTATAGGTCCGCAGCATTTAACTTTGTGCTAAAACCAGTAATAAAATTACATCTGTTTTGTAAATGTTAAAATTGTTCCAAGTGATGTTTGTTTATTTAATTATTTATTTTAAAGCAACTTGGGGAGAATCATAGTTGTTATTTCTGCCTAGTGCTGTCTTCACAAGTGATTCAGGCTCATTGCTGGTTTTTGGTAACCTGGGAAGGTTGTCTTCCAAAGCAGACTACTTTTTCTCTCACGGGCAGAATTATTTCCTCAGGTCCAATTGAATTGCTGATACACAGTCATCTAGAAGATCAGATCTTAAAGATCTGTATGTATAATCAAAGCTAATTTTATGTTTCAGAAATAAATCACCCTGAAGCATAGGTTATTGGCAGTCTTCATCCCTCTGGTATTTTTTGAGAATGACTTCCTCTCTAGAGTCGGCTTGAACACTCTCTCAGAAGCAATTTTCCCATGTATTGGTCTGTATATTGTTTGCATGTTCAGGCAGTATATGTTTAGTTCTTTGTCTTGACATCCCACATGTTTTAGTTTTGAAGCAGTCCACAAGGTTTTTTGACAGTCAGTAATAAAATGTAATACCCAGGCAGAGCTGTGGAGGACTCCTCAAACTTCAATGCAGGTTGGTAGAAGGGAGCAGTTGAGTAGCACAAGAAACCTGCTTATGTCTCTGTTTGCATTGGCTGCTGTTGGACACAGCTGTCATCTCTAGCTGTAGCTCTTGATACCCCAAACAGGGTTTCAGGCAAGTTTGTTTCCCTCTTCACTGCTCTTGTTAGACAGTAGGTTTCTTCCTAGTGTTTCCCAAAAAGTAAATAAGACACATTGTCTTAATATGTCTAATACGCTGTGCTGTTACCCAGATCCTCTGCCTTCATTTCAATTGATTCTTCACTTGGTACTCTCAATTCTCCAAGGGTTTTCACCCTGTGTGCTTTGACAGTGCACTAGCTGTTGGCAATCGCAGTTCTTGACGCCTCTGCTAGGATTTCATTTCTAGCCTGTTAAGCCAACACGAACTTTTCAGAAGGCTGAGGGAATGGTCGTAGACTTGGAAGTTGCTGATTTTTCTGTAGGGTGTAATTCAAAAATATTTTTCTCTTTTGTTCATTCCTTGAATGAGTTGGAGGCACTTTTTTTTTTTTTTTTAAATCTCTTCAAGTATTCCAATTCACAGCTGTACAGGCAAAGATTAAATGAGCCATAGAGAAGTGTATATCCTGGATCCTTGCATTATTCTCTCAATTGCCATCATGTGTTTAGAATTAAGACCATGTAGTCAAAATACATAGTGAGATTTTTTTTTTTTCAGTGTGCCTCAAAGAAAGAACATAACTGCTGCCATATAGTACAGCTCCTGAAGCTCAATATAGTTGTCACTGGCAGCATTCATTGGAGAATTAATAAAATAAAATAGTGTGAGTAAATGGCCTATTCAGTCTGTGATGTCAGTGGTGCGTCTCTTGGCAAAGCTTGGCAAGAGACAGGCTTTATTGGGGCTTACTTGCTGCTTTTTTCCTTTTTAAGCACATACACTGGATTTTTTTTTCCAGCATAATTTGGGTTTTCCTGTATAAGATTTGCACTAGGACAGCTGTACATTTAAAGAGGTTCTTTAGTACTTGGGATTCTGAAACTATTAACAGCTGTATTGAAGCAGATGGGTACTAAAATGTATTCATGTAATTTTTTTCTTCTTTTTCTCTCTGTAGGTGCTTTCTTGCTCCTTTATGTGAAAAAGTTAACTTGATTTGACTTACGTATGTGATTTATGCAAGTGCTGCTTTGGAAACCTCTGTGTTGGTGCGTTAAAAGTGATAAATGAGGCATTAACAGTGATAGAAAACAGTCCTGAGGCTTTAGGAATATTAGTTGTTGTCCACATCTATTATAATTTATTGCTTCATGAGACCGAATTACAGCTTTGAAAGTGAACATATCTGAAAAAATGTCATATGCCATACTTGGTGCATCTTGTGCCCCCACGTGTGCATTGTTCTGATGTCAAATGGTTGTTGAATATTGTTATTTTCTTTTTGGAGAGAGGAATGAGTTAATTTTGAAGCAAAAGTTTGTGTTTTGTCCTCTGCAGACAGTCGACTCTTCTTTGCAGTAGGTTCATTTATGCCTTCTGCCTTTCAGTAAATGCAGTGTGTATTTCAGGAGAGTTAAAAATGAAGTTGTTGAGTTTTTGAGATCCAAGGCGCTCTCATGTGAGGGAGGTTTGTGTGTGTGTTTTCCTAAGTGCTTAAGTATATGCACTTTTTGAATAACTGAGATATTGTCAACTATCTGACAAGTGGATACTAGAAAATACTGCTTGCCATTTTAGGAGGTAACTTTGTAGCTCTAAAGTTTGAGGAAGAGGAAGCCTCAGTATTCTCTCAGATTTCATTTTCAGGTCTTAACTCCCAAGGTAAATAATCAGAAATATATTTTTAGACTCCAATGGGTATTTTTAAAGCCTTGTCAGTTGGCAGCACTGACAGTATGTTGTGCTGCACTGCAGCCAGGCAGCGTGAGCTGAGAAATTACTTTGTGTAACTGCTGAATGCCCTGCCAGTTATGCTGCCTCTACTCTTTGACATTCCTTCACAGCTGCCCTTCAGCCTCTTCTGACGATGTCCCTGCTACAGGACATGGCCTTCAAACCGGTCTTCTGTTTGAGTCACATGAGGCTCAATTTCTGAGGTAAACTTGCCCCTGTTTTTAATGTGCTGTGTTGAGTAATCAAGTAGTTGTGTCCCTAATTCATGAGTGAAAGCACCTTAAAATTTGCAGTGGCTTCTGGATGAATAGGTTGAATGAATGGAGGCAGTAAGCATTTAGCTGTCAGGTTTTAAATTAATTACTCTGTGTGAATCATAAATTTTTCAAACTCATATTCTTCTTCCTGTACTATAAATTGTATGAAGTTTTCATGTGTGTCATTGCCACATGACGATACATTATAATACTCCTCTGTGACAGTAAATAAATATAGTCTGTGATCTTAAACCATTTTTTCCCTGCTATATATTCCCCCCTGCACAAATATGTGTGTATAAATTTGATTTATGAGCTGCAAATGTGAGCAAGTGAAGTATGTTTCTATCCTTCCAACAAAAAGGAGCTCCCAGTTCTTCAAGCAGTTTTTAATGTCTGTGAATGCTGTTCTGTTAACATGAAGTGTCTGTTTAATTGACCAAAACACGGAGAATCTTGAAAAACTGGTGTTGCTTTCTTTGTATCTTTTAGAATAAATCCTGTTTACAGTTTTAGAATGCTGCTTTCAATTTGTGAGAAGTGATAGCTGAATTAAGTAAAACGTGTCTGCCGCAGATACTGTGCTCCTCTGGGCTGGAAGCAGAGTGACCTATGAGAACTTCTTAGTCAAATTAGATTAGTAGATTACGTGAACCTAAACAGCTAGAAAAAAAGGAAGATCCTGTATGTTAAGTCCATCTTAGCTCAAAAGCGGTCTGTCAGAGTGCAACAAACTACCTTACAAAAAAGCAGAATTTCTTAAATTCACTTTCTTATATTTGAGAAATATTAAAACTTAAGCAAAGTTGAAAAAAATTCTTTGCCTCAGGGGAATTAAATTTCCTAATAACTCTGTTTTCGTAGGACAGGCAGCATCCCTTCTGTTACATGTAGTCAAATGGTCTTCCAATCTTAAAATATATTTGTTCATATATGTGATGTACACAAACTGTTTATTTTATCCTAACCTTGAAAACAGGATAGGAAAGGAAGAACTGTTTTGAGGTTCAGCATAAGGGTTAAACATACTTTTCTGATTTAGGGAGGCACATCAGTATATTGACCACTACCGTTGTATGTCTCCCATCCTATCCAGCTTGAAACCATAGAAGAAAGTAATATCCTGAAGAAGCGCAAGTTTAACCAGCTTTTCAAGAAGCTGAGCTAGAACTGTTACCGAAGCACTAAATATAAAACTATGTTATTTCTCTTTTATAGTAGTGGCAAGATGAAAAATTGAGAGAAGTTAGGATGCTTTGTAGTCTTTGCAATTATATAGACTAATTGCAATAAACAGGGAATTTGTAGTGTTTATTTCTTTTTTGTGTCTATGGGTAGAAATGGGTTCTCAAGTTAGTGAAGACATTCTAAATTTCTTGACTTGATTCCATGATTTTGCGTGGTAACTGGTTAAATTGATACTAGAGGTGGCTTCTGTGTTTCATTCCCTGCAAATATTGGCCTCACCCTGACAGACGCTGGCTTTCAGTGAACCAAAGTAGTATCGTAGCAGATAACAGCATAATAGAAAACTACTAACTTGATGAGTTGTAGTACTAATGACTTGTGTAGAAACTTATTCAAGGTTCACATGTCTTGCAAGAGGCTTGGAGTTAAAGTAGAAGCAGGAAACTAGATTTTTCTTCCTCACTGCTCCCATGTCTGTGCCCTGCGGGAACTTTGATCATGGCTTCTGTTGTGAAGGAAGTTGAAAAGAAAAGTCTATGTGAGTCCTAAAAAACAAAACAAACAAAACAAACAAACAAACAAAAACCAACCCAAAACCCTGATTTCTAGGCAATTCGGAGCCTAGAACATAGTTCAGTTTCCAGATCCTCATGTTGGGGGGTTATCAGTGGATAATAGAGGTGACATCTTCTGCATGCATTCGAGCAAGCTCTTCTCAAAAGTGTGAAACTTAGATTCACCTTTGTAAGCTTTTATGCAAGTGTGCTGTAAGAGCTGCTAGGGTTTGTGGGAAGAAGTAGACCTACTCTCCTTACAAATACCTTCATCTCTTCACTACCTTTCTCATCCTCCCCTGCCCTGCCTTTCCTGAGAAAACAAGTCTCCCGAGGACACAGAATTCAGGCATTCTCTTTGTGGAGCGAAGCTGCCGCCGCCTCGCACTTTCAGGGCTTGTACTGTCGCGTACCAGCAGGACTGTACCTGCAGGTATCGTGGAGTGCCAATGAATAGGCAGCGTGCGTAAGAGCTTGCAAATGCGACGGGTTTTAAGGAGTCCAGTAAGCTTGTTTGCATAGATATCTTCATCTTCCGTTTGGATGCAACTTGAAAGTCCTTTTTTTGTTGTTGTTGATTTAGGAAATGAGTGTTTTATAACAACTTTAGCATTTGATTTCTTCTGATCTAAAGACAGCCCCACAACCTTAATGTGGCATGCAAGGCTTTTTTTTTTTTTTTTTTTTTATGATTACAAAATACTGAAAAACAAGTGAGTTCTGAAATACCCTCATGGGAGAAACTTGTTATCTACGGTGAATAAAACACCCTGCTACAGATCTGTAACCTGCAGTAAATAAACCATTAGCTCTAGAAATAATGCTAATGTATGCAAGGCTTTTAATGAAAGGAATTTAATGAAAGGAATTTTTATCCTGGAAAGAGGTATTAAAATATTTCAGTCCAGCAAAATCACTCTTCTCAGCATTAACTGTGCAGACTGTGTCAGGTGCAAAATATTCATAACGAAGTAGCCTGCTTTCCAGATCAAGTATGAAAAATGCATTAGTGCACTAATAGTAAGTACCTCTTCTCTATTTGCTTGAAATCTGTATTTTTTTTTTATCTTCCGTGCGTACTGATTTTTAAGTTGTCTGTGTGTATCCTGCTTCTCATGTGTAGACTTGAAATAATTCCCCCCCACCCCGTAGCAGAAATGTAGGTGGTTCATAGGCTGCAACTTTGTGACGCTATGTTTAGATGATCCCATTGCTCCCTCAGTGCTCAGAGGTTATAGAAAGTTCTGCTGTGGGGTAGGGTCTCCAACATGCAGTTAGTTTTGACAAAAGCTGAAATCTGTCTGTTCTTCTAATAAATACTTGCTTCCACCTGTGAGACTTCTTTTTGGGGTGAAGAAAGCCTTAAGTAACTTCGTTCAATGCAAGGCTTGAGGGAGTTTGAGTTGCATAGGTGCTTGTACCTGGGAAAGATATTGAAAGCTTTAATGTTTTATGTCATTTAATATTTTTTGTGCCTTTAAGCTTTTGACTACTACTGTTAATATATTCAGTAGGATCATACATGTGCTTGTGTCTTGATTTTCTTTCTTTTTGAGATGCAGGAGACTGATTTATGTGGAACTGATGGGATGCATGCTTGTGTTCTTCTAAAAGGGAAACCTTTACTCTCTCATTTTGCAAAATGTATTTTCTTGCCCTTACCTCACTGCATATAACAGTTGCCTAGCCTTGTGGACACATTGGAAATGGTTTTGCTCTTTTATGAAGAGATTTCAAGCATTCTGGAGGGGAATACGTATCCTTACTGTACCAAGCGAATAGGAAAAAGCCCCAAAGCTCATTTTGAGATAACACCCTGCCTTATGCAGTTGGGCTCTTATGTTTAAGGACTTGCTAATGAACTTAAAGAACATTTTAAATAGGACACATAAGCCACTAGCAATTCAGTTTTAAACACATTTGACTGCTCGTTTAAGCTTCATGCAGCTTTTGTATACCTGGCAATGCAGGAGACTTTCTTTCAGTATGTAATGTTGTCTGACAAGCAGCCTTAACAGTATAAGATAATAATTTAATTTTACAAATGCCCACGGCTCTGTGCTGCTTTGAGAATCTGTTTAACACTATGTAAAAACAGCACAGGAAGTTTTTGCATCTGTTCACCCAATATTTGCTTTTTTTTTCCTTATAAAGCTGCTATTTAAAATGCTGTTTTGTCTTTTCATTATCTGCTAGATCCTTCAAAGTGTGTTTTTATGTTAAATGGTGTGTTCTTCTCCTTAGGTAGCATCAGATTTGTCATTGGAAGAAACTTCTTCCCTTTTCAAAAGTGTCCTGCTTATGTATCAAAAAGCATCCCATTGCTTTAATTGAGCTCTTTTAAAAGAAAATAATTCACTTTCCGCAAAACTAAGAACCATTGACCCTAATTCTAGCAAGGAAAGAGTTTCAAATCTTAGAACAAGCAGGAAAATACTCAGTTCAAAGTAAATTAAATGGTGTACTTCTTAAAAGAAACAAAGCTTTGGTAATTCGTTTCTTCGACAAGGTGATAGCTTCAGACTCCAGAATATTTTCTGTGTTCACTTGAGAAATGTTTGTTTGATAGCTAAAGTTTTCTAAATATTCTGCTAGAGCTGCCTGTTGCCTGGTACTCTTCAGTCTGAGGAATACTGAAGAGGATTATTAAATCCTGTGTAACGTGTAGTGCTTATTGTGTAGGTGTCATCCTTGAAGTAAAAAGGAGCCACTATCATCTTCCTTGGTGCTTTTTTTACACCCAGTTTTCTTGCCTAAAATGTAGCTTTGGTAATTCATTCACTCTGTTACCTTTCTGGAGCATTTTGGCTGAGCTCTTTTAAAGCCTGCTGTGTTCCAGCTGAGTAGAAGCCAGAACTTGAGTCAGCTGGCAAATACTCTTATTCACCAATTGTGATTAATTTTATAATTCAGAACAGCTTTCACCATACATGTTTGTTCTAATTCTGTGTTGTTTCCTACATAGCGTTTTATATAGGCTTTTAATGTTTCCTAAAGAGTCAGGATTATCTAAGGACAGAATACTGGTTTCTTTACGTTTGGTGTTCAGCAGTGTAACTGTTTACACTGGTCCTTGTAATAAGGGTTTAAGCTTACTGTTCTGTGGTAAGTGATTGTCCACCCTATTGTAGCTATATAGCAATATATACACATGTATAAAACTATGTATGTAGTTTGTGCTATATAGAAAGTAAGCCATCAAATATTACCTAAAAATAATACATGTATTGCTTTTCTTGAAGCCAAAATGGTAAGGTAGGTGTAGTGAGGGCCACTTACAGCTGTGGAGGCAGGACTATATGTGTGTGCTGGTTGCACAGGGCTGAGGATTTGCGGCTCTGTTCTGCATCAGTAGCTTTATAGGACAATAAAACCTTTCAGCTCAATATGATAATTGTTTTCACCAACTCTTGAGAACCTTGTTAAGTGCTCACTTAGTCCATATAACCCTACAACAGCGGTTATAACATTTTACAACATATTTCTGTGTCCCTTTTCTCTCGGAAGCTCTCTTATGGAAGAAAGAGATCACCGGAAAAAAGTTAGGATGGGTTTGCTTTGCTGTCTGCTTTATTCTTGCTCCAGAGAACAAGCTTTTGTCAAAGCATTTTGCTTAGTAGTGTTGGGCAATTGACTGATAAGTGATTTCCCTTTTTGCTTTTTGAAAACAACAAAAAAACACAAGCCTTTGCTATTCACTTTCACTTTTTTGGGGGGGAGGGGGGCTCTTCTGTCTGTTAACCTGCTGAAACCTGCTAATTTGTCCTTTTAAAATTTTTATTTTCTTTTTATTACTGCTGCTCTGAGTTACTGGGAGGGATGATGCTGGCAGTTAGCAAATGAAAAGGGGAAGAGAGGTCTGGAGTAACTTGGGTCCTATTTTCAATGTATGGTCCTATCAGAATTTTAAAATTAATCAAAGAGAAAAGAGTAGAATACAGGCTTGTATTTGGGGTGTTCTAAGGTGCAAGTTTAGTGTGTTGTATAGCTACTGTAAAATCTACATATGCTTTTAAACCTTGCTGTGTTTGGAATAAAAATGAGACTTCAGATGCAGTTCAGAACAAACTGGACAGGTTTCGAAACATCCTCATTCTCATGATCTTTACATGCATTTATGGCCCTGATGCTTTTAACTGATCTTTGCTGTCTGGTACTAGACTTTAAGCAGGATTCTTCCACTGGGGAAAGGTGCAGGAAAGTTACTTAAGAATGTTACTTAACAGTGGATATTTCTGACCCCCTTTGCTCATCTTCAGAGTAGCTTCAAGGAATGCTTGTATGTTTTTGCAAGATTTCTGAGAGTTTTATGCTGGGACTGATGTTCTTAAACTGATGTTATCAAGGAAATCAATATGATTAATTAGAGGGGGAAAAAGACTAGACCATTGAGAATGACTCATGTCAATCTCTGTCTCAGAATGAAGTATGAAGGCAATAATAGCAATATTTGACTCCAGGACATGTTTGTTCCTGCAGCTGAAAGATTCTGAAAACCTTATGTTTCTTCTATATCACCACTTCTAGCCAATTTCCCATCTCTAGTAGGTCTTGCACAGGTGTTGCAGAGCACTCAGATGTTGGACAACCTGTGCTTTCCTCTGACTAATGCTACACTCCAGGCTTTTGGTGCTTTGCCTTTCCTTCTGAGTGTACCCTGTGGGTGTACCTTGTGAGTGTACCTTCTGCTGCTCAGTGATTGCTGACCCATGGATGCTGCCAGATACATCTGCCAGCACAGCAAGAGGATACCTGCGTGCTGCTATGAAAACAGTAGTTCTGAAATAAGGCAGGACTGACTCATTTTCTGTTATATGAATAGCAAGAACCAATCTGCTCTAGTTTATTCTGTTGCTGTTCAGGGTAACTGTAAAGCAGGACTTGCAGGCAGTGGAGCTAACTGCTGAAGTTGATATTTGTGAATTAAATGGTAGGTCTAAGAGAATGCAGTGGCTTCATGTCTAGCACTTGTCGTGTGTTTCCTTGTCCTCCATACAAAATTTTCTTGAAGTTAATGCCAGGCTGGTATTAGGGCTCTCTTACAGGTGGGACATGTTCCTGAGTTAATTCTTATTTTTCAGAGTTGTGTTTATTTTGTTTTGATTTAGTATAGTAGACATCTTTTGAAAGGGGAGAGGTCAGAGCTTGACAACTGAGATTGTGTTAATGAAACTTTTTAGCATAAACAAAAGGAGAACTTATTGCACCTCTGTAAGTAAAGACTACCAAAAAGGAAAATATAAAGTTGTGAATGCTAAGAAACTAGTAAAAGCTAATTTAAAAAAAAAAAAGGAAATCAGAATTCTTATCCTACAGGATCTGGTAGTTTAGAATGAAGTCAGCAAATACTAAAGTGAAAATAAAACAAGATTTTTATTTCACTTCTTAGTAAAGCTTTTGGAACAAATTGAGTGATGCAGTAGATTTTCTATCACTGTGAATCTTTTTAAATTGAACTCAATCATCTCTAAAGAAATACTGTGATTTAGTTGCAGTCCACTTGGTACTAGTATTGGATGAAAAGCTGTTGTGATTAAAAGCTGCCTACATACATACAAGAGTAGAAAGCCATGCAAATTGTGCTAGCTGGACTATACGAATAATCCTATCATAGTGGTCTTTGCTTGCCTGCCTTCTGTACTAATTCCATGTGATTAAACTGGGAACACCTTAGGAAAGAGACTTTTGGATTGGATCTTTATCCCTTGCCATTCTGAAGTATTTTAATTTGAGTGTTTGGGAGCTATGTGCATACAGCTGGTAATGTGTAATAACCAGCTAACCAACTTCTAAATAACCAACCAACTTCTATTCCATGGGTATAGAAGCAGGAAATAATAGTACTAGAAGGTACCTGGCTCCTTAACATATCGTTTTCCAACTTTATCATGTGGCTTTTGTGCTACTTTTAATGTCCACGTGCAAAATACATTCTGCTTGTTAATGATCAGACTGAATTAGGTTTCTTTTCCAAGTTACACTGTTAACTTTTAGCTTGACTAGGATGCTTTTCGCCCCAAGCTTTCTTGGCTTCAAAACGGGGAGCATTGTTCCCATTCATTTAGGAAGAATGGTGTTAATATTAATAAACAATTTGGATATAACCAACTGTAATGTATTTAGAAAAAGACAGGACTAAACTTCTGGAGACTTTTCTTCCCTGTGCAGTCAGCTTATCCTTTCTGCTTTTCCATGGGAGAAGATAGATGCTTCAAGTACAAAGTGACTCTCAGCAGTCGGAGTACTGCCACAGGAATCTGAACAGCAATTGCATTGGTGACTTGCCTTGTTAAGCTCCTTCTGGTCCTTAGCAAAAAGTAAATGAAACTCTAGAAATTCTTCATATTTGTTTACTATTTAAAAATATTCCTTATAACTGTAAAAAGCTGAAACATGGAGGTATTTGGCTGAAGCTGGTAACTGTATCGGCGGTCTGATCTCTAAAGAACAAGAATCAGGTTCCCTGTAGGTATCCGAGATTGTTTTTGGTTTTGGGTGTATTTTTTGTATTTTATCTAAAATAACCAAGCTTTGCTGGAGCTGTTGGAGTTCTTTTATTAGTAGAAATTCAAAAATATTTCCAGCTAACATGGGGAAGACAGCAAAATCTGCTGTTAGTCTGTAGTGTCCTCACATGACATCCCTCTTGGGGTATTATCATAACTTGGACTTCTTGCAAAGGATGTGAATTTTAATCTTTTTTTTTCCTGTAGAAAGAGGAATGTTACTGATAACTTGTCTCAAGGACTCCTTTTTGCATTGTATGTCCAAACTGTCTCGTGGATGATACTTTAGGAATAGAAATGTTGTGCTACATTTTAAGCAAAACAAAAGTAGCTCTCCCCACCCTGCTTCACTTCGCTGAATGTGTTGACATAAAGGCATACAGCATAGAAATAGCTAAATTGCTCCTAATTAATACCTCTATGGCTTTATTGCAGTTTTTTAATGTAATGTCTCATTAGAAGAGCAAGAACAACTTTAAAAAGAAACGAGAAAAAAGTTTTGAGTCACGCTGTTGAAGTCCATATGTAATTGGCAGTGAAAGGGATTTCCATCCATGTCTGACTCTGTATGCGTAAGTGTTCATAGAATCATAGAACCCTTAAGGTTGGAAGGGACCTCTAGAGGTCATCTAGTCCAACCCCCCTGTACACGCAGGGTCACCTAGAGCACGTGGCACAGGACTGCGTCCAAGCGGGTTTTGAAGATCTCCAGAGAAGGAGACTCCACAACCTCTCTGGGCAGCCTGTTCCAGGGCTCTGTCACCCTCACTGTTAAGAATTTTTTCCTTAAGTTCCTGTGAAACTTTTGGTGCTTCAGTTTCTGGTCATTACCTCTAGTTCTGTTGGTGGCCACCTCTGAAAAGAGGCTGGCCTCATTCTCCTCACTGCCTCCCTTGAGGTGTTTATATACATGGTGTAGTTATTTTCAGTCTGACCAATTTCCAAGGGAAAAACATAGATAAGAGAATTTAATAGATAAGTAATTTAATTTAGATGTGATTTGGGCTTATCTACATATAGAATTTGTCTTTGTGCATATTTAAACTTTATATGAATAACTCTTAGTTAAGAAAGCACTTTTAAGTTTAAGGTCTTTAAAATGCATGGAGAAATGGTAGAAGAGTGTTTCTGTATATAGAAAAAAAGGATTAGTTTGTGAGAGAGTGAATGATTTGAAGTGAGGGAAATGTATTGCTGGGCTTATCTAGAATGGTCCAAGTTGAAGATGCCTTGGGAGAGTGCACTGATGTATGACTTCATCATGTGTTTCCTTGTGTCTCCTTTCTTCAACCTTGGGTGCAAGCCATTTTGTCTTGAAAAGTAACTTCTGTGTTATCCATGTATGTTTAAACACTTTATGTGTATGTACAAATAAATGTATAGCACAAAGCAGTTTGTTCTTTCTTTTCATCTTGCTGGATGCCTGTGCCCTGATACTGCTGTTCGCATCCATGTGCTGGTACGACACCTCATCAGCTCCTATGCTCCTCTGTGGGAGAAGCCTCACTATGCTCTTCTCTAGGCTCATGAATAATCATGGATGGGAGGATTTTACCTGTTCTCTCAGGACTGTCCCAAAAGAAGATCTTGACCTACTTGTAGCAACCTAGTACAATAACCATGAGTGGAGAAGTCATAAAATCTTTGGGCAACCCAGACTCCTCGTGGATTACAGAGAGGTGAAGTAACCAAGATGTCTGCTCTCTGTTGGGTGTTGCTTGTTCAATATGTGTGCAGCTTAGATGCATATCCTTCTGGTATTTATAGGCTGTGATATACGTAGAAGGAAGCGTTTAACTGAAGGATCTCTCTCTGTCAAATGTCGATGTGAGTGATGGCTTAAGCTTTTTGTGAGCAAGTGAAGGCGAGTGGCCCCGTGTTCCTATTGCTCTTTCTAAAAGCAGTGCAAATAGCTGATGCATCTTTCGATTCTTGAGCAAAGGAGGCTATTTGGGATGTTTTTCAAGAATTCATTACTAGCACAATTCTGCTTCTGGCAAGAGTTTTAGCGTGGTTTCCTAGGGAAGTAATGCTTACAACTGACTGACAATGCAGTTGTGCTTCCCTATCTTGTCTCTCCTTCTCCTTTCTCTTGAATAACTTCTGAACTTGTTGGCCAATTCCAACTGAATTTGTTAAACACTGCCAGTATAACTTAGGTTCTGCAAATATCATGAAAATGGGCAGTTGACTGGAGAGAAATTTTTACTTTCCTGAAGGGAAAGGGACTCAGTTTACCCATTCTGCTTTTCTGTCAGCTTGCTGACCAGTCGGTTCCTATGTAATTCTTGTTTTGTCACCCTGTAGTGCGCCTTCTTGTTGGGGAGGTGTCAGGAAGGGCCAAGAAGGTGGAGGGATGAAGGTGGTTGTGGCCCTGGTAAAGATGAGTGTACAAAGGGTAAAGCTGAAACTAGATTCAATTAATTCTACTACTAATGGAGCAATTGTTACTCTGGAACAAGTTGTTACTCTTCTAAAGTAATGTTGCAACCTGAAATGTCAATGCTTCTATTTCCATTATAAACAATTATATATTTATAATACATGTATAACATAATGATGATGTTAGTTGCTTTTTAGGTAAATAACACCCTGTTTCTATCCCAAAAAGCTTCAGCTCCAAAAGCATTTAAACAAAACCCTACTAAGTCACTTGACATTACAATGCTGTAAAATTCCTAATTTCTTTGAAATTTCTTAAAAACATATTTGTATGTGATGAAGCCTAAGCTGTTGGAATTAAGTGTCCACAGTAACAAAACTTAATTCCTGCAAAACTAGGGTCCTCGGCACTACCTTAGGCATGTAAAACGAGACCTCTGGTTATGAAGGAAAGGCACTTGCCTTTTACACTTGTAATAAGCAGCAAATTTAAATTATTCTGTTTTCCTGGAGTATGTTGATCTTTTTCTCTGTTTGCTTCCTGTTGTATGTCTATCTGCAGTCTAGTTTATTTTGATTTTTTTTTTTCCCAGTCTCGCAAATTTAAGCAGAGCTTTGTGCTCTCTTTCTCTGTTTATACGACCGCTATTTAACTTGCTTTTGGCCAACTCCTCTTTCTTTCCAAATTCTTTCTGTTCTTCAGAATGGTTTTCTTCCTTTTTTAACATCCAGCACAGAGGTCGTCTCAGGATTTCTTTCCATGCTCCCTTCCTGCTCCTGTCGTCTTCCCACTGCCTCCTGATGTGTTCAAGGTGAGGGAAGAATAAGCTACCAAATCCTTGGGAGCACTAATAAATCATGTAAGAGTGGTTTCCCTTAAGCAACTCTTTTGCCTTTTCTTTCGCTCTTCTATCCTGATACAATATCCTAAGTTTTCTCCAATTGCAAATTGAGTAAGTGAATCTCCTCCTTCTTCCTCCTGCCAAGCCTCAAGAAACTCTGGTTTTCTTCCTTTCCAAGCGAGTTTTTCATCTTTTTCTGCCTCTGTTCTTCCCTGGCTGCCCCTAGTCTTTTCCTATTCTGTATACTATGGAAATCTGTGCTCTGCTGGTCTCTCTCCTGTTACCTTTTTAATGCTCTGAATGAGCGTATAATTCCCTGTGCCATAAGATCCAATACTATATCCATGGAACTGAAATTTTTGAGAACTCTTTTTTTTTTTTTTTTTTTTTAACTTGGGAAGAGGATGGGCAAAAATATATTAAACATTCAGAACCGCTAGTTGTATGGGGAAAGTGATGGCCTCAGGACCATTACTGCCTGTGGACTTACTTTCTAATGGAGGACGTCTAAGACGACATCTTGCTGAGAATTCAGTTGGATCCCAGGCCTGCAGGCAGATACACTATGTTAGCTTGCTGGTGCTTAAAGCATCTCCAAATCTGGATGGAAAACTTTTCTGCGTGGATAGTAGAAGCTGTTAAATATTAGGCTGACCATTTCAGAAAAGTCATTACCTATATGGAATGCAGAAGTGTTTTTTTTTTTTCTTTCTTTCTTTTTTTTTTTCTAAAATGTTCTTTGGTAATGATGTAATGTGCAGCCCTTTCCATGAAAGTTCATTTATCCTTGTTAGCTGCACAGAAGTGCTCGCAGGACCTTTTTTTAGTAGCGAAGAGTTTCACATTTTGTCTTGCTATATATATATATGTATAGATATAAACAAATATATGTGTGTATAGAGAGACCGAGAGACAGTAGGTTCCCAAGTTGGAAGCCAGGAGAGTACATGGGAGGGGGGATGGGAACGTTTGGACAAAAGGCTATAGCTGACGCAAGCTAATGCCTTTTCGTTGTGATATTGATAAATTTCTACGGCTGTTCAAGCCATCTACATTATTCGCCTTCCGATTCTGTTCTCTTTTGCTTTTCTCCTGTTGCCTGGAAAACATGAGTGGAATCTGGCAGGACAAGAGACTGCCCTGACATTGTTGTGGGGCTCCGTTGCTGCCTATTGTCCCCCTGGCTCAGGCAGTTCATGTCAGCCTTTATGTGAAGGAAGAAAAATGTTTTCCCTTTTTTCTTGTAAAATTAAATTTTTGGGCTCTGGAGTTTGCTTTTATTTGCAAAGCAAGAGGTGTTAAATTAAGAGCATCTAACAACGACTCATGTTATTCTGCGTGTTGTGTCACCTTTAGCAGTGAATTTGGCTGGGCTGGCTGTGTTTGCTGGCTGGTGCCAAAGCGGTCTGGCAATCTAGTTTCATTTTTTTTTTTTTTTTAAATGTGCTTTAGTTTTACATGATAGGTGATAAAGCAATACAGTGCATTTCATGAGCTTTCTTTCTTTTTTTTTTTTTTTGGTCAGGGTCATTGACAATACACGTTTTCATGTTTTCAGCAGCTGGAAATAACTTTAATTTTGCTGTTATGTAGGAGTAGAGCTGTTACACCCGATCAAGTAGTGCAGCTTTGAGCAAGACTTGCTTTGCTGTCACTGAGATACTGTCTGTTGTGGCTGACTTCAGTCTGTTCTTTGCTGCATCACCGATTGTTTTTTTTTAAATTGAGATAGCTTTTGAGGATATTGTTGAAGCAAAATTGAAAGGTTTTCATATTTGCTAGTTTGGAAACACAATCATGGGTGTACTGGATATTGCCAAAACGAGCCATTTACTTCTCTTGTAAGTAGCAGGTCTTGTAGCTAATATTCATATAAAACTGCTTCTTCATTGCTTTTATTTTTCCCATACTAATCATTTGTAGAGTGATAAAGATAATACCTTGTCAATGGGAGATACTGGGAGATTCTGAATATCTACTTTGTCTTTTGTTTTTAGGCACCTATTAACAAGCTAAAAGTGACTGAACCATGGCTCAGTTTCCAACACCTTTTGGGGGTAAGTGCTTGATAGCTTATTCTGAACTATTCCAGTATGCAAAAATTTTGCAAAAGCGCATAACTTTCCAAATATGTTTGGTATGGAAATATTTATGGTTGTGCATCTTTCTGAGGTAATATTTTATCAGACTTGTGATGCTTCTACAGGCCTGGTAGAGAACACACATGAAGTCATCTCAGGAGAGCTTAAACAGAGTTTTTGTCTTGCACATTGATCCATTATTGGTTTTTGGTAACTGCAAGGCAGATCTAGGCCACTCAGTCACTGGCAATAGGGTATAGCCTCATTCTGCAGGTATCCAGCCACGTATAGCTAGCTGTCTTTAGTTTCCCAGATCAATCCTGTATCCTTTTTCCATCTTTTTCTTTCCTGAGAAATTCTTAAGTTGCCATTTAAATATTATATTTTTCTTTGTGAGCATTAGTTGTAGAAAAGAAGTGGATGCACTTTTTGTGACTCCTGGACGTTTTCAGTGGTATTAAGTACAGGGGTTACCTTTGGATGCTGTCACTACACCTTTTATTCATACCATCTCACAGCCTGTGTTTAGTTTTTGCAGAAATGCTGACTTTTTTAAACACTTCATATGTAACAGTGGAAGGTAGAGCATCTTAAACTTCATTCTTTTCAAAGCATACAGAAAGTGCCCTGTTATTGCAATAGAGACTGGCTCTCCCTGTGAGATTTTTTCGAGCAACCTGTGTACCCATTTTTGCAGCCAGTCTGAAGAAAGATTGCAAAGATAGATATCAATGCTAAAAATAGGTAAACAGCTACCACAATGTGTAGCTTGTTCAGGTTTGTAGGAATCAGCAGCAAGTAAGGACTTGTATTTCCCCCTGCCTTGGCCTTTGTTTGACCCAGAGGGTTCCTCAATGTGCAGTGGTAAAATTTCAATCTCCTTTTGCTACCAAAGAGAAACAGTAGTCATGGATTTGGTAGTTTCCTCAGAGGTAGGATGACTAAGGGTCATTGAAAGGAGACTCTTTGTAGGCATCTTTTTTTTCAGAAGATAAGACCCAAACTGTCAGCCTTTTAGTTCACTTGGGCACAGAGCCTTCAGATAATATCAGGTCAGCAAGAACAAACAGATATTTGAGTTTTGGGGGCAGTCAGAGCTTAATGAGTGGATATCATTACAAGTTTGGTTCCACTGAGATTGAATGTTGCATAGGTTAAGGACTTTTCTCTGACTATGCAGCTGCGATTCTGGCTGTGCATATATTTGTATATAGGCTATATAAATGAAGCTCCAGTTTTGGGAATCTGAAATAGCTAGTAATTAAACTTGTATTTAGTGGTTCAGTAGAAGACTTAAAAAGTCATGTAGTTCAGAGTATGTTGTTAGAGAAACCAAGCTCTTATTAAACACAATTGATTGGATGCAGCCTTTGCCAGTATGAAAAAAGTCTGTGAAGCACGACAGAAGAAACGTCTCCTCGCAAGCGATAGTGAGAACACGCGTGTAACTGGAAGCTACTATTCTTTGTCTCACTTATCTGAGTCTGCTCTCTTGAAATGGCGTTGTCTGGTGCTGGACTTGCTCAGTTTGGGAGCAAAACTGGCCTCGATCAAATAAAATTACTCAATAGCGTCCCATAGGATACACCTTTAGGTGGTTTGAAACCATGTGAATAGCTTCATTTTATCCCATTCGCATCCTGATGTGAAGGAAATCCACTTGTTCAGGTTGGAACATTTTGTTATGTTTAGAATTAGGGCTGTGTTTTGCATGTACACTTTTTTCTTTTCTTTCCTTTTTTTTTTTAGACACGTATAGTACATTCTTAATGAAAGTTTTGTCTTCAAAGCATTCTCTTCTACAGTCCTCAGAGAGTTCTTATTGCATTACAGATGGATAGCAGCTTTGGTTTTTCAGCTTTGTATAATTACCATTTGATCTTGCGTATGTTACCCAGAATCCTGTTAACTCTACGACATGACTTTAGGAAGGAAAGAATTCACTGTTACTTCTCAAACAACTCCTCTGACCCAGACGTAGAGAGGAAGTCGAAATAAGCACATAACTAGTAGCTCCTGGAACCTCTCTGATTTGAAACATGGTGTCAGGCAACTCTTTTAGAATAGTCATCCTTGAACCAAATCTACCCACTGCTGTCGTACCTCCTTGTAGAATAACAGCAGTAAAAATCTAAGATTGTCATAAAAGAAAACAAATGATGTTGTAAAGACAAATCCAATCCTTATGGGGAAGCTTGGTCTTTCTTTCAAGAACGCCGCATATGCAACAATGCTTTGTTATCTGTGGTCACTGGAGAAAATGGAGGAGTGATGATTTATGCAGTCTCCATCTTGGGAGAGCCCTCACCCCAAATGTGTACTTTTCTATGCATTTTTTTTTTTATCCATCCACATTTCTCTACTTCTAAATGCAATTTTTAAAGTAGAGTTTTGTGGTTTGGTGACTAACCGCTTTGCGTTTGAATATATTGAACTACCCCACAGCCTCTGAGCTGGGATCCAGCATCTGAAGTCCTGAATGATGTCTCAGTGCTGAGTAAGATCCTGCTTCATGCCCTCCCATAAGTCTCATTGTTCACTAAATAATAAAAGATAGGAATGAGGCAATGCTAGAAATATTATTCATATTTTCTCTGATAGATAAGGCTGAAAGCCCAATGGCTTCCTTGAGTTAACATTGGCTGTTTTGATACTCGTATCCCACAAAGGCAGCTTATGGTTTGAATACAACTAGAAATCTTTTTGGAAGAGTAAATACTCATTTATTCCAGTTCAGGAACTCCAGAGAAGAAACAAGTTTTGTTTTAACATGGTTAACAGAACACCTTTTTAGTTGTCTCGTGCAATGATAGTTTTTAATTTTAGGGTTTGCTCCCTCTTTCAGACAGGATGGGAAGAGGTAAGTGTTTTTGTGGTATAAGGCAGTCACATGTAACTGAAACGGAGAGAGCAAGTCAGAAAGACATTACATATTGCAAGATATAAATATATATATATATATATATATTTCTCCCCACATTATATTCAGGGAGTATTCCTTTTATATGTAAGCTTCCACATCCAGCCTTAGCATCTTAAGGCAGAGTAGTCACACAGGGGAAGATTTCAACACAGGGAAAGAATTTCAGCTACTGTTAATAGACTTTATGAGCAATATTCAGAAATCAATTTTTCTTCTGCTGTCAAGAGTTTGTGAGAAGATGGAGGAGGTAGTTACTTATGTCAACTGTAGCATTTTGGAATGTCCATGTTCCAAGGAGGGTCATCTTTCATCCGCCTCGGGGATGAAACATAGACACATAGTTATGCAACCTCTTCAGAGTGCATCTAGGAGCTTATTCACTGAAATTCTGTTTGGTTGCACTTATCTAACAATGTCCTTTCTTTAATGAATGGGGTATTATGAACCTACCTATTTCCAGAAGTGCATGGATTATCTTAAACAGAGGTAGACTTTTTTTTTTTTTTTAATTCAGGAATGTGGCTTTTCTTTCATTAGATGGAACTTGCCATTTAGAGATGTTCTCCTTTTCTAATCCCTCTCTTTTCCATACAAAGTATCCTTTGCCATATAAA
Source organism: Tinamus guttatus (assembly GCF_000705375.1). The sequence goes on along the minus strand of NW_010579293.1, from coordinate 451,951 downwards.
AGTGGATTTTAAATCAAATAAATTTAGGAGGCAGGAAATTCTTATGTTCTTCATATCTACTAAGTCTGAATTTTGTCTCTGGCTGTGAACCATGTGAATACTTTCTATGAGTATTTGTGGGCCTCTGGTGTCTATGCGTGTTTAGTGTGTTGTTTTTATAATCCTGTGTGATATGACATATCATACTTGAATAAATATGGTGGAGTATTTATATAAGACTTCTAAATTTTATTTATTATTTATTTTTTTAAACTAGGCAACCTGGATATCTGGGCTATTACTGTGGAGGAGAGAGCTAAACATGATCAGCAGTTTCATAGTCTGAAACCAACATCTGGATTTATCACTGGTAATTAAAAAGTTTGCATTTCTCATTTCAGTCAATTAAATCAATTGTACAAATGTACAAAATCAAATGTACGGAGTGGCCTGGGAGAAATTGGAGTGTAACAACTAGAAAAATTATTTTTCATTTTATATCTCATCTGGCATGGCATCTATACCTTGCTATGTCAACCTTATCTTTTGTGATATCTTAAGTAAAGGATATGGATGTAGCTTAAATTAAGATCACTTTATGCCACTGCTGTTTTATGCCACTTGGTGTTACTCTTAAGTAGGATTGAAATTGTATGATTGTGTCTCTATAAAGCAGTTCTACAGTGTAGAGCTAGCTGATATTTATAAACTGCAGAATTAGAAGTCAGGACACAGAATCACCCTGATGTCTGGTAGTGCTCTCGTGCTTTTACATCCTTATTGAAGTACCTTACATTCTATTAGATCACTGAGAGAGAAGTCTGTTAAAGAAATACTGATTTAACTAAAATCTGTTTCAAAAACGATTTATTTCTTGACCTCTTCAAAATACATAAATAGTAAAAAACTGATTTAGATTGTGGAAAGCAAGGCAGCAAGTAGAGGAATTGCATTGTTTTACTGATTTTTTCACTAAACACCACTAATTTGCTTTGAATTTAACAACAGTATGAGGTCTACTTTTTGGGAGTAAGCTGTGGGGGAAGGAGGGGAACTGCATTTAATTCTCTTTAATGCTATCTAAGCTCAATCCTTACTCAACTGAAATGAAAGACATGGAAATGTTTCAGCTTCCTTGCTGTCTTCCACATCGAGAGGATTTCCACAGTGTGGAATGAGAGCCAGACTTAGCAGTGCATCACATCCATGCATTCCTTAAGCTGCATGGTTACTTTGCTGCTTCTGCTGCTGCTGCATGATGGGCATGATGCAAAATCCATTGTAGCTCTCTGTCTATGCTAGTATTGTTTTTACTGTCCTCCCTTAATATTTAACACCGTTTCTAGTCTGTTTACAACTTTCCTCTAAAGACTACAGGAATTCCAAGTGCCTAATCCTTTAGTAACTGCTTTCCTAGGCTTACTTGGAATTGACAGCTGGAAAACAACTCTGAAATTTACTCTTGCTTTCTTTAACGGTGGCTTGTTAGGTTCACAGCAGGTTGATATAAAATCAAGTGATAAAGATATTTACTTTGTGCCAGGTAATTGGCATTGTACATGCCCAAAAAGCTGGGATGCAGTTTATACATACGTACTTTTTCTGGGGGGAAAAAATATCTAGTTTTCATAAGACCTGTGATTCTTGAGAAGAGAGACATTGCTGAAGGTTAGGAGTGGGAACCATGAGTTTACCATTGTCTGAGGTGAAGGTTTAGATCTTTACTGAAGATTTAAATAGTAGATGCATGCTGGAAATATTTTATAGCCTCTCAAAGTGGCAAAATGAATTTAAATCTTACACTCAGTTATGTATGCTTAGCATTAAGTATTAATGCTTTTACTGTTGCTTGTATTAGACATCTTGACTCATGATTTCCTCTTTCTTCTTACTGATATTTTTATCATTTTTTGAAATGCTGTCCTATTTATTTTATAGGTGATCAAGCTAGAAACTTTTTTTTTCAATCTGGGTTACCTCAGCCGGTGTTAGCACAGATATGGTGAGTATATGAAAAGGGGGAAAAATGCAGCTATGTGAGCATGAAATTTACTGGAATAGACTTGAATAGTAATTATATTTCGCAGTCTGAAGCTTGAAATCATTGTTTTATTCACTTATTTTTTGAAAAGTCTACAAGGCAATTAAGCTTTATGGTAAGATATAGCTGGACTTTTAAGTTAATGGTTCAGTTATTGGATGTAACCATCCTTCTGCAAAGTGGTGTCTGTTTTAAAATTAGAGATCTGCATTGCTCACTTCAGGCTACCAGAATGCTTTCCACTTTGTTAAAAGCAACACTAATACAATAATTAGGCACAATAATTAGTATCTTTTTTTCTCTTGCAAGAGCCTATGTAATATTTGCAACATTTCTTATGAAAATGTAAGAGTAGAGTAGAATATTAACATTGTAGTTAGCGATACAACTTGAAAGAGGATCATTTTTTACTATTTGTGAGTGAGTTTAGATAAATAAAAATCTGCATCATTGTATCTTACATATCACAAACACTACTGGAATCTCCCAGTTTTTTCTTACAGGGCTGCAGTTATTTCTGTGCCAAATTACACGATCCCTCAGGAGGGGGGTGTCAGCAAGTAGTGCTGACTTGCAGAGGTTATTCAGAATATGCATTAATTGCACCCTTACTAAAATATTTTTGGTGGTAGACAGAGAAAAAGAGTTATTTTTCTTTATAGGTTGAAAAAAGCAGCAGAATATGTATTGATGACTTTTGACATATCTGTTAATTTGCCCTCTAATGTTAACTGTCATAGGGATAGAGTAGTTTATTGAAGGCATGACAACCTTTTGATTTAGTAAGGGCTCCTAAAGGCAGAATCTTTCTCTGGCTGGAGAAAGAAGAGAGTTCATTTGCTGCTAGCAAACAATTGCTTTGGAAATATAGGTGCCTTAGAGAAGGCCTGGATTACACGATTTTTCTTTAAATGGTTTATGTTCATTCGTTTCTTTTATTTGGCTTACAAATATCAAATCTGTTCTGGTTATCTTATTTGCTGGAAGTCTCACCGAAAGTTCAAATGTCCCTTTGGAACTTCTCTTGCCTCTTAATTAAAGAGCAAAAGAAGTTTTGTCTTAAACAAGATATCCTTTCTCTACAAATGTTCCCTAGGCATTAGCTTTAAATAGGTGTTAACAAAACTAAACAGTTGTAAATAGTCTGACTAAAAATCGCTTCCTCTCTGAATTATTCAGTTTTTCAGGCTCTTGAGAGGGAGAGAATCATTCCCCTAGTTCTGTAGTTGTCATAGAGACAAGACCTGAACTTGCACATTTGTTTAAATAAAGCTAAACTAAAACTTACTGGTGCTGCCTTTATAAATCATAAAAAAGCATGTAGACATCTGTCTTGTTCTTGCTGTCTGTCTCTCTTCCGTTTTGGATCAGCTCTGAATCAAGAGAAGTAAAATAGATCAGGCTGTTTGTTTTTTGCAGTTGGAATTGGAATAACCAAGTAAGAAAATAATCACATAGTAGTAGGAATAAGAAACCAGGAAAACAAAACAAAAATAACTGAAAAACTTTTTTCCCACAACTCAAACGATTTAACTCTTGATGAATCAGTGAATGTTTGTATGCAACCTACCATGCGTTACTGCAGTCCCACGGAAATAGTGAAAGCTGGAGTGGCTTGTGGCAGGCAGCACTTTGCAGCCTCCCAAGGGCAACATGCGTTCCAGGCTGCATAGAAAAATGTGAATCATTGTTTGCCCTAATTCCCAGGGCTAAGGCCTCTAAGTGGCACCCTTGCTTTGTGGATTTAACAGTTAATAGTCTTATCCCAAACATCATCTGACTGTCCAAATCTTTAGTAAGATTGATATGGGTCCATGAGTACTGTAGTAACAGGGAAGTTCTGGAGTAATAAGCCTAGGGTTTTTGTGAGGGAAAAGAGCTACATAAAACTTGTTGTCTTCTGTACTTCACTTCTTCAGTAGGTGGAAGTTTTTGATTATTAGTGGGAGAAAAGAGGAGGTGTAGCAGTCTTTAAGGAAACAAAACTGTTACTTTCTGTTAGAGCAGCTTATGGAAGTCTTCAGCGCAAATTTCTGTTTCTGGAAATATGGAGGTGTACACATATGTTGGAATTGTTTTCCCATTCTTTTTCAGTTGCTTATATGAATCCATTGTCAAGATAGCAGCTCAATGTATGTTCCAGCAAAGATAACCTACAGCTGAATGTAGACAAGCCTATCCTAACAAGAAGTATCCTCTGTTCTGCTGGCTGTGAAACTTCCTGTTTAGGAAAAGGCAGCTGGGGAGGAAGTTGCAGTGGATTTGCCCCAGTGAGTGGTTGGCCAAACTGCTCTCAGAGCTCTCTGCAAAACTTGCTTCCAAACATGCTCTCTCCTGAGTGAGAGAATTTGATTTTCATATGTGAGCAGGTCATTGTGTATATAAGGATTATAGTTACTTTCTGTTTTATTTTTTTTAAGTAAAATCGAATTGCTCTTTTTGCCTCACAGAAAAGTTTTCACTAAAAAGTGAAGTGCTAGTTAGCTAAAATATCAGTAAAATATCTTCTGACTAAGAGCTGCTTTGAAAATATTCTGCAGTTGGTGTAACTTTTTTCTGTCATACTCTAACATAGTGTATTTTATTTTAGTTTCTGCTGTTAAATAAAGGTTACTTAGAATTCATGTTCCTTTGGAAAAAAAAAAAAGTAGATCCATGTTTGTTTTTTTAATTATTCAAATTTGCTGCATCCCTTATACTCAGCATTCATTTACAGTGGGGGGAAAAATGGGTTTCTGGGACCCCAGTGGACAAAATCATTAGAATTATTATGGTCTAGTACAGCAACTTCTTTACTATTCTATCCTTTGCAAGCTTTGTAGTCTGCCAAGCTGGTAATCTATTAAGAAGCCTCTAAGTAGGCTTTGAATTGAGACTGCAATGGATAACTGCAAAAGATAACTGTTTTTAAGTAGTTAGTAATCTGGCTTTCTTCTAAAGCCCTTGTGAATGGTGGCCTCAAAAAGCATCTTCCATCTAGACCCTGTCTTTCTGGGTTCAAATAGGAACTGAAATCAATGCCAGCTGTTTTCTGCATTTGAAGTTGCTTGCTTATTTTTCTCCAGTAAAAATTAAAACTATTGGTTGTTTTACCCTTTTCTGACACATTCTTCCCTCACAACTTTCTTAAATTTGTGTAAAATGTCAGAAGGATAAGGTGGCAATGCTGGGAATTTTAACACTTCTGTAATGCATGAATTAAGTGACTAATTCTAAAAATCTGTTTTTTCCTATTGTGTCTGACTTTAATAATACAATATGGGACTGTATAATCTAATATGGCGATGTAAAGCTAAGTAATTCCAGACTTCTGAACTGCAGTGTGGTATTCATGTTTTAAGATCTCTGTTACTTTCACAGACATGTTTTGTAGCCTAATAATAAGCATATTTGAAAGAAACAAAACAAAGCTTGCATGCTCAGTTTCTGCCTTTGAGAGATGAAGAAATTATCAAGTTGCCTTTATGTCCTGCAGAGGAGAGGAGAGAAGGAAGAGGGAAGAGATCTCTGGGGGACAAAACTGGTCAGAACTTGACATCCAGCGCTATGATGCAGCCCCCTGCAATTATTCTCATTAGGAAATCCCTGTTACAAACACAGGCATGTTCTATGAAATATAATCAATGTTTAATCCATTTACTGCTCTGCACTGGCTTCCGACCAGATCTTAACTGAAATGAATTAAAGGACATTACATTTTTTCAAATTTTGTTAGAAACAGAACAGTGAAATTAAGCCACTTGCCACATGCAAGGTGATGTTTATTCAGAAGTAGCACTATAGTCCAATAGTGTGGGACTAGGCTCTTTAAAAATGATTAGAAATGCAAGTTGCCGTAGATATTCACTAGAGATTTTGACAGGCACAAGCTGATTTTTTGTTAGTGTGCTGTAGGAATGTGTATAAATTCTGCTGTATACATAATTTTTCTCTCTGAAATTTGTGATGTCTATTTAAATAACAAGGCCATTGATGTAGAGTAAATGAGTTGAACAGAAGGTCAGACATTAAACTAAATTAAAAGCCCCTGGTGATTAAGTGGATAGGAGCTCAGTGAAAGCAATGAGACTGGGGCACATCAAAGTTTCTTATTACTGAGCAATTAATATTTTCTCATGTAGAATCCAAACGCTGGTGTGCTGTAGCAGTGCTCTCTTTTAGCGGTGTCTGGAGAACCAAGATCACCTACAGCGTGACATTTATTCTTACATCATTTTCCTGGGCAAGCATTTAACAGCTTGAGGGATTCCACCTCCGCTTTAGCCATAGGAAACTTTTCGTTTTGTAAATCAAAGTAGCTGCAGGTGAGGAAGCCACTTGAGTTGAACAAATACCACTGTTATAAATGCATCTCGCCTAACTACAGTGCTTAAATGCAAAGATGCAAGGAACATTGCAACTCTTTATTTGTTTGAGTTGATAGTGCCAGTTGGCCACAGTGCAGCTGACTGACTGCTCCGTATGTTGAGGAAGGAGGCTTTTCTTTGGGAAGACCACTGACTGTTTGGAAGGCAGTCAAAAATCTGCTGGAATATGTTTCTCCAGATCACGTTCTCTGACTTAATACGTACATCCTCGTCTGGCTAGCTGTGTAGGCCTGGCTTTTACTCTCCTTTTCCACTGGGAGCTGAGAAAAGAACAGCTAACAAGTATTGGATTGAACCTTCATAAAAGCCTCACATTTTCCCTGTTGGATATTTTTGATTTGTCTTTAGTTGCCTTGAAAAAGTGCGAGGTCTGTTTGTAAGCATCAGATAAATGAAGCTGACTATGTGTTCCTGGTTTCCATTGCTCTCAATACTCTGCAGTGTTTCTAATGAGCCTAGCTTACCCCAGGATTTGTGTGGGGTATGTTTGGTTTTCTTTCTAGTGATAAAGCCACGTAAGGGAGTACTTCAGGGAGGACAATTAGCCGTTAAGTTTCTGAAATTCCAACACTTCCGATGCCTTCTGCCCCATAGTATCTAGGAATGTTTCAGACCTGCAAGACTTGCAGCAACAGATTTATTCTAATTTAGACCTTTAGGATATACAGTCTTTTGACCAGGCTTTCTCTTTCTCCAAGTACTGTTGCCTGATTCATAGTAGTTCTGTTAAGCTTTCTGATATGGGAATTGGTAGAGCAAGAGAGCTACGCTGCTGAAAATATCTTATGAATATTAGCAAGAGTTGAAGTGTTTCCATGGTGGGGAAGTGCTGCTGGTAATCTAATCCAGGGGAATCTCCTAAAGTGCCTTGTTGGCCTGTGACAGCCCCTTTTGGGATCTACATCTTGTTTTTTCTTGGGATTTTTCTGGCTGAAACAAGAGGGCTGTCAGTTTTTGACTGCTTTGCCACTGTATTTGCTGACTGTACTTGTTTACTTGTTTAAAGTATCCATTATAAATAACGGTCAATCGACAGCAGCACTTTTTGACAGCTTCTCACACTTTGACATGGAAGCTGTCTTGGGAAGGGGGTCCATCAGAAAGGGACTTCTAGTTTAACTGGAAGCCTGACTCCTTTGTGTAGTCATGTCTGTGACATGCAAATGTACACATGCTCTTGCGTACTCTTCAAATCATACTGAAACGTGTACTTAATTCAAGCATGTGCAAAGAAATAGGTATAATGCAAAAAAAGCTTAGAACCGATTACAATATTAATAAGCATTTATTCTATTTTTTTGGTTCCTAACTGCAGGAATTTTCTTCTTCCTGCTGCTCCTCCCCCACCATCCCCATTCACTGCTGAGCATGGTTGTCTTAAACAGTCGTCTTTTTGTTTCTTCATTTGATGTACTGTTAAGTCAGACTGCTCGACATGAAAGCCTATTCAAAATCGAGTCTCAATGGTTTATCCTTGAGTACTGTGTGGAAACACATTTATGCACTTGCAGATGTAATGGTGTTTAGTACAACACACAAATTTAAAAAGCACTTTATTATAAGAGTAGCTAAAGTACAAATTTGCGGACTAAATAATTTGAATCCCTGCAGTGTTGTTTGTTGTATCATGCAGTTTTATTTATGTAATCTTTGCAAAGTTTTTGCACTTAATTAAGCCTTTGTTTGTTTGTTTGTTTTTAAGTTAAAATTGTAGTTAAGCATTCCAGGAAAGAAAGAAAGAAATTCTCAGGCTAAACAGTGTTTTATTTGACTATTTTTAGCTTGGCATAATTGTTTTGAGTGGAAATTCAGTCTTGAATACACATGCCTGTGTATGTGCAGTTCTAGGGAAGTTCCTAAAGTTCTTCATTAAGAGTGTAACTAGGAAAATTGCTTATTTGCTTATCTTGTAGGGCTCTAGCGGACATGAACAATGATGGGAGGATGGATCAGCTGGAGTTTTCAATAGCTATGAAACTTATCAAGCTCAAACTACAAGGTTATCAACTCCCCTCTGCATTGCCTCCTGTCATGAAGCAACCACCGATTGCCCTGCCAAGTGCATCGGGGTTTGGTAAGCTCTATTTTCCTCCTTGTTAACGTGTATTGTAGTAACTTGAGTTTAATTTGATTTTCATTTATCAGGAACAAATGCATGCACATGCTCCAAAAGAAAATTCTCAATAAACTTTGCTTTTAGCATCCAAACATAGTGAATAAGTTAAGCCCACGTCCTGTTCCCCATATGCTCTGGCCTTCAAAGTGCCTGTGGGGAAAAAAGATGTCCACGCAGAAGGGCTGGTGCATTCCAAAGTAATGAAGTTTTATTTAAACTATTAAACTCTTGTGATTCATCTCCACTTTCTGCTAAGGGATCTTCAGTTCTGGCAGTAGTAGCTGTGTGTGTTTGGACTTTTTTTTACAAACAAGGTTATAATGCACCCTTCCACTTTTATGTTATGAGTAGAGTTATGCTAATATTAGCTAGAACAAATATCACTTTAATTTCTTATAACTGACCTATTGCAAAGTTCACCATACTTTCAAGGAAAGGAGCAGCTAAAATTGGATAGTAGGAGGATGCTCAAAATAACTGAATGAAGCTTCATGTTTGGCATTGTGATGTTCTGCCTCACTTTAGCAAGAGGTTCTTTACCTTTCTCTTTTAGTAGTTGCTGTGGTTCAAGGCAGTTGGTGCCTGAGAATCACCTCTGTCCTTATGAAAAGGGAGTAGTGCATGTGATAAACTGCATGCAAGCCTATTGCTTGGTCCCTTGTCTGTTTCTCAAATTTTACGAACACATGTTTTATATCTGACTGTAAGAAATCGGTGAAATTGAACAGAACAAATATTGGATTGAGAAGTCGTAATCATGTCAGTTCCCCACCCATCCCCCCAAGAAATCCAGCGAAATTCAGGATTTTCTTTTTTTTTATTGTCCATTGTAAGCTTGATCTCGGCTGCTTGTGCAGAGCCTCATTCATCCCGTGGCATGACTGAACCTCCTTAGCCTCCTGTTATCCATGTAACTGTGCTTACACCTAAACTACTTCATTACGTTACTGTGCTTTACTCTATTAGCTTTGCACTGTTTCATCCTGACAATAGCCTGCAAGCAGTTTTTCTGGAGCTTGTTCCTTTCAGCTGTGGCTAAATGTGGACTTTGGGCTCATTACTCACTGAAAGTTGACAGTGCTGCTCTTCATTCAGTTCTAGGCAAACAATTCTGTTCTTCAGCAAATGCTAATGGATTTTTTTGTTGCATCCAGTGTGATCCTATATACATACATTATAAAATGGTATGTTGTTCCCTCTACATTGTTTTATGCTCCCCTACCATGCTAATGGTGCAGCAGACTGTAAGAGTGCGTTAAAAGGGATGTGTGGAAGTTTCCCCTGCAGTATGCCATTTAATTCCACGTTTACTGATGGATTCCAGTTTGCAGTTAAACAAATTGTGCTACTAGGAGTCTCTCGGGTCAAAAAAATGTCTCCTTTTCTTGCCCATAGGTATTGGGGGCATTGCCAGCATGCCATCTCTTTCTGCTGTTGCCCCAGTACCAATGGCATCCATTCCCGTAGTGGGAATGTCTCCACCATTAGTCTCTTCTGTTCCTGCGGCAGCGGTGCCCCCCTTGGCTAACGGAGCTCCTGCTGTTGTACAACCTCTGCCTGCTTTTGCTCATCCTGGTATGCTACACACTGAGACTCTTTACTCGCTCGCTATTAACAAAGTGTTTTGCCATTTTCTTTGGGTCCAGAGGTCAGTAGACATGGAATTAGCCGTTTTAGCTTGCTCTGGAGAATGGCTTTGTGTGAGACCTGTGTTTTGCATTAGCTCTATGTAATTTATTAACAAACTTGTATAAAAGTTAAAAGAAACATTGGACACAGCACACTGTAATTGACATATGTCCTGAGCAAAATATTAGCCCAATTATAACAGGGTAATAAGTCTAGCTTGCCCATAAACTGAAGCTTAGAAGTTGATCCTCTTCCACCTATTTGTAACTATTGAAATACTGCTATCTGTTGGGATAACTTTAGCATTAATTTTAACATTAATCGCCCCCAAATTTGACATGAATAGTATTTTTTATGTAAAGCTGCAAATGTAGAAGAACATGAGAGAAATGCCCATATCTTTTGTCTTGCCATGTTAGGTTCCCTTTTAAAATCTTAAGTTAAAATAACAGTGTCTATCAGAAGCACTGTGATGCTTGTTTGTGATGTTGGGAACTAAGTGAATGTTATTGAAAGCTGACATTTTGAAATGCTAATACTGAAAGAAAATGTATATTGCCTTATTTTCAGCCACATTGCCAAAGAGCTCTTCCTTTAGTAGATCTGGTCCAGGATCACAGTTAAACACAAAACTGCAAAAGGCACAATCATTTGATGTGGCTAGGTAAGTAGACATGAAATGACCATATGTGCACATCTAATTCCTTGTAGTTAACACTGCCTTTCTTTAATAAGGTTTTTCGAAATGTATTTTCAGAATTAAGGCCAGAAATCAATTCCTGTGAGATACTACTTCAGGATAACATAGGATGCTATGGCTTAATATGGAATGCTTCTTGAGTAACAAATCATCGAAATACAGTAATTAACTACTGCAGTGTGTGTTGATACTACTTGCAAATGTTCTAAAACTCTTCTTTGGGATAAGCATATGCTTTTGCAAGAAAATTAGGTTTATTTTATATGGTATGAGCATTCCTGGCAGTATGGAGAAATAATATTCTTAAAAATTAGCAACTCCAGGCTTATTTTTGAAAGTAATATATTTAATAGTTCTCATTTCAAATGTAGTCCACATAACTGTTTCTTTTATGAGCTTGAAGTTCAAAGTTTTTCACTGAAAATTACTTATAAGGCTTTTGGATTTGCAAGGCCTAGGAAAATGTACTGACAGGCAAAAATTTATTGTACTGTGGTGGTCTGAAGAAATTTATATAAGAAAATAAAACTTTTTGTAGGAGGTAGGATATTGCTTTTTAAAGTGTTCTTTAGTGAAACTTCCTTACTAGTCTATGCTAAGGATTTTTTTACCCAGAAAGAAAAGAGTTGAGAAATTGTCACCTAGTTTAATTTGTATTCTGCAGATTTTTTTGTGTGTGCCTTTTGTGAGAAAGTGGCGCTATTGATTATTGGCAGTGAGGATTAAAAATCTTTTAAAACAAGCAATTTTTCTTTTATTTGAAACCTAACTGTTAGGAACATAGCAATAATGCTTTCTGATGGAATTCCCATGGCTAGAAGTAGTTATCCAGTCTGTCTGCAATAACACTCAATATCTCTAACGAGTGATGTTCAAGCAGGTTCAGCTTATGCAGCTTTCAGATATTCCATCAGAGGGCTGTCATGGTTTTGGGTTTAACTGTATCTTAATCTTGCTGGTCACTTTTATTGCCTACAATGGCCTGAACTTAAAATGAGATGACTTCTTTTCTGAGGTGGAATTGCCTGGTTCTCTGACTAAATTTGGCCCTGGTTGGAGTTCACCTAGCTCAACCATAATGTTTTTAGCAACTTTGAATTGTTAGCAGGCACTGAAGGAGGTATTTCTTGACAGACTGCTGATAATGCAGTGATTTGGTGTATGTCTTCCAGTATTATGTGGGAGAAAACAGCAAGGCAATTGATATGCAGAGTTTAGGGAACAGGAAGAAGAAGAACCGAGCTGTTATACTTGAATTAAAATAAAGGTGAAGCCATGTTTTTTTCCAAGTTCAATATTCTTTGAATTTGAAAAAGGATGAATTTCAAAAAATCCAGTTTATTTATCACTCTAAATTCCGAAGCCTCAGTAACAAACTCTTGGAATACATGAGTCAATTGTATTGTCTCACTGCATTTTTTTCCTCCACAGCTACAATACGATTATCCATGAAGAGTTTCATTACTTTCATACAATAACCTTATCTACCAGGTCAAGATGCATATATACCTAACATAAAAAGTAATTGTGTGAAAATTTTGCATCTAGCAAAACTTATGAGAAAGGAGTTCATACAGATGAAATTTAAATAAAAATTTCTCATTTTCATTATTCAAGGTATTTTTATTTTATTCTCAAGAAAAAAAAATTAAAACAAGGAATAGAAATAAAGGTTTTAGCAGTTTTAATGTGAAAATAAGGTAAATTAGGTTATTCATCTAATTCTTTCAGCTCAGCTTTGAAAGGTCATACCATGCTGTCTGCTTAGTGAACCAGGGAAAAGGGATTTGGCTGTTTTGGTCCATTTATTTTACAGTAATTCGGCACTTTCTCACAAATGCCCACATAGGGTGTCTTTTGTGTGCCACCTTCACAAAAAAGGGCAAAGTGTAAATGTCCCTAAAGATGGAAAACCTTACTCACTGCTTTTCAGCGTGAAGACTTGTCAGCCTCCAAGCATGGGAAAGCATATCTACAAGTAGCAGCACTCAGCCTATTATATAAATGAATTAGAAGCAGGAATATTATGTTTGTGAGTCAAGATCCCTTCAGAGAAACTTTGATCGTGTATTGAGTGTTAGTATTCTTCTTTCCACACATGTTTTCAGCATACTTTACATTTTTGTTTTCCTTAATCAGCTTATGAATGATTTGGCTAAGACAACCACTTCAAGATAGGGTAAGATGAGATAATACTTCTGCTGACTACAGTGAGGCATTTCTTACCGTATGCTTAGGTAAAAACTTTTAGTTCCTCTGATCTATTTGGGTTATTTAATTCTCTGCCAGTAAAGAAAAAAGCAAAACTCTTATGCCTGTCATTCATCTTTACTGCAAGCCGTGTTTCAAGACACTGAACGGTGTTTTCAGACAAGAAGCGTAAGGTGCTATGGTTTCAGGAAAAAAAGAATTCTTAAAAGGATAATTTCAGGCATAAAATTCTGTGCAGCACTTCCATCATGTTGTACCTGTAGTGAACTTTGTGTGATAAAATGTACAATTATATATTTTTCTCTCCTCTACACCCATTTTCTAGTGTGCCTCCTGTGGCAGAATGGGCTGTACCTCAGTCATCAAGACTGAAATACAGACAGCTGTTCAACAGCCATGATAAAACAATGAGTGGACATTTAACAGGTATTAATTTTTGATGCGTGCATTTGTCCTTTTTACTTGTACAAGGCTGATTAAAACAATATTTAGAAAATAACTTGCTTGTCATCCCTTTTTTGTTAGCCCCTTTTTGTGCTAAAAATTTCCAACTGCTTCAAAGTCTTGTTTAGGAACAAATATTCATTTATGAATGGGTGCTGATTTTATTTATTAATGGAAAAGGGTTGGGAGAGGGACCCTGAGCCATCTAAAAGCTGTAGGGCTGGATTACCAAACATAGCTAACAAGTTATAAGAAATTCCAGTTAAGTTTTCATTCCTACCTCACCCTTTCAGTTTTCTTTTTTACCTCATTTTCACAATCATTTTCTTTGACCTTTGTTAACAAGAACACTGAAAGCTTTCAGAAAGTAGACTACAGGACAGATCTTGCTTTATAAAGAGAGTGGGAGTATTTACATAGTAAAATCTTTCAATTTTGTTTTCAATTTTCTAGCTATATGAATGCTGTTGGTGTCTAAAAATTAGTTGTAGGCAAGTGTCTACTTATTCAAGAGACATATCAACCAAATACGTAAAGGACAGGAACAACCCACGAGTTTAAAAAAAAAAAAAAAAACTCGTGCTTGATTCTGCATGATTTATTTTTCTCTCTCCCACTTTAACTCCCCAATCATTAAATTATATGTTTGTGTTTATCTTCCTACCGGAACTGTAAAACAGGTGGGCTGTTGGCTCCTGGGCTTCTGACCACAGAGAGCTTTTGCTTTAGGGAACTGGATTATTTCTTTTTCTCATCAGTCAAGAGACTGACATAGCTCTTACCCTGCTTTTATGGCTATGCAGATTTCCTGAGCATACACAGACAGGAAAAAAAGCTCTGAGAATTTTTTCTTCCCTTCTTGATTGGTAGCCTGCTACTTATAGTAGGGAATATGATGGAGTGAAAATGTTTCCCTGCTGGAAAATATGAGAATTCCAATAGCAAACAATCAATGTATGCCTTTTGGAAGGCGTACAACCTGTTGGTTTCCTTTTTTGCAAGTGAGAACATATTTTCCTGGTGGTGGAACAGTCATCATAGTTGGGATTCTTTTCTCACCTTCTTGACTTTTTTCTGGCCAAATAAGTTGGCTGTGGGAGATGGATTCCTGGAAAGGATATAATGGGCTGTGTGAAATCTGTAGAGGATATAATGGGTTGTGTGAAATCTGCAGCCATTTACAATATTCAGTTTATCCACTGATAACAAGACCTGCCTCATTTTAAAAAGAAAGTAGAATGGTTTTCTCATGTGGGATAGCAGTTTGTATAGTCTGCTCATGCCAAAAAAAAAAAAATCTCTTCAGTGTTACTTACTCAAAACTAAAATCTGCTTGTGAAATAACTTTTTGGTAAAGCATGAGAAGAAAGAAGTTTCTTATATTTGTTAACATTTGTTCTAATTTGCTAGGTCCACAAGCAAGAACTATCCTTATGCAATCAAGTTTACCCCAGGCTCAGTTGGCTACAATATGGTAAAGATAAATCTATTGATTTCTACTAAACTAAGAGCTGTGCTTACACCTCTCTACTACATAATGCATTTTTTTCCTTTTTTCCCTCTCCCTACACTGATAAATCATTATGCTTTCCTGTTTTTAATGCATAGCTTTATAATACAAAACCTGCGGTCTTGTCCATATATTGATATTACTCAAACCCACAAAAGAGTATCTTTTTGTTGTAAACATATATGGTTATGCACATAGATGTGTGTTGGATTTTAATTATGGGGTTTTTAAACCAAATATTCAGCCTTCTTTCTTCTGCCTCCCCTGCCCTATGCTACAGCAGCAACAGTGCAAGTTATACATGTACTCAGGTAGTACAAAAGGGAAACTTAATGCATAACCATGCTTTCTTCAGGGCTTGTCTGCATCTTGTGTTGATCAGAGGTGAATTTCTAAGGACTGCCTCCCAAGGAGATGGAGTTATGTCCTTTAAATGATCAATTTTAAAAGGAGGATTTGTCTTGGCTTCTCATTTCTTTCCAAGTTCTTGTATGCCAAAGTTTGCTGTGTTCTTTTATCATGATGTGGCTTGGCCTCCCTCCTTCACACTTTGGAAGCTTATACCCTCTCTATGCTGTGTAGTATAGCTACTTTATTACTGTGGTAATATTTGGTTACTGTTGATATATGGTTGTCTTTGATGGCTTCTAAAATGGCTGCCTTACCACTTATTTTTAATTTCCAGATTCCCCATGCAAATTATTTCTAATTAACTTCTCTACTTCATAAGTATTTGCTTGAAAACTGTTGTCAACTCACTAACCAATCTGGCTTGTGCTGTATGAGGCTGTCACTTGTGTTGCTCTAATCTACTGGTCCAATTGCACTTGTTTTCTTTGCTAAGCACTAATGTTTTTCTTAGCTCCTCAAAAGCACTCTCTGTTTCCCAACAAAGCTACTATAAGAAAAAAACAGCAACCTAATCATCCAGCAGATAATCAGCCAAAAATTACTGTGCTCCCAGTGCTTGCAGAAGGCTGTGTGGGCAGGGGAATAACACGCTGAACATATCTGTTTTAATTTTTGACACTTAAAACTGCCAACTTGACTGTAATAAGGAATGGATTTTACAGATTCCATCTGCCTGAATGTTGCTCCTATTCCCAATTCTTAGCAATGACAGTGGGAACGTTTTCCTGTTCTCTGGGCAAGATTTTTTTGGTCTGTACTGGGAGTAGACTCCCCGACTTGCCCATGGGCCCGTCAGGTGAAGCGCAGATGTACAGCACGGCAGCCGCTGTTTCAGCTTGTCCCTGATGAAGACCTTGGGCCTAGGCGGCTGGGGCAGCTCATGCGCCACTCTAGGCCTGCGCACCAGCTTTGGGCTCTGCTCGCTTGTGCCTGGGCCCACCCTGAGCCGCTCAGCATCCCAAGCATGGATCAAACGGGGCTGTAGGAGTCTTCTGAGGTTAAAGGTACAGAGCCCTGTGCCTTGGAGACAGCAAAGGAACATCTCAGTTGTCCACAGGAGTTTCCCACAGTACTGTGGAAGGTTTTCCTGTTTGATTGGAGTCAGCAGCGTGTTAGGGAACAGAGCTGATGCTTACACTGTTAAAATGAGCCTCTGTCAGATTTGGGCCATCCGGAGACCTCATTGCATTATTTTTTATATGTACATAATGCTAAATTGTTTTTGTGCCTTGTCAGGCCTGGAGCATAAGTGGCATTGATTTTAGTGCAAATGTATATTCTGCATGGTGAGATAGGACCCTCCAGGGAAGCAGGAGACCAAACCACAAATTTCTGCAGGATGCTTGAACGGATCCTTTTTTGAATGATAGTGTAGTGGAAGTTCATGAGGTGTGCAAGAAAATTTCAACAATTAACTTTACCTACACAGCTTATGATACAGCCAATATACAAAAATCAAGCAAAGTAGAAGCCATACCTAAAATAATATTGTCAAGGATGTACATTAGCAAATGTGCACACACGAATGTGGGAAATGATGCATTTTGTTACTGCTTCTTAAATTTATTTTGAAAAAAACAAAGTAGTATTAGAGAATCAGTAGGAAAAAATGAATTTTGGAACTGAATATGTCAAAATTGTGCATTTTAACAGTGATTTTTAATCTTGACTTTGCACTTTTCCTTTTAAAAGGAATCTTTCAGATATTGATCAAGATGGAAAACTTACAGCAGAAGAGTTTATTCTGGCTATGCATTTAATTGATGTAGCTATGTCTGGTCAGCCACTGCCACCTGTACTGCCTCCAGAGTATATTCCACCTTCATTTAGGTAAATGAAAATGATTCTGTAATCTCACTCTTATTTTTTTTTGTTTCATTTGAGAAACTTGTGACATGCCTTGCGAATATAGAGAATAGAAGGTTGATAAATACATCTCCTTTTCTTTATATTGCATAGGTGTCATTGAATGTGTTCCTGTGGTGCCCTGATTTTAACTTAACTAGTGAACTCTCTCCCCTCTTCTGCAACTTTTGCTATTGTCTAAACCGCTGTTTTCCAAACTCCAAACTGGCCATAAATTATAAAGGCCTTAGGGACAGGGTGAGCACATCAGTAAGCTGATTGAAATTTCAACTAGGTTGCTGAGGACATGAGTGTGTGCTCTGGAGTAGACTGTCATCTCAATTGAAATGGCAGAGTAAGGTATTAAGGGGAACACTGAGGGAAATGGTTAAACATTGTATCATTATATAAATTTATAATTTCATCAGTAAATCATAAGTAAATCTGGTGCTTTTAAGCAGCTCGGAATTATCCTTCTATTGACAGAAGAGTACGCTCTGGTAGTGGCATATCAGCTGTAAGTTCAGTATCTGTAGACCAAAGGTTACCAGAAGAACCAGCTTTAGAAGAAGAACAGCAGCAACTGGAAAAGAAATTGCCAGGTGAGCAAGTGGAAATGGGGAGGTACTGTGGGCTGTTATCAAGATTATAGACTGTGCAGGAGTAATGTTGTATTAAGGAATGTTTTCAGGTCACTGTGACATGTCAGAGACATAGCCAAGACGCTGCTTGGTCCAGCTAATTCTTGACTCTTGACACGATGCTTTTGACTAATGATAGTTGAAACATGAACAGCCTTCAGGCTACTTTTCTTATGTGCTCTTAACCAAAGGAGACCTATTATAACACTGCAGTGAAATTTTTTTACCACCTTCCATTTTCTAACTCAGGTAGAATATAGTTCTGTTTACAGACAAGGTAAACATGTCTAGAAAGCCCTGTATTATTTCACTCTGTGTGCCAGTATGCTCTTTCTATACAAGCTCTGTCAGTCCTACTTTAAAAAAAAAAAAAAAAAAAGTGTAAAGCATCCTAGTGGCAACCTAGCAAAGAATTTATCATCAATGACTCCATCCTCAGCTGCCGTAACAGGAAAGAAGAATAAGACCTAGCACGTTAGAGTGTGTTTCTGATTCCGTTAGAGGGACAAAATGGGTTTTATTCTATCTGGGACACAGAAACTACCACTTATTGCTCATCTGCCCAGAAATTTTACTGGGGATATTTATCACTCTTTGACAGCCAACAGGTGCGAACAGGAGTAGTAGGTCTGTGCACTATGCCCACCTAAATATATTTTGCAGTACTTAAAGGCATTGCTAATTTGGAGTTGAAAAAATTTTGTAGTTCTCATTTGAGCTACTTTGTTTGAACTACTTAGACTAAAACAAAATTGAATGTGTGGCTTATAGTCAGACCCTACTATATCTTGCCAGAGTTGCATCAAAATGTTGAGATCATGGAGTACATTTAAAGTGGAATTAAATTGCTCTTAAAATGTTACACCATGGGTCAAAATTGATGCTTACCTCTATCAGACCTTTGTTTATTAAAGATTCAGTGTTTTGAATAGAACAATTTCTTCGAATAAAGATGAGACATTAAATATCTTCAGCAGCGCTATAGTGCATCAAATCAAAGTTTCTTTTGCTTAGCCTGTAATTTTTAATAATGGCTCGTAGTAGATATTTATTTCATCCTTTGAACTTCTTTTAATCTGCAAGAGAGACAGCTTTAATCAGAGGCTGCATTCACACTAAAATTTGGGGTTAATTACTAGTAGATCTAACCTCCATTAATTTGTCAAGTTGTTTATAACCCATTTGACCCTGTGCTTGTCCATTCCACGTGGAAAGTATTTCTGTTTTTTTTATAACTACTATGAGGTAATTTATGGTGTACCTTAAAGCCAGATTAAGAGGAAAGGTAATTAATCATTCCTACTTCACCTTTCGAGCATTAATAGTGATTTTAAAAAGCTAAGTGATACTTTTCATAACTCGTATTTTTTTTTAATTATTATTTTATTTTTCCTCAAGTGAAATAGGGCAAAATAAAAGCTCTAGGGAGAGGGCGGGGGGCGTATAGGGAGCGGAGGCGGGTGTTGTTTGTTTCCTCAGGCTATGATTTTCCTGCCAGTCTTTCCTGGTAAGATTTTCAACACACTTCAGATCATCCACTCTTCTCTGCATGGGGTTCAGTTTTGCTGTATTTTATTATGAAATAAGGTGACCAGAATCTTGCATAGTGTGGCAACATTATGAATTTATGCAATAGCATAATCTTTTATTTTTTGTACTGAAATCCTACCATTATTTAGCTCCTTTCATCATAGCTTAGATTTGAGCTGATGTTTCAGTAGACTATATGCAGTAATGCTAACATTCTTCCACAGTAATGACCATTTTAAAGCTCACAACTCCATGTGTATAGTTAGGATTACTGTTTACTCCCTGCATGCACTACTTTGTAATCATTAATATTTGAACTTCCTCTACTGATTCATTGCTAGATCACTGAGATTTTCATAAAGGTCTTCCTAGTCAGCTTTTTGTTTTAAAACCTTTAATATCTAGCATTTCTTTCCACTCTATTCCAGACCATTTTTGAGTATGTTGAACAGCATAATTGCTGTAGAGATCTTTGAAGGAAGCTACAGAGAATCTTTCTAGCATTGTGAAAACTGGTAATTTATTTCACCCCTTAATTCAGTTTTTTAGAAGTTTACTAATTCCCAAAGACCTCTCCCTTCCATATCAGTTTATTCAGGGGGCTCTTAAATCTGTGTGTGAGCAATTCAGATATGACTCTTATCTTCAGTTTGTATTTTATCCCTAACTGCTGTTGGCAGCTGCTGGGTAGCTCCTGGCTGCAGGAGGCAGTGAGATTGCAGGCGCTGCTGAAGTGGACCTTGCTAAGGGGCATCTGAACGTTCTGCATGGTCTTGTCTGGCAGTGAAATGTTTGGTCCCCGGTGAGCTTGGACACTTCTGTATAGGCTGTTGCTGGATTTGAGGTCTTGGTCTTTGGTTTGCAATTTGTAGGGGCAGGAAGGCTCACCACTACCTTGGCTTACTTTCTTTCATAGACTTTGAAAACACCCACGTATTCTTCTGTTGAGCAGATCTTTATCAACCTTCTTTATTGATAGAAAAGAAGTTGGAGGAGGGCCCAGCTCTGCTTTACACATGAGAGGCAGCTCTTATCTCTCTTGGTTCTTCCACATTGTATCATATTTAGTCACATATACTACATGTCAAGAATTCTCTGCAACTTTGCCCAGCATGGGAGTAGACTAACAGGGCTGTAGCTTCCAGGATCATAGTTCTGTCTAAAAGACTGGTGTTGCATTTGTCATCTTCTTGTCTTACAGCGCTGAGGTTGGTTAAAGGATGGGTTGTATTGCACAGCTCGTAGTTCATGAATTTTGTATTTGAGCTGTGGGTTAGCACTGGCTGGGTTTGGCAGCTTGCCACTCTTCGTTTTATTGGTTTTGATTTTGCTTTTGTTCTAAAGCCATTTCTGTTTCCAGTTTGAGGAGAACTAGAATTTATAAACATTTCACTATATCTATAATGTATAGATTTTCCCCTATAAAAATCTCTCATAGAGTGAACATTGTCTCCCTTTTCATTGGTCCTGCTAACTAAATCCAGCTGGATGGTTTCTTTTGAGGTGTCTGAAAGCTTTTATTTTTCACTTTTGTGAGTTTTTAGACACATCCATAGAGGTCAGTAATTATGCATTTTCATTTAACTTGCTAGAATTTATTCTCTTCTATTTTTGTATTTTGGATATGCTTTGTTTTTCGGCCTATCATAGCTACCTTCATTTTGCTGAGTGACCACCCTAACTTGTCGGACAGCCTTCTTAGAGCTCGCTGTATCTTCTTGGTGATACATATTTTTTCTCAGTCTTTAAAAAATCTCTTAGGCAGTGTCAATGCTGCTTGTCAGCATTTTGTCCTTCTGAGTATTCCTTTTAATTGTCTTGCTCGATTTATACACGTTTTCTTTTTTGCCCACTTTTAGATCAATATGTATAACAATTATATTCTCTATCAATCTGTCACAATATTCTGTGAACTCAGTGCCTGATTGTGACTGAAACTTGACAGAGTCAAAGACCTCAGAGAGATTAAATGTCTTCAGGTTTCATGAAATTTGGCGGTTGGATATAGGGAAGAGGCCCAAATTGACGAAAAGATGAGGAGAATTCAGCTGGTTCAGCAGATGTTGGGTCAGCATGTCAAAACTGGTGCATGCACACTTCGAAGTAAGCGTGCTATCTCTTTGATAGCTGGTACAACTCTTTGAGATAGTATCTATCTTTGATCTGCATGCTAAAAATGTAAATGTTGGGCATGAGAGAAGAGAAATATAGAATATGGGTGGTGGAAATGGGACACAGGGGATATAAAAAGAGAAAATGTGTTGAGGAGAGAGCTATTTGAGTGGAATTAGAGAAACAACAAAGAAGAGGGCTAGCAACATCGATCGGGGAAGGGCAATCTGTGATATTGCAGAGGATATCTGGTGTTCAGGAGTTCTGATCATATGGATTTGCTTTTTGGTAATACCTTCTGCTGAAGTCTTTGTGTTACTTCTGATATCTAAAATTGAGCTGTTGATTCTTGTGTCCTTGTTATTAACAATTGTATGGTGCAACTCCAGCCTCTGTGTCTACATGCACAGGATTTGATTGTCTGAATCATACCCACCTTACAGGAAGATGTAGAGGAACTAAGGAGCTGGAGGAATTGGACCTGAAATTCCTGCCTTAGTTTCCTAAGGGTATGAGTTTTAAGGGAGCTACAGTATAAATGCTAATGACAAAACTTAGAACCACCCATAGAGCTATGTTGTTAGTAGTTGCAAACAGCTTGCAGTATTGTTGGAAGAGTTTTCACTTTGAAGATGATTTTGATTAAGCATTCTTTAAGTCAGTAGCACAGTGTAATTCTCCTTTGCCTTGTGTTTCCACACATTAGTCACATTTGAAGATAAAAAACGTGAGAACTTTGAACGTGGCAATCTAGAACTTGAAAAACGGAGGCAGGCTCTCCTGGAACAGCAACGCAAAGAACAAGAGCGTCTCGCACAGCTGGAACGGGCAGAGCAGGAGAGGAAAGAACGTGAGCGGCAAGAGCAAGAACGCAAAAGACAACTGGAATTAGAGAAACAGTTGGAAAAGCAACGGGAATTGGAACGGCAGAGAGAAGAGGAAAGGAGGAAAGAAATAGAAAGACGAGAGGTAACCATGTGTAAGGATAGAGCTTATGGTGTGGAAAGCAGGTATATTTGATTAGAACAGAACAGAAAGTATGCCTTACGTATTTTGCCATCTGTATTTTTTTGTAAGCAAGCATTTGCAGAATGAATTTAACTTTCGAATTTTTTGAAGTTGAGGAAAGAATCAGCCATTCCCTCTTGCACTTTGCATGCAAACTTTTTTTTTTTTTTTTTTTGTCTCCAGTGTAAAGACATGCTAGAATCAATTATGAAAAACTTCTGGGCATTGGTGACAGTCATGGTTTTCCTGTGATCAGTTAATCCTGTAAAGAAAAGAGATATTGTTTAATTTAACAAAAGCCATTATGTTTTCACATGGCCGGTTAATGAGGCTTTCAGTACAGTAGCATTTGACTGTTCTTTGCAGAACTGCAGAATGCCTAATGTTGGGGGGAGATCAGATGCTATCCTGGTGAGTCCTTGAAGTCTTAATATGAAATTTTATTAAATAAGAAAATTGAATCTTGGGAAAATTATTAAAATGAAGGAAAATTGTGGTTGATCACATATCAGCTAGAGCATGAAGCCCATGTCACCAGTGCTTTCAAATAAGGATTTGAACAATTGGGTAATTCCTTTGCTTAAACATAGGTACATACTTAGACCATAGCTTATCAGTTATCAGTGTATGTATAATGTTTTAACTACACACCGGAATACTAGTGATTAGAATAGTTTCTCAAAATACATCTTTCGTATATTCTTTCTTTCTTTCCTTCTTTTGGTTAAATGCTGAAGGCTGCAAAAAGGGAACTTGAAAGGCAAAGACAACTTGAGTGGGAGCGTAATCGTCGTCAAGAACTACTAAATCAAAGAAACAAAGAGCAAGAGGACATAGTTGTTCTGAAGGCCAAGAAGAAGACCTTAGAATTTGAGCTGGAGGCTCTAGTAAGTGATTCCATTGCAGATAAAACACATGACCACAGTAATGAGTGTGATATAATCTTGCGTAATTTCTATAAATAGAAAATAAAAGTACTTTCTAGCTTTCAGAAATACACAAGATCCTGACTTGCATGGCAAATCATAATGGTAAAACAAAGATTTTTTTTTTTCTTTTTTTCCCCTGAAGAATGATAAGAAGAATCAATTGGAGGGAAAGCTTCAAGATATCCGTTGTCGGCTGTCTACCCAAAGACAAGAAATTGAGAGTACAAACAAATCTAGAGAACTGAGAATTGCAGAAATTACCCATTTGCAACAGCAGCTACAGGTGAGAAAATATTTTCTCTAATTTTCGGTTTTAGGCTTATGCTTTGTCCTCCTCACCTGTATCAATATCCTAAGTAAATTTGACACCAAATGTGTTGTTTCTTTTTCGCAAGTTGACAATTTCTCTCTCTTTCTCTCTGTCTCTCTCTCTCTTCTCCTCCTCCTCTACAACCCCCCCCCAAAAAAACACATTAAATGAAGTAAATTAAAAGTAGATGTCTATTAAAGAATAGGAAAAATAAATCTGTACTGATTAGTCAGACAAATATAGAAGTTGTTTTCTTCATTTGAAAATAGAGGCAATTATCACTTTGTGCTCATAGAATCTTTTTGTGGGGAGTGATAAATAAATTATTTAGCTGAAGAAGGTAGATGATTTTTTTGTGGTGAAAAGAAAAAAAATCTTTTTTAATTCAGCAATTGCTGTTTGCTTGTTTAAAGAAAGAAATGACTTCAGTAATGTGACTTGCTGATTTTTTTTTAATTGGAAAATAATGAGCTTTCAAAATTGGAACTGCTTAAGCTATGCAGTAGTTCCTAGTCTAATCGTAACAATTATCTTTCCTTCTGTTTAGATAAAGTTCTCTGCCAAATTAAAGATAGATAGAACTGATCTAACATCTGTTTTGAATCAGAGTATTCTTTACACTTGGTAAAGGTTTCAAGTTAAGTTATAAGGTTTGTTTCAAGGACATTTATTTTTGTTATGTGTGTTATACCTCCTGAAATAAATTTCTAGACAGAAATGCAGGCATTCTCAGTGTGTCTTTACTATTCCAGAGGATGTGGCACTTCTGTTATGAGGGCTTAAGAAAAAAACGCTCTATTAAAACTTCACCTACTATTCCATTTCAAATTTCTAAGCCTAACTAATACAGTATTTTGGTTGAATAAAAGCAGCACTTGAAAGACTGTTTACCTTGCTTCCTAAAACACATTCCATGTCTGTTGAAGTTTCGTGTGTACCATTGCATCTTTCAGAAGAAGGTACATGCTATTCTAACCATTGCATTTTTCAAAATTGCATCAAATTTCACTTTTAGAATGTAATTTCTGTTAACTATTGGCATTTTTTTTAAAATGGCAACTGTAGGGAGGAAAGAATGGTAAAGTATCTCTTTTGCTTTTTGCAGAATATAATAAATTAATAGGAAACATTAATACATCATGGCAAAAAGTGTTAAGTCTTTAGTAAAGACCAATATGCTACAGTTGGGATTTGTTCCCATCACAACAAATATCCTACTAATCTGTAAGAAAATACAGCTGTTACAAAGCATTTTGAATGAGATTTCATAGCTGTAATAAATAGAATCTGTAATAAATAGAAAGTGCAGGCCAGGAAAAAATGTGATACTAAGAGTGTTAGGAAACAAATAATAAGAGGGATAATCCATCTACAAGTGTGTTTAAGTAGCTTATTGGAAAGAACTAGACAAAAAAAAAAAGTCGGTATCAGTGTTCTCTGCAGACTCTTGCTATTTTCTAGTTTCTTTAATCATCTATTTGGCCCACTGTAGACATGCTTTTTTTGCCTTGGCTTTAATTGTATCGTAAAAAGTGAGGTAAGTAAAGTAATGAAAGTAAAAAGTGAAGGAGGGAAGAAGGATTCTTGAGCTCTAACATTTTGCTTGTGCTACTCATTGCTAAATTGCAATGGTTGGCTGCTTTTTGTTAAGCATTTCCAAGTACAAGACATTGCTTTTTTCTATGAAGATGTCTGATTGGTTTACTGCACTGAAATCTTTTTTGGAAAATCCAGGTCAAATAGAGTGAATTTTGCACAGTTGTCTAAATTTTACACTTGCTTTGGAATCATTATTTTAAGTGATTTTTTAACCATTTCTAGTCATTGCAAGTGCTTCTAGACGGTGTATATCCAGCAGCCTGGATAATATACTTTAAACTGTTTGCTTTCTAAATTGCCTTATTCACAATGTCTGTTCCTGAGTAATGAAACCCACCCTTGCCTTTCTTGGTGGTAGGTTTGGCTGGGGGCAAAGGAGGAACTTTTTAATATTAGGAGTAGTAGCTGTGGCTTTGTAGTATCATCTTCTCTCAGGTAATCATTTAATCTCCACCAGTAATATTTCAGCCAGATGTTGCTTGAAGGATTTATCACAGTGGCATCATGAGTCCAGAAGTGTCGCTAATCAGTAGAAAACAACAAGTTTTATATGGCGACAATGTAAAAGCGTATTGAGAAATCATGATGACACTGAATGTCAGATGGTCTGTTTTTCAAATAGGCCTGAAAAATATGTAAAAGTAGTAAATAAATAGTGATAGAAATAGTAAATTTTACTATTTAATTTAAAGAGGAAAAAAAGAGCATGTAACTTTAAAATGAGATTTTGCATGCTCTGAACTTTTTATTTGGTTTAAAAAAACACAATTCTTTGTAGGACATTACCTCTTTATTGGAATGGGAATACTTCAGTTTAATACATCTGACACTTGTTATGGAAATATGAGGTAATTAAAACAAGTAATTATTTTTCAACCTAGTAATTAGTTTCAAGAGGGTGTTTGATTAAAAGTATGGAAGAAATTGTGTAACAGAAGAATTGTGGCTGGTGGAAATCTGTGCCAGTTAGAGGAGTCAGCGGTATCTGGCAGAGTGACATTGCCAGCGGTGGTTGGAAGGACCCAAGCTTCGTGTTCATGAAATGTATATATTTGAGGCATGTTTGTAGCGTAATCGAGGCTTCTGCTGGTTATCTGCAAGGATAATTTGCCTCCTTCGGCACCCTGTCTGGCTCCTGAGTAGCTTGGCTTTCCTCTCAAGCACTAAAAATGTGATATGTGGCAGAGAAACCTGGTGTATCTTGTGGTGTCTCTGTTCCGAGATGCCTCTTGCTCAGAGTTTAAGGTCAGTGCAGAGTTTTCTCCCATTAGATGGAAAGGCATTGGGTTTTAATTGCTTTGATTGCTTTCTGCTGTTGTATGGGACATCATTCAATTCTTGCAAATTGTGGTCCTTGGGAAGGAAGCAAATAGAGTACACTGCCTTGCATATTGCTTGTTTCTGATACAGTTCTAGTTGGGGACTAGTGGTGCCCTGATAGGAATATATGGCCTTGGGGATATCCTTGAAAGGCTGAAAAAGATCTACTAATGTTATAGGCAATGCAGCTTCATGTGTAGCTCCTGGTAGTCAAATGCATAGTTTATCTTAATTTTGATACTTTGCAAATCCAACGTCCTTGATTCTGCTGCACGACCAAGGTATGTCTGCTGGAATGAAGGAGACTAGTGGTCTGCGGTTGCATAATCTTAAAACCAGAGGCATGCCCTGTTGTTGGGCAACAGTAGTCATTTCAGTACAGTCAACTTTGTGTTCTTGTAACAAAAATTAAAAACCTTTTATGGGACTCACTCTGGGATTAAGGAATTAGATGACAATTATTCTTAGGGTTGTATTATGTCTCTCGCAGATCTTTGTGACAAATTGAAATGGCCAGATTGTCAGCTCCTCAAAAGACTTCAAGTCAGGACAGATGCTAAAATAAATTACTTTTGTTTGCCTGAAAAGAGGAGATGTTGACAGCCCAACAGCTTTTAGAAATTCAGTTGTTTTGTATCAGGCTTTTATAATTTGTTCTGACAATCTGAAGTTGGAGGTCTTTGAAAGGTGCGTTAAGTAGGACTTCATCTTCCAGAAAGAGCAAGGATTGTATATGATTTACCATAGGAGGACTTTCTCATCTGCAAGGCCGCCTGTAATTTTTGGTACGCAGTGTTACAAATCCATGTTGAAATTGAAACCTTGATTTCTTTGAAGAGTGATAAACAGAGATCTAGCACTAAAATCTTCTATCTAATAGGGTCTATGTTGCATAGCTTTTGGTCATAAGGTATACCTTTAAAGTAAGGACTTTTTTTAAAAAAAAATAATTATTAATAAACTGAAAATAATCATTCAATTTCTGGTCAAGGTTAGTATTTAGTTATTGAAATTAGAAGTAAACTGTTAGCAAGTGTTTGCTTTAACATTTCCTGAAATCTGTCCTACTTTTTTTGCACAAAATTTCCTCTAGTTCTGGAGTAATATGCATATTCAGTAGAAATACAGGAAATAGTCAAGCAGCTACATCAGTCATCTTTTTGCTTGTTTGCTTGTTTCTAATTTTATCCTTCCTTGCTATTTTCTGTTCAGGAATCTCAGCAGATGCTTGGAAGGTTGATTCCAGAAAAGCAATTACTCAATGACCAACTAAAGCAAGTTCAGCAGAACAGTTTGCATAGTAAGTATATTTTAAAATATGCCAGAGTTGGATTGTGTAGCATATTATCTTATTTTGCACAATATACTGCGTAATGTGCTTTTTTTTTTTTTTTTATCTTGTAAGATGAATGTTGAAAAATGGTGGTTTCTATGACCTGAAATTGTCCATGTAAGAAAATATTTATTTGACAATATCTTTAAAAACAGGAGATTCTCTTCTTACTATCAAAAGAGCATTAGAAGCCAAGGAATTAGCCCGTCAACAGCTTCGAGACCAGCTAGATGAAGTAGAAAAAGAAACCAGATCTAAACTTCAAGAAATTGATATTTTCAATAATCAACTGAAGGTAACTGTAGGGTTTTTAACCCTCTCTAAATGTTCAATTAATCACTTTCTACCTTCACCATGGGAAAATACATTGAACTAAAATGATGGATTCGGAATGTTAATATTGGGCACATTCTGAAATCTATCATTTCTTTCTTTAAAGAAAGTACTACTGAGCATCTAAACTAAGTGTTTGAAACAACGTGATCTACAGAATCTGTTTAAGATGGGATTTGAGCTCTGATTCTAGATCTGAGATGATGTGTAAAATCGCCAGTTTCTGCCCTTTTGCATCGAAGGAGGGCAAGACTATAGTATATCGAGAACATGTTGGAATCAGTGCTTCAAATTCAAAGGTGTGACTTGGTGAAATTCTGCTTTTTCAGAATTATTATCTGATCTTTATAATCTCATACTTGTTCTTAAATGTAGTTGTGTCTTGTTTGTGGTTTCATGCTTTATTGATTAGTGTGCTGTTGAAACTGTGTGATCTGTTTATTTTTGCATACTGAAACTGAAAGAACTGAAGAAATTGCAAAAATCCGTAGAGGAAGAGTAGTATTCAGAGAGGGGATACCAACCAGTCTCTGACATTTTTAAAATGAATCCTTTTGAAGTGCTTTACAGATAAATATGACCAAGGTATATTCATTCTAAAATTAGTGTCAGCACTTGATTTGATCATGAGGGACCTAAACAGTTTATAAATGGGTAGGGGGTGAATAATCCCAATATTGTGACAGTAAGGAAAATATAAACTAAATTAACATATTGAACAACTTAAATTAACAAGTGAACTTAAACAGTGAAAATTCAAATTAAGCAAAAACATTGCTTTATCAAAGCATTGTTATCCATCCAAGAATAAATTGTCTAGCTATAAACTGCTTTTCAGTTGCATAGAAAAATGATTTCTGTGTTCAAATTTTAGTACTTAGAATTATCACTTAAAATACTAAATCACTGTTTTGGACCTTTTTTTTTTTTTTAAGGAAGGCTTCATCAAACTTTCAGACTCAAGATATGGAGCTCTTGATTTCATAATGTGTAGTAGAAGCAGTGCTTAATAGAAAGATTGCTCTGTGATGCTGTTTGTTAGTATTTATTTTAGCCTTGTTTCAACTTTCTTGCTTACTGGAAGAGATGAGTTTAAGAGGAGGGAAAACAAGTTAGTGGGACAGTTGTACTACTGAAACTTGAGAGATGGGAACTTACTTCAGAGAACTGTAACTTGACTTGCAAGATATGTTTTGATGGGAGGGCTGGAATTTTTTTATTATTAGACTTCACTGTCAATTTACTGCCCTTTCCTGGACTCAGCGTAGTAATGGAAGGCAATCATAGAATGCTTAAGGTTGGAAGGGACCTCTAGAGGTCATCTAGTCCAACCCCCCTGCACACGCAGGGTCACCCAGAGCACGTGGCACAGGACTGCGTCCAAGCGGGTTTTGAAGATCTCCAGAGAAGGAGACTCCACAACCTCTCTGGGCAGCCTGTTCCAGTGCTCTGCCACCCTCACTGTTAAGAAATTTTTTCTTAAGTTCCTGTGGAACTTTTGATGCTTCAGTTTCTGGCCGTTTCCTCTAGTTCTGTCAGTGGCCACCGCTGAAAAGAGGCACCAGCACCATCCTCCTCACTGCCTCCCTTGAGGTACTGTACATGTTGGATGTTGTACCTACAACCATGATTTAACGGCCTTTGTTCTCCTGGAGGGAGCTCTCAAAGCACCTTGCATGTGAGACCATACACGCAAAACAAGCTGAAGTTTTTCTGGAGACTCTCCGATTTTTCTAGGGGCCCGTGTGAAGTGGAAGTAATGTTCTCATTCCAAGTCAGAATGCTCCTGTTTCTTACATACTTGCATAGTTCCCCAAATCTTTTAACATAAATGAATCTGTGAACAACTTTTTGGTAACTGCCAGTGGAAGGGTGTCTCTGCTCTTTGATAGAGAAATGCTTATATATAATTGCCAAATAAATAAATAAATTCCCTAGTTAACAGGATTTTTTTTTGTTTGCGTATTAGTAACTGGATGCATAAATACAAGGTTTTTTTATGCTACAATACCTTCCAATTTATTTAATTATCAATCGACTGTATAATGTTCACATTTAAATTGAAAACTTAAAGTAAATGTATCAAAATCACTACCATGTCTAAGTTCTAATAAAGGTTTGTTATCTTGTAAACTCTTAACAATGGGGAATATCTGAATGCTTGTATATTTATTTATTTTTGTTCTATTTTTATTCTTTCATCAAGTTTAAAACTCCATTTTTTTTAATCAAGGAACTTCCTAAATTGTCTTGTAGGTTTAAAACTGCTTGGCTTTCTGTATGATCTACGCTTCTGTTGTGCTCCAGGAAACTGAGAGATGCATATTCGGGGAGGCCAGAGGTGCCCTAATTAGCACTGTCTCGTGCAGCTTTCATGCTCTCTCGAAGCGAGGAGCGCTGCTGCTTGCCTTATTTCTTATAACGTAACCTCTGAGTGAGCAGTAGTGATGGGGCACAGCTACTGCTGGAGAAGTGCCAGGAAAAGAAGCATATCTAAATACTGTTTTATGTATATATTACCTTGCAGTATTTTGCAATGTTTCCTACTGGGAGAGAGATAAATAGGTCTTTAATTAGGTAAAATACTTTACTTATTTAATAGAAAATAGAACTAAAACTGCAAATACAAGGTAATGTCTAAGTACTTTATTACTTTTCATGACATTCTTAAAACACAGCCAAATTGACAACAATATTAAATTACACCATTTTATCGTCAATTTTATCATTTTGACTATGAGCATCTATTTCTTTTGATTTTGCAAAACTAGATTTCTAATTTACTCTTTTGAAACAGCCTGCACTGTATCTACTGATTTACCATGCAAGGTAAAATGAACAACTTCACTAGTATTTAGTGTTCCTTTAATGGGACCATTCCTCAAGGTTTACTTGAGGTTCTAATGTATTTTAGTTCAGGTCAGCCCTTTAACACCATCATCCACAGCAGTTTGCACTGCATTTGCTTACATATTAGAGTATTTTATGCTGTGCAGTAAGTGAACACACACAGCTGATATTATATTAGCTCATGTTTGTTTTTTTTTCTTTTTTTTTGTAGCATGTAAAAGTGACCACAGAGAAAAGATCTTTCAACGTTTCTTTTTCATCCTCCCAAAATAATGAATTTAGGTTCCTCTGTTCCTTTTGAGATTGAGCAGTCATGTTACTTTTTTTTTCTCCAGTCAATATCTCAAAAGTTTAAAATATTTAAAGAAATGTTTCCTGTTCAAAAACTTTGGAGTTTATATATTCTCTGCATTTCAGAGCAGAGAGATGCAGATATCTTCAGTGAATGTCTATAGAGCTACAGTTATATGGCTTGGGGAAGAAACTGGTAGAAGTCCAACACCACTATGGTTTTAGCTTAAAGCTATAGTGTTTTTTTGTTTGTTTGTTTGTTTTCATCCTAGAAAAGTTTTTTTTGGTGGAGAAATAGGTTCTCTAGCTAGCTACCAAGTGGAAAAGTATCAGATTGAGGCATTTTATCAAAGAAAGTAGCAGTCTTGTGAACTGTGCTGTGTTTGGCTAGAATAAATGACCAAGCCTCTAACAAGATTGAAAATCAACCCCATATTTTTATGCTTAAATATGGATAGGTAGCCTAGACTTAGGTATGCTTTAAAAATCTTAACCTAGAAGTTTAACAATTAATGTAGATACAGATATTGGTAAAAAGCAATTGACCCTTGTTTATTACCTCTGCTTTATCAAACAGTTCTTTGAAATATAAATTTGTATTAGATGTTCTGTTCGTATAAGTATGGGTCTACTAAAATTAGTTTTATAAATTCTTTCAAAATTCAGTTTAAGTATACATTTAAATTTTACAAAGATGAGCCATTGCAATCTATCAGAGAAAGTATTTAAAATAATTCCTAATACAGTTCTTGTCTCCAAAGACCAAGTAACTATTTAATATAGAGTAGCTAGGGCTTATTTGTGCTAATGCACAGGCGACAATCACTAAGCTACTGTTTCAGCAAGATGTTAGTGTTGTCGGGAAGCTCTTGTCAGTGCCTGGAGGAGGTGGTGAACGTCCAGAAACAAGTTCTTAAGAAGTGTTTTGCATTTTGTGTCCTGTTGCAATTGTTGTCAGTCCCTGTCTGGTCAGTGTGCACTGGACAAGTCTTGCCTATGAATGCCTGTTTACATTTGAGCATTTCTTTCTTCCAGTCAGTGGCAATGGAAGATGCAATGCTGCAGTGCCTGGCAGTTCTCCTGGGCTGCGTCAACTACTTAGACTCCTTTCTAAAGGTCTCCATGCCCTACTCAGGCAGTACACAACTATCTCAATCTGAGTGATGAACCTCCTCCAGTTATGTGCTTCACTTTACCATAAACAGATGAGTGTGCAGTGTTTAACCAAGTTAGGCTTTAGTAAGAGGTGCTAGCACTAAAACATACGCAAGTATGGGAGTTTGTAATCTGAATCTTTATCTAATCCTTAATGCCTAAATGTGGAGTGTGGTTTGAATTACAACCTGGGCAAGGTAGTAGTTAGTTAATTGCTTTTGCATATGTGACGTGTCAAGATTTTAAGTTAATTGCCTATTTTTGGTCGTGGTGTTCAGAATTTTTAAGCAGGAAACATTTTTATAGTAAGTATTCCTACCGAGCAGTGCAAATTTGTGATTCTGGGTATGAGAAAGATGGCAATACGTTTCCCTTATCAAATCCCAAACCAGACCAAGTCATCTGTAAAATGGGGGTGAGAGGAGGAACCGATTTTGTCAAGGACAGGAGAGGCCTTCGGAGAGCCAAGGAATGCACTAGAGGAGCATTGCTGCGGGAAAGCCTCAGTGAGCACAGAACTGTAGGGTTCTTCTCCTCAGGATCAAATGCTGTGGTTTGCCTCAAGGGGAGATCTGATGCTGGAAACCCTGGAATGTGATCCTTAAAGAGTGTCCTAAACTCTCTCATCTTTTGGTCAAAAGGCAAAATTTGGGCTCAAACCATTACATTACACCAAGTTCAGGTTTTCATAGCAATATGGCTTGTCTGTATACAGGGAATATTACTCTGCTGCATGAAATTCATATTTTAATTCATACTCAGTATTATGTGATTATTGCAAAACCTAAAAATTACTCTGTACACGTTGGTCTGTTTGTGAGTTAAGTAGAAAGATAACAGTTTTTTTTTTTTTCTGCTTTTGGGTTAAAATATGCCTTGTCCTGCACACTGAAAATTAACAAAGTGTTGTTACGTCTTCAGAGTTGCAGATTTACAATTTGCAAATGTACAATTTGAAGTTGCTTGTCTTTGTAAAAGGTGAGTGTAGGACTGTGCTGAGCTCCATTCTGTTGACTGTTGAACTGTTAATCTAATTTTGTTCGGTTGGTGCCTTATTAGCGCTGTGGGGGATCCTTTTCTCTCCCTCATTTCCCCCCGGCAATTGGCAAAGCAACAGAGATCTGTTGCATAAGATACTGATGAAATCTTTACTTCCTCATAAATGATGCAAAGAAGAGGGTTTATTCCATTTTTACCTCCAAAACTCTTCCATCCAGTGCTAGCTGTACAGACTAGTTTGCATTTTCAGGGCCGTTTCAGGAACGGCACTCTGCAAAACCGCCTCCCAAATTACTGAACTTGCTCTTTGACTTTGTGGGAGGAGTATTGTGCTGAAATGTCTGTGGAAAATGCACTTTACTATAAAACTATCCCCTTCATACCCTAAACTTCACATATGGATAAAATGACAAAATAAGTGAACAAAATTGCTTAGCTATTTGGCCTGGAATTCAGCTGTTGGAGCCTGTTGCATCAGTCAATGACCCAGCTGCATATACTCAGTATGGGAAACACCTTTCTTTGGAGAGGCTTGGAAACATGGCTCGTTGCTCTGTGCTTGGTGGTGAAGTGGCATAGATAGTCCTATGCTTAGCAGTGAGATGGCTAAGCTATAACTAAAATGTAAACACTGGACTCTCTTTGTAGTTGGGTTTGTAGAGGAAATAAATATCTGGCACACAGATGTCTTGCAAATTTTGACTTGCTTTTATGGAGTAGATAATTAGGAATGGTTTTCTGAAGAAGGAGGGGAAAAGAGTATTCGCAGTTAGAGGTAGACTCCTCTGGAATATGAGTATAGAAGAACCAAATTATTCATTCTAGTTTATTTCTTAATAAGAAATTTGTAAACTAAGCTCAGATACTTGCATTTGGCTTGTTTTATTTTGAGCTGTTGGCATTTTGCCCTAATTTGGGAGGGGGGGGTTGATTGTTTTAATTATGAAGACCTTAATCACTCTTAAGGATTTTAGTGGCACTTTCTTTGCCTCTATTTAACTGCTCAAATGCTGAAATGAATGAAATAGAAATGCAAAGGGGAAGAAGAAGCACATCTGGAAAGCACTGTTATCTAAATATCTTAAAATTTTACAATTAGCAACAGATTATTTTCAGTGTTGCTTGTTGCTTCACTTATTAGAAACACCGACTCTCCATTCTCCCTGTTCAACAGCAACTGCAGTTTTCTCCTGTCATGTAGCCTAGGACTAGGGATACTTCTTCGAAACTCAAGCCATGTGACATAAGAAATTAGTGATAGAAGAGGAAATGAATTGAAGGAAAGGCAGAGAAAGTAGAGCAGCAAAGGACTTGTAAGCTGAAGCCAGCACTAAAGCTTAATTGAATTTTTGCGGTTTAAAAATCCCCAGTGCTTTGAATGACAGTCTCTTTACTCAGAGAAGAGAAATAGCCTGTTAAGATGGTCAACTCTACTCAAGACATTCGGTGTTTCACAGCAGTAGTATTTTGAGCTTCAGGAGCTTTGCACGTGGCCAGTTCTGTACATGTAGAGATTTTTTTTTAAGCTACAGAAACTTATAACACTGTTGGCCAGGTGGGAATCCACATCATCTGTGCCATTTCCTAATCCATGTCCTTTCAGCTGAATGCTCGTGAATCACTGTATTGCTAATGTTTTTATGACTGTATGGATATATTTCTCTTTTGCACCTGCGTGTATTTTTTTGATGCAAAGAAGAGTTTCGGTGCTCATATGGAGAAGGTGGTGTTTGCCAACCAAAGACAAATTAATTTGAAACACATGTCAAATTTTTTGTACCTCAGTTCATTACAAGTGTGACAAAAGTAAAGAAGCTGCATTGGTTAAATGTCAAGTTATTGAAAAATACCATGTAGGGCTGCAGAAATGTACAATTTAGTTATAGGCTGCCTTGAGCTCTAGGTGCAGTTGATCAGTTGTGTTCACTACAGGCTCCTGAACCCTCATTCTTGTTTATGGGCCAGCTGCAAAGAAGTAAGTCAGGATGTTGAGTATTGTAATGCTTATTTATTTATTTTCCCTAGTCCAAAATGAGGCTTTGCATGAATGTTTATAACCATGCGCATTTAGGGTTTCAAAACGTTCCCAAAGGTGCCATCCTGCCTGAATAATTTTGGAGGCTTTGCAAAAAAATGGTTTGTTTTATGTTCTGTAATATCTATTCTTAATTCTAAGAATCTGCTACACTTTAATTTGATTCAGGAAAATAATATGCTCATAAAATACATTATTGCCCAAATTATCTCCATATTTCAGTGAGCTTTGTAGGCTTAGCCTAGTAGTAGTAGTAGTAAAAATGTGCATAGAAAATTATTATTCTGTAGCAACATTGTATAGTTTTCATTAAAGATAAAATTGAGGATCATTAATAAATTGAGGCTGAGAGAATTGAACACGAAGTTCAATTTAACTTTTTTCAACTATCGTCCATTTACCAGCAGTGTTTTTAATACCTTGCAAAAGGTCATGTGCTACTCCTCTTCAAAATGTAGCTATTTTGAATTTTTATCTTAAAATTTGTTGTTGCATGATGTAAAATTTGAAGCATGCATGCATTTCACTAACAAAAAGTTTTAGACACAGGCAAGTACTTTCTGCTAATAGACAAATTTTAAATTTTAACTCTTAGCAAACTATAGATAAGATGCTGCTAATCATGTTATCAAAGCTTATAAAAGCTTATTAAAGCTATCCTCATTTTCCGCTTTGAATCACTTTTGCTATTTAGTTCTCTTTGTTGCTGTTTATATTGTTTTCTTTGTTTCAGTCAATGCATGATGATGGTTATATGAAACTTTATCTGGGAAATTCGTCAGATAGTGAGTTTCTGGAAAACAATCTCAATGTATGAACAATATTCAAGAGATTGTTTCAGTCCCTGAGTGAATTGAGATAAACTTTTAAAGATTTTTCTAAACAACAACAACAACAAAAAACTGTCACTAACAAAAATGTTCGTACTGTACTTTCATCAAACCACTTTTTTTTTCCAGTGTGGCTATTTTTTAATAAAAGAATCATTTTTAAGTAGAGTATCCTTTTTTTTCTTTATAGTTCTAAGAAGTTTAGGCTCAAAATTCTATGTCATACAAAGATTCAGCATAAAGTTTATATTTGTGTTAATGTTGTGTTCATGTTAAAAGAAATCATGAGAAAAGATTATATTTTTATATTCTAAATACTTCAAGCCAATTGGGGCAAAACCAATACTTCTGTATAAATGAATATTCCCTGTGCCACAATTTCATCCTGAAGATGTGGCTTAAAGAATTGAATCTTGTGTGTAAAACAATCCTGAAGATTCTTTAGCAGCTTATTTGGGAGTATAATTGCCATTCTATTAAAAATAAACCCAATAAGCTGAAACAGTTGCTAATATGAGTAGCTCAGGGGTCTTTTTTTTTTCCTACAGAATTTAATAAATAAATTCAACAAAGAAGGAAACAAAATCAAGCTGAAATGGCTGTTCAGACAAAAATTTTGTCAAACTTTTTCAAAGTTGCATTTTAAAAAGTCTTACTTGTTTCTTAATTAACATCTCAGGAAATATGAATGAAAATAGGTAAACAATAAGTGGTTTAGAGAGCTTCGAAGTCTGTCTTGAATGTCTGCCATACTATTTTTTAATATTGAAAGTTTGAACAGAGATTTCCAAGCATTTTTAAGTTTTCTTGTTACAAATAAAATGTAGGGGACCACGTTTATGACTCAAGTGGTATATGGTTGCACATATTTTACCTTTTTTTTTCTCTAGGAGCTGAGAGAAATACATAACAAACAGCAACTACAGAAACAAAAAAGCTTGGAAGCTGAGAGGCTGAGGCAGAAGGAACAAGAAAGAAAGACAGTGGAATTGGAAAAGCAAAAAGAAGCTCAAAGGTAACAAACTGCTCTAGTTCAAGCTGTCTTTTTGGATGTATGAGATTGCGAAACACTGCAAACAGGTATAATAAACTTTGAATTCAGAGACGTAATGTGATCCCAAACAATATGTCAGTGGGAGATGTTATTGAAGAACGGGAAGAATGTCTAAACGCTAGACAAAGTTCAGTTCAGTACAGATGGCCCCTTTTGAAATTGGGGGAATCTCTTGATTTATCTTTGAAAAGTCTGTTGTGGAGATGATCTTCTATATATTTCTGCAACTCTCCACCATCAGTGATATACACAGATATTTACAGTTTTCAGCAGAATTATTTAAATGCTTAGTGTGCTTCTAAACCTAGAGATTTTCTTGAACAGAGTAACATGTTCTCTTTTATGCTTAAACAAAACACAGCTCATATCTTTTTTAGTATATATTGAGGAATTTTTCATATGTATCTTTAAGAAATTTTACTATAAGAAATGAATGGCGTATAGGCTAGCAGCTAGTTCTGCTCTGAGATGACTTAACTGTAGCTTTTTTGAGAAGTTGGGATGGTTTTATACTCTTGATCTAGACATATGTTTGGTCACAGAATCACAGAACTGTTGAGGTTGGAAGGGACTCTGGAGATCATCTAGTCTGACCCCCTTGATCAAGTAGTGTCACCAAGAGCATGTTTCCCAGGATTGTGTCCAGACTAAGGATGGAGACTCCACAACATCTCCAGGCAACCCGGTGCAGTGCTCCCTCACCTTTACAATGGAAGGTTTTCCTCATGTTCACACAGAACTTCCTGCGTTTCCATCTGTACCCATTGCCTCTTTCTGTCACCGGGCACAACTGGAACGAGTTTGGTCCCCTTTGCTTTATACTCTCCCTTCAGGTATTTAAACCTATTGGTCAGATCCCCACAGGTCTTCCCCAGGCTGAGCAGTCCCAGGTCTCTCTCTTTCCTCATATGTGAGATGCTCTAGTTCTTTCAGTATCTTTGTGGCCCTTTGCTGGACTCTCTCCAGTAGCTCCATGTCCCTCTTGCACTGGAGAGCCCAGCACTGGACACAGCACTCTTGGAGCGGCCTCACCAGGGCTGAGCAGAGCAGGAGAATCCGCTCCCTGGAACTGCTGGCAACGCTGTTCCTAATGCAGCCCATGATACCATTGGCTTTCTTTACCATAAGGGCACGTTGCTGGCTCACGCTCCACATCTTATACACCAGCACCCTAGGTCCTTCTGAATGGAGCTGCTCTCCAGCAGGTCACCCGCAGCCTGTACTGGTGCCGGGGGTTATTCCTCCCCAGGGGCAGGACTCTGCGCTTGCCTTCATTGAACTTCACGAGGTTCCTCTCTGCCCGTTTCTCCAGCCCGTTCACCTCCCTCTGAACAGCAGCACAGCCCTCCTGCATATCAGCCACTTTCATTTTTGTTTTGTTTTGTATCCTCAGCAGACTTGCTGAGTGGAGGCACTCTGTCCCTTCACTCAGGTCACTGATGAGTAAGTTGGACAAGAGTGGCTCCCCTGGGGGACATCGCTGGCTAGTGTCCCTGATGGCAATCCTCTGAGGCCGGCCCCTCAGCCAGTTTACAGTCCACCTCACTGTCTCCTCATCTAGCCGGTAGATGAAAGCAAAGGCCTTTGGACCCAGGGTCTTAAATTACTGGTTACAGCATTACACAAACTGTCATCTCAAGCAAATTGATAGTCTGTGTAATTACTTTGAGCCATATTTTTACATTTCAAGCACAAAAAAGAAAAACAAGGGTCTCAATGAAAACCTTATCTTCAAACAGAAATCTTAGAAATAAGGTAAATTTAGATAAATTGTGTGCCTTTAAATTATAAAGTATTATATGCCTTAAAATCTTTTACATCAGAGTCAGAAAAGTTTTGAATAAAAACAGTTTTCTATGATGGAGTGACTACACTGAGTATGATAATTATGTTGGTACTTCCCACAGAACTGAGAGGCCCGCTGAGATAGTTGGTATAGGAACATTAAAATATCACATCAGACTATTGTAAAATACTCTATTTTCTTCTAAAAAGGATTAAAAAACCACATTTTTGCTATGGAAAAATTCGTGTCTGACTTTTCATGGCAAATGAACATTCAGACCTTATTGGTGGTGCAAAATTTCATGCAGTCCAAATGATCAAGCTTCTAGATAATTGTGGTTGCCATACCTGATAATGACTAGTCTGCTAATCTTACTGATTTCTAACAGCCCCCTATATGAACTAAGTAAATGATGAATACATCATATCTGGATGTTATTCCATAATGCTTAGAAAAATATACTGCATTATTATATCTCTGATGACAGGATAGAAAGAATAATCCAAAATCATACAGGTGTGCACTTTAACCTTTGGTTTAATAAATAGCTACATTCAGTTTGTACTGAGAACCATATAATATTTTATTGGCAATTATGCATCGAGTTGTGCATGTAACTCATTTAAATGAGTAAACAAATATACATATTTACATAGTTGAGAGCTATCTTCCTGAATATCATAAGTCTAATTATATACACACGCACACACACACAGAGTTGTGTGGTTGGGGGAGTAATATACGATTCAGAGGGAAAAGAATCATATTAGAGTAAAATGAATTTCCTCAGTCTTGAGATAAGAAGTGTCTGAGTAGTAAGATACAAATGATGAAAGAAAAAGGGAAACTTAAAGTGGAAACAAATACAGGTAAATCCCCGATTAGAGGCCATATTCCATAGTAATTATCACCTCAGAAATCTTAAAGGAATGAAAAGACTCTCAAGTGTCCTATTCCTCCCTCAAGCTGTGGAGCTCACAACCAGGCTTGTGTTTTTTCAGCTCTGTCTCCTCTTATTGCTTTCCTCATCTTCCACTTTAGCTCTATGTAATATTAGCTTCCATAACAATCAAAGAGAAAATTCTGCAGCTTGGGTGGAAGATTGCCTTCTCCCTGCCCAACAAAACGTGGAACATTTCATCTGCTTGTCTTGCTCTAGCAGGTAGAACCAGCTTGGCTCATACATTTGGGAAGATTTAATCAGTCTTCTAGAAACACAGTGAAAAACTCAACTTTCTCTCTAAAGGGGAGTTACTGACCAAACTCAGCATGTAAGCGACTGCTAAAGTCAAAAGAAGATTTGGGGTCTGTATGTGCATAGGGTGCAGCCTCAGTGTATTTTAAAACAAAGCAAAAACAAACAAACAAAGCCCTGCTGAGTAATTGGTTCTGAATGTTTTCCAAGTGAACATACCAGGGACAAATTCAGTGTTTGAAAGAAGAGGCTGACAGAACTGAGAATTTATTAATTTAGATGACTTTACACTGAAGGCAAAGAAACCTATGAGTAGTTTGTAGAGGAGGAAGTGATGTCCTTCATGCTCATTGGTGTCTTCACCTGCACTCATGCTGTACTGATGCAGAGTATTTAAATGGTATCAGGACCAAAGATTTTTTTGAGCCTTAAGTAGCTGCCATCTTACCCAAAGCTGTTCTTATTGGGTACATTCAGCTCTCCCAGGAAATACTCCTGTTCACTGTAAACTTATGTTGACAGAAGACAGTCTTGCTGTCTAATGCCAACCCAGTGTGCAGGAAGTGGGGATTTCCCTTTACAGCTAATTTTTTTTTCTCACCATTTTCTGGCCAAGAATCTGTATTGTTGGAGAAAATATGTGCTTTTCAGTAGGCCAAGTCTGCACTGCCTGCCTTGTCATGTGTTTTTTTTCACTAGTTTTAAGAGTATGAAAGTGGAATATGTCATGGAACAAAATGGTAGGTATATACTCCATGTCTGCTTACAGCCTTGTAGAGTTGTCCTTATTGGTACAAAATGCTTTTTGCAGAGTGTACAAATTCTTTTTTTCTTACTGTCCTCTATGGGGAGAAGGGACTTGTTAGCTTTTAGTTTTGGGAATGTGAAATTTTTTGAATAATTTTGCAAGGGTTCTGATACATATTTTACTCCTTGTTCCCCAAGAGGATTGGCATTCTGTTCTGATTACTACTGCTGTCTTGTTGATCTGACTATTTTGAGGCCTACTTAGCAATGCTTCTTGCTTTGAGAAGATAAGCAGAACTGATTTAGCTGATTGAATGCTGCTTGCATTTTAAAGCTTAAATTGGTGATGAGTAGATGAAAATTAAAGGATGCAGTTTGCTGCTGCTTGTGTTTTAGGGAGAACTTTGATATGAATTTGGTATTGAAAATGTCTGGTGGTGGCAATGGCTGATATCTACAAGCTTGAAATAACAGGAATTATGGGGCAAGTGAAAATGAAATGGTATTTTACAATGCTGATATAATGGGATACTCAGATAACTTGAACTAGGCTGCTTGGCAAAAGATCTCCACAAGCAGCCTCTTTATAGTTCCGGGGTCTGGAAGTACCTGTCTTGGTTCTTGCATGCTAAGGAGTTTTGAAAGTTAAGCCAAGGGAGATTCTTTGCCTACTTCCTGCTCTTTTGGTTCATCACTTTAAAAAAACTGCATGAGATTTACGAATCCTGTGGAAAAACTATGAAAAAAACCCCACAAATATTGATGAACTCCAAGTTGAGACTCAAATACTATTAAATTGCAGAGCTGGAACTGAAAGTTTAAAATAGGGGATTTTATCAAGCTTATAATTCTCAGAGTATTGTGAGCTCAACAGATACTGTTCCAAGATACTTGTGCAAGATTTCATGTAATAATTTAAAAAGAATGCCAGGTAGGCAGGTTTTTTTCATGTCATTTAGAGGAAGAGAAGAGATCACAGCCACAATAATGAAGGTCAAGTTCAGTATTTTAAATCTCTAAAGAACTCTGACAAGAAAAGTGTTAGATGTTTTTTTCCTTCTTACAGTCACCTCCAACACATAGTAAGTTAATATTCTCTCACTTGTCTGAGGATCACAGCTCTTTAAGAATACTTACGCAATCATAACAAATCTTTTGGAATGCTTCCACTTTGTTCTATAAAAAGAGCAAAAATCTCTTACAGGTTTCCAAACAGAAATATAGATTTCTTATGAAATTTTCATAATAAAATGGGGTAGTGTGGTTGATACCCGCTATAACTTTTGTCATAAAATGAGTTATACTTTATGCTATGGGTCATATACAAGGGTAAGCTAACTTTTATGGCCTTTTGTTTGACTGACTTTAAAAAACAGAATTAATTGTCCAACAGGCGAATCCAGGAGAGGGAAAAACAGCGTCTTGATAAAGTACAACAAGAAGAGGAGCTTCAGCGACAAAAAAAAAATCAGGAAGATG
This sequence comes from Tinamus guttatus, assembly GCF_000705375.1. The sequence goes on along the minus strand of NW_010579293.1, from coordinate 409,162 downwards.
AAAAGCAAAAAAGGGAAGAAATAACCAAGAAGAAGGAAAGTGAGGATAAGGGGAAACAGGAAATGCAAGAAAAACTGAGTAAGCTTTTCCAACCACATCAAGAGCCAGTCAAGCCAGCTGTCCAGGCTCCTTGGTCAAATGCAGGTAGAGGAAAAAGTCAGGAAATGGTGTCGCATGTGCCTCTTGAACAAATCTTTCTTCTGCTTTGCCTTCTTATTTAATACCAAAGAGTATGATGTTTCAAGAGGAGAGTGCTAATTGTACTGAACTAAATCAAATGTTTACAGTTTTAGACTCCAAAGATCTGATCTCTCATTCATCCTGAAAGCAGAGGTAGTAAAGCATAGCCGATGAGAATTGTAGTGCAAACATAATAGAAAATACTAATTGTAAGATGTCAAAAATTACTCATGTGCTTCTGATTGCAACTCCTATGTTGGTTTGCCATATGTGCTTTGGGTTTCTTTATAGTAATAGCAGTATGTCATTTAGCTACCTTTTTCCTCTCCCACTTCAATATGCATCTTGTTTACTGAACAAATGACATGAAGTCTATGATTTAATCCCCCTTCTGCTGCTGTGCACATGATTCAGCTGAGATTCTCAGTATAACCTGTTTTTTGTCATTATTGGAAGTAACTGAGTCAAGAGACTTGGATACATATAGTAGAGATAACTGGCTGGGAATATAATGCTTACTTAAGTAATTGATCAAAGAATTATATAAAGGAGCACTTGTCTTTTAGCATCAATCTAGAGGTGACTTACTTAGTCTATTACTCTTGCTGTAGTTTACTCATGCAGAGTGACAGAATAGACAAAATAGCAAGTGCACTATGTGGATGATATATAGCTTTTTTTCTTTTCTTTTTTTCACTGTGTTCCTTTCAGTAGTAATGAGTAATGTGTCTTTAACACATGAAAGCATGTGACTTTTAAAACATTATATGCAAGTGACCTCTTTTTAGCTAATCAGTGTGTATTAGGACATTTTGAAACCTCTGTTTTGGAATCATGCTCAAGCTGCAAATGAAGGCTCTACATAAGCAGCCTGTGCTTATATGTATCCTACATATGCAGGGTACCTTTGATATATGCTGGAACTTTGCTGTTTGAATTGAACCTATGGTTTATTGATCAGAGTTAACGTAGAAAAACAGTAAAACATTTGAAAAACTGTATGTGCTGCATCATAAGTAAAGGAATATTTCTACCAAAGTAGTTATATATGTGTAACACTTTATGATATATATAATATAGTAAAATATAATAGTATTTTATATAGGTGATGTTGAGAACAAAAAATATTAAGAAGAGTCTATTTTAAATCATTCATTTGCATAGTTCACCCTTTTGTAATAGGGGGATAATATACTTCCTATGGGCTATGTAAGGCTTCATTATTTTTTTGTTTCTGTTTTTCACATACTTTTAAAAACTATTTAAGTAATACATTTTGATTTTTTTGTATATGTGTTTTTTCTTTGCTCAGAAAAAGCTCCTTTAAGCATTTCTGCTCAGGAGGATGTCAAAATCGTGTATTATAGAGCATTGTATCCTTTTGAATCCAGAAGCCATGATGAAATCACTATTCAGCCTGGTGACATAGTCATGGTAAGAAGGGATTGTACTATTATTTAAAAAGTACTTAGGCTTTTACCCTTGTGCAATTACAATTATTTGGCAAGTTTTTGTTTTTTTTTTTTTTTTTACAAACTTGTGAAAAATATTTCAATATATACAGAAGCGTACAGGATGTATTATTACATATTAACCTAATTATAATAATTGATAGCTTCTTAGAATTCCCTCTAATGCAAAGTTTAAGCATCATCTATGAGTAAGTTGTATCAGTTTTAGTATGCTTAGTTGTGTACCGTCTTGAGGCTTAAAGTGTTTGAAAACAGTTCAAACACTTGTTCCTGTCCTTCAAAGTAGCTAGGCAATATTGCTACTGTTATTTTCTATTTTGAGAGTGGCTGCTATGTGTTACATTTAAAAAAAAAAAAAGAAAGTTATGAGAAATTACCTTTTTAATAACAGTTATATTGAAGCAGTGCTTAAATTTTTAATTTTGCAAAAGAATTTTGAAAAGTGTCCTTATGAAGAAAATGTAATGGCTAGCACAATACCACATGAAATAATGCTACACAAGGAGATGGCAGCACTTTTGTCATAAGCATTAACATAGTCTTTGTTAATGCTTTGTTTTGTGGTGATATTTCTCCATTAGTACTAGTTTTTTTTTTTTTTTTTTTTTTAACAACTTTTTTGTGACACCTTTTGACATAATGATCTGGTATAATCGTAACTTGGCATTGTTTGCAAGATAATTTGTTCTGTTCTGTTACTTGACTTTTGTGAGAGAGTTTTTTCCTGTATTTTAAAGAACGAGGTAGAGAGAACATTGTCATTTCCCAAAAATGAAAAATGTTTAGGAAATCTGATGGTAGATGTGCTGCCAGAGATGCATTTCTCTTCTTTTTTGAACACCCAATGTCACTGGAATGTGTCTGCCTAAAACAGTCATGCTAATTTTCAAATTTTCTAAAGGTATCTTCTTCTTTTGTGCCTAATTAACTCTAAATGTATAGCTTCTGATGTTAAGGACTGCAGCTATTAAATTTATTTTAATATTAATAAATGGCTAATATTATCTTAGCATGCATGTCTATTCATAATAAAAAATCCTAGTGTAAATATTAAATGATACCCATTTCTCTTGTGGAAAAGTTTATTAATTAGAATGTTCTACTCAACAAAACATATTTTAAGAGCATTTGCATTTTGAAAAAGTTTAGTGAGTATGGATTTTGGAAAAAAATACACTTTGTAGACTGTTGTAACTTACAGTGGTATTATTCCAAAGACAAAAAAAAGGAAAAGAGTGTCCTGTGGGAAATGAACTTTCATCTCTCAGGCTTTTTTTTAGGAAAAGGCCTAATCCCATTCTGAATAATAAATGTGTTGTTTTTCTTCATCAAGAAATAATATTGGTCAGTTCCATGTTAAATTGGAGAGGATATAGGCACTTGGGTCTCTTTTGGTTATTGAAAAGTTCTGTCTGTCTTAGGGTTTGTAGGTTGGATACAGAAGGTAACATGGATTTTTGAGGAAGAGAGATCACTGTTAGGTAGACATACAAAGAAATAACATTTTGACAAAGATACGTAAATTTAAGGAGCACCTCATACATTTTAAATATCGACTTTGGGATAATCCAAGTCTTGTATGTTACTTTGAACTTAAATTGGAATGTACACTGAAGGAAAAAAAAAATGGATCTCTTTTAGTTCTTGGTTTTTTTTTGTTTTTTTTGTTTTTTTTTTTGTTTTAATTTAATTTACTTTTGACAATAATTAAACACTTAAATGGACTAATCTTAGAAAAGCTAATATAAAACACTTCTGTGAAATGTGTTATAATTCTGCCTTGCTTTAAATCATTGCTTTCCTGATGGAGGTTAAAAGGGAATGGGTAAGTGTGCTATATGACTGTTAGGAAGTCTATGCAATCTATTCATTTTTATAAATACAGCTTTTTGTTACCATATAAATTGTTCTTTTATCTAGGGTAAAATTAACAAGCTAACACTGTCAAAAGTAATTTAAGTACAACAGACCAGAACTTTTGATAATGGGCATTTGGACTCCTAAACTCTTATCTGTCCCTGAATGTTTGTCTTGTCATGTGCTTCTACAAGCTGCAAGTCAGTGATGATGTTAGGAAAATAATAATTTACAAGCTTACATATAAATTAAAGGGTGTCTAATTTCTCATTTATGACGCAAATGCAAATCTAGTTAAGCTGATCTGTTCGGTTAGGAGTTTACAGCAGGAAAATAAATATTTTTTAGAATACCTATGTCCCAGCATAGGTAAATTTAGTGCTCACCTCTATACTTGTGAAATCCTGCCTTGTAATCATATAGTTATATAGAAGATGCTATCCAAACTGTAACTGCTTTAAGCAGAGAATAGAGTAAAAATACAGATCCATTGAGTACCAGGAAACCAGGTCTAAATCATGGTTTTAAATAGGACTCCAAAATCGAAGAAGTTAGAATGACTTGTGGCTTTAATATCTGTATAGCTTGTAAATAGTTTTTGTCAACATTGTAATACAATCTTACACCATGCATTAATCTTGAGGCCCATCTTGATGGAGACAAGGCAGGAGAAGGATTAGGGTTTATTTAGAAGGGAAAAGTATGTGTAAAAGTATACATCAAGATGGCTTTCTTCTTTTTATCCTTTCAGATGCCTGTTTTGTTATCTGTGGTGCCTAAGTATTTTGTATAATGGTTAGAGTGTGTGTGTGCCGTGGGCTGTATTTCTCTTTTTTTAGGGTTTTTTTTTTTTAATTAGAGGATTTTTTTTTATATATATTTTATCTTAACTTAGATTTCTACTTTCATTTTCATTAAGGTGGGTTGATTTGGAGCCCCAGCCCTACAACTTAACCAAGCGTTTGTCTGCAAACGCAAACATCCTGAGCTAAGAATGTCATGCCTGGTCCAGGGCTCTGTTTGTTCAGGAATTTAAGTTTCTATTATGTGTATGAATATAAGTATACAGTATATGGGATTCTTTTCCTGTGGGTAGTCTTGCAACATGAGCTGGCATTTGCTGTGATTAAGCTCCATCTTGAAGTAAATAAATGGATTCTATTGTTACTAAATGCCTTTTTTTTACAATTCAGCTTTATTTAAATAAACTTAGAGTAACTCGGTGGAACACAGTTGAATTATTGAGATAGTGAACTGTAGTGACTCTGGTAGCTTAAGCAGGGAGTTCACAAAGGAAACTTAAATAGGATGTCCAGAACAATTTCATAATGACAGTTTGTTGTCAGTTTTGTTGGTTGTTGATTGGGGAAGTTAGAATTGCTGTTCTTTGTATCGGGCACATAGAAGGCGTTGTTGTGTTAGGTTCTGCGTAGGCGTCATCAACATATGGCCTCTGGCTTGCCTCGCCTGTATTGTAAGGGGAATCCCAGTAGTCTCAAAATATCTAGATCAAAAGCCTACAAGTAAAATAGGATTGAAATGATGATTTAATGGCTAGCTAGTTGAACAAAAAAGGACTGTGGTACCCTTTAACCTTGATTAAATACTTTTCTGAGGGTACTAGTGTTTACCTTCATATGCAGAATGAATTTTTACTGTAAAACAGAGGTTCTCTTTCTAGGTATTTCCACTACTCATGATCCATAAGCCAGGTCAAAGTGGAATAGGCTACTGTAAAGCCAGTCTTTCCGATACAGATGCTAGCAGCTGTTAGCAGCAGCAATAGGGATAGTTAAGAGCTGTATTGCTCTTACTTGTTGTGTCCCTCTGAAAGAAGTAAGAATTTGTAAACCATGGATTTAAAGTTGGATTGTCAAAAAGTGTTTTTGTTTGTTTTTGCTGTTTTGGTTTTTTTTAGACATTTTAATGTCTAGTTGTATTTTGGAAAAAATCATCTGGTAAAATGTTTCTCATAGGAACATTGGGAGAAGTGTTGAAAATTAGAACAACTGAGTTCATTTGAACCTTTGTAAAATTTATTTATGGCCCTCCTATAAAAATATGCAAATCATATTTTATATGAATAACAGACCCCCCCCCAAAAAAAATTGTTAACTATAAAATTAATATCCTAAAAAAGTCTTTTCTTGATTTTAGGGTGTTTCTTGAAAGCATAATTTGATGAAGAAGCATAAATTTCATGAACCTAGTAGGAAATTTTAAACTTAGAAATGTCTTCCAAGGAGACATTAAATCATCATTTTAAAAAATCTGTTTGCACAAAAACTTTCTTTAATTAAAAATCTATCATTTCTGTATTACTGTGATTCATTTCAAAGAGATCCTTTCCAGGCCATCACAGCAATAGATTTTTGACCTTTCGGTGCTGCTGTTTTGTATGTCAGTAATTCTAGTTATTACCCGAGCAATTCAGTGAGAGGAGAGAGGAAAAAAAAACCACACAAACAAAAAACCCCAAGTATGTGAAAATTATTGCTGTTTCAGTTACTCCCCTTTGAGCCAGGTGCTGCTGCCCCATTTTTCCTTGTCTCTCCCAAGACCCACCCCGTGCTCTGCCCGCATCGCTCAGGCCCCGGCTCCCGCCATCCCGATCAGTGCTGCAGTGGGAATTCTGCTCCGCACTGCAGTAAAGCCACGTGGAAGCGGTCAAGCATGTAGGCCATTCATTGCTGTTTCGCTTGGAGTTAACGGGGAGCGAGGCAGAAGAGAGACCCAACAAAAAGCAGAAATAATGCGTTGCTTTGCTCCAAAAGAGAAGCGTGGGATACAAGTTACAAGCAGAGGTGGCCAGAGGGCTGCAGGGCCTATGGCGGCAGAGCGGTCACTCAGCAGCTCCGATGAGTATCCTGGGGACAGTTGGGGGCAGAAGCTTCAGTTTGAGTCACCTCAGTGCAAAAACTCTTCTCACCTTTTCTCCAGAGCAACCAGGAGCCACAAGGGATTTTTTTTTTTTAACCACGGTTCTTTCCCTGAGCAGCTGTTCAGGTTGTATTTTGTGCAGATTGATAGAATGAGTTCATAGGTGGGGTTCCAGCTGTCAAAGCAGCAGTTTCAAGACACCACTACATGCTATTGCCATCTAATGGTACCATATACTGAAACCTCCCTCCACAGAAGATGATGCTATTTCGCAGACCTTAGCTTATTAATTGTACAGTTACTGGCAAGTCTCTTGTGTTGATAAGTGATTTTTTTTGTGGAATGGTGTCAGGCAAATTAAAATTTGAAAATTAAGCATCACTCATTGCCTGCCTGTACTGCTATCTACAGTATGCAGATCTTGAGTTATGCTATCTGAAATGGGAAAATCAGAAATATTCAAAATCATAGTTTATCCAGCTCATATTAATTAACATGTAGGAATTAAATTACAAGAGCAAAAATAACTTTTTTACCTTGTCCTTTATCACTTCTCAAAGATGTTACAGTGAGGGTAAGAGGTAAGAGAGCATTTAGGTCTGCATAGTTACAAACAAAAAATCACTGCGTAATTGTTGTATAAATTTGTTAGCTGTTTTGATTTTGATTTGTTTTTGATTTCATCTATGGGTGCTTGCTGAACTTAGTACACTGTGTTTTGTTGCATTTTTCTGCCAAAGAAAGTCTGGGAAAGCTCTTTGGTGGCTTTCTTGAGAAGTCATACCTCCAAGTCTGCTGCACTACTAAGATTTAGATAGCTTCTTTCTCATCAAAAGAATCTTTGTTTTAAGGAGAGAGAGAAAAAAAAAGAGGAAAAAAATATTATCTCAGTGTTTTATATGCTGTAGAAGGAATTCCTAAAGTATATTTAATAATAATAACAAAATTCTACCTAAATGGATTTCCTATTTTTAAAACAGTGTAACTAGAGAAGGTTAATTACTGTGAGTTGTGGTTTGTTGTTTTCTGTTTGTTAGGTGCGTATTTTTTTTTTTAAGTGAAAAATCCATGTGTACGTTATGTTTTTTTAACCTTGTAACTTAGACGTAACTGCATCTACAGGTGGATGAAAGCCAGACCGGAGAGCCAGGGTGGCTTGGCGGAGAACTGAAGGGAAAAACTGGATGGTTTCCTGCAAACTATGCAGAGAAAATACCTGAAAATGAAGTTCCAGCTTCTGTAAAACCAGCAGTGGAGGCTGCTTCTGCACCTAAAGTTTCTGTGCATGAAACCCCTACGTCACTAGCAACTCCTGCTTCTACAGATACTACTACAACAGCCAATAACTGGGCAGACTTCAGTTCAACGTATGTTTGGGTGGTGGTGATCACTTTCAATGTAGGGAGGAGGTCTTTTACAAGCAATTTGTCTGTGGCTTAAGTTTATTCTATGTGCTTCTCTTTTGACTTAAGAAGTTGGCAACTAAAAGAGTGTATGAAGAGTGCCAAATAAAAATATCTAGTTTGAAGTATTTTTTGTAGTAAATAGTTAAAATTGCAGCTTTGTGGAATTTGAACCATGCTTCCATTATATCCTCCTTAGCAATGCAGAGGGAAACATCACAAATGGCAGATGTTCCCCAACTGAAAATAACAATGTTATGGTGAAAATGCCAAGATGTTCACCTTCCTTCTCTTACACTAGTTGATACCAAATTTGATTGAGTGTTTCTAACTTGAATTGTGCAAGTGAGGATGACAGAGTTGAAAATACTCTGTTGATTTCTTATCACAACATTAATAAGACTGAAGCAGGTAGAACATGTTTCATTTCCCAGAGAGTTTTTTTAATTCAGGTTAATGCTCTATACTGTATTGATCAGCCTTAAGTAAATGGGGTAAGAAGTTGCCTTTTTGATCATGTAATATGTGCAATAATATTACAGTACATAATGTCCTGTTTAAAAGGTTTCATCAAATAGGTTGCAGTAGCTCTACCAGTCATTTAAACATCTTTGGTTCTACTACAAACAGTAATTTTTGTTGCGGGATGGAGGTGGGGAAATAAAACTAAATCTTGAGCTATCTGGAGAGCTCTGGTATGTACTAGGTTTAATTGTTTTGAATAATCAGACTTCTGCTAAAGCTGCTTTTGCCCACTATGCAAAGTACACATTTTCACGCTTCTGTTAAAAATTAATATTCAATTTCAATACAAAGTGAGTCCCAGTGCATTTGTATTAATTACACTGACTTGGCATCACGGGGCTAAGAACTAATTGTGGCCTTTGGGGACTCTTGCACACCAAGGAGGCGACCACTGATTATTACAACTGCTGGGACATCAAACAGGCAGAGGAAGCATAGATTTAAGGTGGTGGCTTTGTCAACACTCTAGAGTTTGCGGGATTTAAAAAGAAAGCTCTTTCCATGCAACTATTATTTTTATTCAGTTGAAGACAGTGAGAACAATTGTTGTTCTGTTATTTTCAGGTGGCCAACAAACACTAGTGAGAAACCAGAGACTGATAACTGGGATGCCTGGGCAGCCCAGCCATCCCTGACTGTTCCCAGTGCAGGGCAGCTTCGGCAGAGATCAGCGTTCACTCCTGCAACTGTTACGGGCTCATCTCCCTCGCCTGTCTTGGGTCAGGTGAGTAGCTATGTTTGTTAAACTGTTCTGAACCGGTGTTAACTTCTGCAAAATAAAATACAAACATTTACCGTTCCTTAAAAATAAAATACAAACATTTACTGTTCCTTAAAAATAGCCACCTAAAACAGATGAATTATTTCATTTTGGAGCGATGTTATGACCATCTTGAAAAATCAGTGACATAGATTAACACGAAGAGTCTTCTGTTCTGCTATTCTGTGCTTGCCTGTCTAGACAGGAGTGGTGGAGTCTTCTCTGTATTTTGACAGGATACCAGGTTTGGGTCACTTCCTTGGGGCTTTACTGAATCATGAGACAACAACCTTTACCCCAAAGTGAAGGGAGAAGTGGGACTTACTGGATTAAGTGACATAACACTGGCAAAGCTTCAGGTCAGATGGATTCAGTCCATCTGTTAAGGCTTTGTCTTTTTTTTTCAACTGAACAACATACAGTTCTTGTAAGCTAATACGTTGTTTTGAGAAGTGCTAAATAGCTCGGCGTAGTGGAACAAAAGACAAAAAATTTGGAATGTACAAGGAATAACTTTCAGTAAAGCATCTTTTTCCATAAGGTTTCCCTTAGGTCCTGCCAAAATGATTTCAGCAAGGTTGGTTACATATATAAGCTAAACTAATTGTAAAACTATATTTAACTTGTTATTAAAAAAACCTGCATAATTTGGCATTGCCTTACATATTCATTAATGAATACAATGTCCCATTAAAAAGTCTGTGAATGCAACATGTATAACTTTTTATTTTCAATTAATGTATTTATATGCTTTATGTGTTTGAGAGAGGAGCCTGTATATTTTATTTCTGCATTAATAGTGTAAAAATAAAATTCCTTATGCAGCCTTGTTTGAGAGAATGGTGCCTTACTGATTTCCCTTTTTTAAAATTTCCTTTAGGGTGAGAAAGTGGAGGGGCTTCAAGCGCAGGCTTTGTATCCTTGGAGAGCAAAGAAAGACAACCACCTTAACTTCAACAAAAATGATATCATCACAGTTTTGGAGCAGCAAGATATGTGGTGGTTTGGAGAGGTTCAAGGACAAAAGGGGTGGTTTCCTAAATCATATGTGAAGCTTATTTCAGGCCCCATTAGGAAGTCAACCAGGTATTTTATTGGCTTTTACTTCTACGCTGTAATACTTAAATAAGAGTTGCACACTTGAATTTTAAAGTTTAAAATTTACTCTGTAAGATTTTGTTTATTTTGTTTTTGAGAATGCAGGGGTTAATCTTTATTGCTAAAATCAGGAATAAGTTGAGAATAAGAAAGCTGATGTCAGTTTTCCCTGGGCCATGCATACACAACAAAAGATCTCAAGCTCAATAGACAGTTCTACTATATAGCAATAAAGTCTGACTTGTTCTCTTGCACCTGTTCAGGTTTACAGGAATATAGCTAATTAGCAATTTCTTACTTAGCTTGGTAAGGTAAGTTTAAACATACAAATTATTTTTGCTCTTAAGGAACAGAACATATGATTAAAGTGATCTATTTGGTAAAGATAGTACGGGAAAATACTGCTGTAAGAATAAGAAATAGCTAAAATATAAAATAAATAAGAGAGTAGAACTAAAATGAAAGGGGAAGAATATAATCAGCGATTTGCATATCTGATTGAGTTTTAGTTGCCTGTCGTTGTACTTTAAGCTACACTTCTAGGTCTGAAACCTATTCACTGAAAATGTGGAGAAAGTGTGGAAAGTAGAGAAATTGCGGGCTGATAAATGAAGACTGTATGTATCTTAATTTCATGTGACTGAAAAGTTCATCTTTGTGGGTTTGATGAGTTACAGATATGTAAGTCTTAGCTTATATTTTCCCCCAAATAGAAAGATATAATTCAAAACTTAACCACTTATCATTATTTTTGGAAGATTCTGTGTAAAATGAAAGCAACATTAGTACTAATAATACCAATGGCAATGAATTTAGGTATCTTTTCAAAAGAGAAGAGATTCAGCAACTTGTGTGTTTAATGCAATTACTTAACTGTAACCATTACCATTCTGTGGTACTTAAAAGCTTTAATTTGCATGTTTATAATCTCTTCTTTTAAACTGAGAGAATTGCTTATGGATGCATCTGCATTTTTTAATATAATATGCATTTTATAAAGAGATAATTTCTTAAATAACTTTTATTCTCTTCTAAAGCATGGATTCTGGTTCTTCAGATAGTCCAGCTAGTCTGAAAAGGGTGGCATCACCAGCAACAAAACAAACTATGTCAGGTGAAGGTAAGTATTCAAACTGAATGGTAGTATGGTATTTTACTGTTTAATTAATGGAATACTTTAATTCAATTAATGGCATAATTTGTTTAATAGTAGAAACAAACCTAGAATTAGATCTTAAAATATTAAGATCAGACCTGTTAAAATTTGAAGCACAATTCTAATTTGCTTGTAGAATGATCTAAAATGCTTATAGTAATAATTTGAATATGTTTGGCATATAGAGTAAATAACTTATATATGTAATTAAAGTACTTCTTGTGGTGTTCCATGCATAACTATTTTAGTAAAATACTTAGTTCAAAATGTTTTTTGCAAAGGGCTGAATAAGCACAAGTGTATATGTACATTATGATGCCAAGAATTTAACTCCATAAATTCTCCCCAGAACTCATTTGCAGTGTTTCATTAAAGTTCTCCTTATCTGATAGTAATTTTCTTAACTGAATATGCTCAGGGCTACCCCTCATTTTTAAATCTGAGGCACAGAGATATTTATCAGGCTCTGAAAAACTAGGGTTGCTAGTGCCCTTCAGATGGAGGTTAATACCCCCTCACAAGCTATGTTAACCGTGCCCTGTTTGGATACTTTTAATCTCCTTCATTGCAGTGTCAGCTAGGTTAATTTAAATCACATCCAGAATAAATCAGTAAATCTAAATATAGTTTACAAACGAACTTTTCCATATAATCTTTAAAAAAAAAAAAAAGAAAAAGATGCTAAATGCAATTTTAAGTGGACTTTGGTTACTGACCTATTTAATATGCCCCTGGCATGTTAAAGATCCATTTACTATGGAAAATGAAATAACTATTCCAAAATAGAGCCAGTTTTGGTAAGTTTTGAGAAAAAGCAAATGAAGAAATGCTAAGTCTTTTTTTGTAAAGTATGGGTTAGTTCAACTTATATGTTTGTATTAAAAAGGAAACATGGCTTTTTTAGTAGAGTTCAAAGAAACCATATCTTTAAGAAATAATAAAATATAGATCTAGCCTTTTCTATTGCAGTTAAAATTTAAGAAAAATGTCTGTATAGTGTATGTTTTTATATATATATGATGTTGTGTGTGTGCATGCAAACGTATTCTTCAACTGCAGTTGTTAGACAAACTAAGTCTTAGCTTTCACTAGGGGTAGTAATTGTGGTTTGAATTCTTGCTGAACTTTAGCAAATATAACAATTGCCAGCTGCAGTGGAATACTTGAATGCTTTTGTTACGTATGCATGGAAGTCTGGCTGCAATAGCGCAAACTGCTCCTGTGCCAGAGCACATACAAGAAGCAGAGGATATAATCTTTAGAAATCAATTCAACTTTTCAATAGAAAGTGCGATAAGGCTCAGTTAAATAGGAATGCATCAAATCATATTAAAAAAGTTGTAGAAATGCCTGAAATTCCTATTTCTAATCCTTGAACTAAGTAAAAATGTTTTGTGTAGTTCTCCAGCTAAATTATGCATTGCATTTCTCCCCATCAGTCTACGCTAGTGCTTTTTGCACTTGAATACTAAGTAGTTGACCATGTTGTAACAGAACAGAACACATTCTGGCTTTGTTTTTGCATTGCCCAGCCATCTGTTGTATAAGATACAATGAGAAGTGCATCCTTCGTGCGAAGCTTCAAGCAGTGAAAGAATTCATTGTACACATGGTGCACACAGTGCCTGTAAGATGAGGACTATCTCTACAGATGTTTGGATACTGCAATTTTCTCTCCCTAAGACTGAAACAGAACCTGTTGGGAAATATGTACTTCAAGTAGTGGTATAAAGTGGTATCAACTTATGTACATTTTAATCATGCTAGCAGATTATTGCACCAAAAAAGACTTCCTCAGAAATAGCCTTTTGGTAGAGTGTATTTGGTTTTGAAGAAGATGTATTTCAGTTTGTGCATTAAATATTGAGCTTTCCATAACTAGAAAGTAATGAATAAACTTGTCTTCTCTCCAGCCTGTGGTTATACTATTATGTAGGTTTTACAAATGATAGCGGAGCAGTTTATCGAGTGTTTTCCTATGTTCTATATTTATTTCCAGAGTATGTTGCCATGTACACTTACGAGAGCTCTGAGCAAGGAGACCTGACCTTTCAGCAAGGTGATATGATTCTTGTGACAAAGAAAGATGGCGACTGGTGGACAGGAACACTGGGTGATAAAACAGGAGTTTTCCCATCCAATTATGTGAGACTTAAAGATTCTGAGGTAGAGACATTAAAACATCAAAAAATCAAACTGGGGGAGATGTATTTTATTTCATGTCAGTGGTGGTTGCAAGTCATTGAATTGTAAGGGTAAAAAAGTATATTTTACCATTTTACTGAATGTGAGGTTAGAGAGGGGAAATGAGGTTGCAGTTTATAAAATAAACTCTGTGGAGCATTCATTAAGCTTTGCATGCATAAGCTTTGAGGAGCATGCATTAAAATAACTCTTGAATATCATGATAACTGACCATTTTGCAGAGATGTCAGATACATATCATATATGGCTACTTTAAGTTGTCTGTTAAGTTTTTAATGACTGAATTGTAGCTTACTGCCATTCTCTTTAGAAAAAATATAAAGGAAAATATTTAAGTCTATTATCAACTCTTTCTGTTGTATATTTCTTACAATTAGAGAGAATAAGTTAGGCAAAAAAAATTACCTAGTCACTATATTTGATTACAAAATTGATTAAGTTACAGAAGTTCATCTGCCCTACAAATGATCACCTGAAATTATCTGATGGAACGGGATGGAACAATTAAAATTGTTTTCTCTCTTTTTTAGGCGTTCTTCGGAAAGCTTTTTTATTTATTTATTTATTTATTTATTTATTTTTTCCTTCCCCTCTTGCTTTTTTCCCTCTTCTGTCTGGGAGGATAATTGTTACCTCCCAGGAATAATTAGCTTAGAGTCATAACTGAATACATTACTAATCTGTTAGTGAGAAAGAGTTCTTGTGTATGTCTCTTAGAATAGTGTTTTTAAAAAGAATAAATGTAAATTTTCAATTGCATATTTAGAAATCTAGGGGGATACAAGTTTTTTAATAAGTCTGGACTTTTGTTTACGGAGCACAACTTTAGGAAAGGCAACATCTGCACCACGGGGCTAAGAGAAGTCGCTCCTTGAAAATATATATATATATATATTTTTTTAAAGGAAGAAACAAACAGTTAAATGTATAGCTGTAGAAAGACTTTATATAACATTTCTAGATATGAGACAAAGTTCAGTAACAGCTTCTGAGCTAAGATTCAAACTAACTTTGTAGCTAATGGTATTTAATATTGCAGTTCTTTGGGAAAATCATACTGTGATACTGTTTTCAGCAACACATCAGAAAACTCTCATCCATATTTTGAATTATGTAGCTATTTTCTTGCACCCCTAGCACTGCTAGCTTGAAACCTAATTAGTCTCACAGAGGATGAATCTGTTCCCAGGTTTTGGTTGGTTATCTGAGTATGCTATGTGGTACACTTCTCCCTGCACAATTTTAAGACTGCTATTCCTTGATCATACAAACACTCTGAATCTAGCAGAGCTACGGTCCCACCTGCCACCTTCACGTTTGCCACCACTGTCTTTCCTTGGACCCATTAGTAAGCCAGTTCAGGACACTAAGCAGGGCAGAAAACTAATTTAGCAAAAAATAGATATGCTGTGAAGGTAGTATCCTGAACCAGCTCAGCAGGGGTGAGCCACATGTCAGTGCCAGGATCAGTGAGAGGAGGGCAGAGAAGAGGAGGGGGCACAGGCTGCCGCAGACGCAGATCAGCTGGAGATGGTTTTTGGTCTGTGCTCCTGGCTGTGTTTGTGCTAAGTGGTTCACTTTGGTTTAGGAGCGATACGTTGGGCCGTCTGTTTAGCGTGCAGGTTGGGACAGGACTATGCTCATTCCATGCCTTCAGTTAGGGAACGTAGCTGCTTGGAGGAGCGTGGAGGAGTAGGTATAATGGTATAGATAATTCCCTAGCCAATGGAAGACACAGTTGTCATGGAGGAGCCTGAGTTTCTGCATATTGCCTGTAAATTCATAGTGTAGTTGACAAGTGAGAGGTTGTGTCGTCAGCCTCCTTAAGTACTGTGATGCCTCTACTTCATATATAAATAGTAATATCTTCTAATTATAACTAACTAACAAAAATAGAGGTGCAATTACGTTGCCTTTGAACTTCTGTGAAGAAAGTGTGTTTATTTTACTACGAGGTATTCTAAACAGAGTTGAGTCTCAAAACCCAGGGAATTTTTTCGGGTGCAGCGCTGCCTTTTGTGTGTCTTTAAGGATAAGCATAACAGATGCTTGTTTCCTCTAGTGAGGGAATGGGCACACATGTTGGCAAAGGTTCTCTGTAAAGTACTCAGAAATAGACATTTCACACAGAATGCTGTTTTTGTTGGAGAGGTCAATTTGGTAGTTCTCCCATTCCACCTTGACACCCTTTTTGGCAGGTAAAATCATATCCTCAGATGAAATCTTGGTGCGAGTGGGAGGAGAGAACACAGAGCTCACAGAGATCTTGATATCCAGGATGCTTATTTTCATAGAATGATTCATATGCCCCACAGGAGCTATTTCTAATTCCAAGTGGATAATTGCCATTACACATACAGGGTTTTGCTATTCAGCTCGTTGTGGAAGCCAATTTTTGTAGAGCATTTCACAATAGTGACTGATGTGCTTTCTGATGTGCTGCTGTGCTTGGACAGCTGCCTGATTGTGGGAAATCTTTCCAAAAAAAAGTTGATCAATCTGATATGTTCTGTGGTGTTGGCTCGACCAAGCCTGAAGACAGAGTATGGTGAGGCTGATCTTGAAACAGCACAGACAGAGCTCTAGGGAATGGATTTAAGCCTCAAAATGTGAATGGTTTATACACTGAAATATATACTAGAAGAAGAAAATGTGAACCTGCTCCTCTCTGTTTAGGCTTAGTCTGTCTGAATTGCACAATATCCTGCTCCTCAGTTTTAACAACAAAAATGTTGAAAAGGGAAGAAAGGAAGATTTTTCTTGCCCTGTGGAAAGTAACTACAATCTCTCACAGTGACCAGAAAAGCACCAAGACTGGTGCCATTTAGATTAAAATTAAAGTTTAATTAAATTTTCCACAATCCTTCACAAAACTTAATTGGCAAAAAAACACGGAGAAACAGTGCATACTAGATGGACATAAGATGGTTTTTGAGCCAAAGCATAAAAGTCTTCCCCTCCCCGCTCTCGTCTTTCAGTTACTGGTTATGGGGCAGGCAATGAAAACTGCTGAATTGCCTCCTATGCTAGGTGTGATTGAGTTGACCGATAGAGCCCGGTGAAGTGTTAGAGCTCAACCTGCCTGAAAGTCAGGCTTCTTCAATAGTTTTACTGAAAAATGTCCAAAGTATGTCAAAAAAGCAGATACTTAATCTTGGAGGAGCTTTCCTAATAATCTATTACTATACAGATATTCAAAACCAATAGATATTTTTACAGTGGCATGGTTTTCTCAGTTAAATAATTTTTTGGCTACTGCTTATGTTAGTTTCTTTGTCAGCATCCTCAACTCTTTAAAATGTCAAATCTTGAGTGTTGAGGGTGAAAGTGTTCTTTACTGTAAAGGATTTAGGGTTCTGACAGGCCTCAGCATGTTTGATGCAGTCTCCAGAGTAGCGAGGAAGATGCGGAAGGAGAAATTTAAGGGTGTTGAGAACGTTGCTTGAAGGCAAAGGAATGTTTATGGCTACTTAACATTGCTGAACAGTACAATTCAGATTAGTTATTTTGCTGTTCTCTGTAACAGATTCTTTTGCAGAAGATAAGGGTGGCAGTGTAAAGGAGGTAATCGGTTAAGGGGGAGATCTGTCCCCCACTGGCTGTTTACCAGAAGGACAACTGAGCAATGAAGGGACGTGCCATGCAAGGGGTGATCTCAGCCACGCAGTTTTGAATACTCCCATTGCTCACACATCACAGCAGGCATGTGTGCGTTTAAAAAAAGAAAAAAAGAAAAAAAAAGCACATACGCAAAACAAAGCAAACTCTTTACAAATAATCAGTGACATCATGGAAAGTGATTGTTTTTGTTTTCTTTCTTCCCAGCAATAGAGCTTTAAGTTCTATTAACTGAATTATGGAAGCTTTTCACAGTAGACTTAGTATAGACTTTTCTTATTCTGGGTGATAGTGCTGCTCCCTCGCCTCGCCCCGTTTAGGTTCAGAGGAATAGCTGCCTTTGTCAAGACAGGCAGCACCTTGATTTTCAGTGCTGTGTGTGCTCAGCTGGGCACAAAAATGGTGGCAGGACTTTTGGTCCTAGTGACACCTACAGAGTTCAGGTAACTCAAAGATGTAAAGAAGGGTTTCCACACACACTATGCTAATTAGCCACATCAAGTAAGACCTCTGCACCTTTGCATAGTTAAGGTCATCCACTTCCATTTACAGCTTGTTACTTACTCCTATGTATCAACTACCTCAAAAATGGAGAATTTCTGCAAGGATAGCATCTTCCAGAGAGAGTTGTTTACTCAGATCTTTGTTTAGTGTGTTTAAGCAAAGCATGATACAATCATTTTCATATACTGGATAAATAAATGTATGAGTGCTAAATTGATATTTTACTTTCTATTTCAAGGCTCCTGGAGCTGCTGGAAAAACAGGAAGCTTAGGGAAGAAACCTGGTGAGTCATATGTTGTGGCAGCACCTTACACTTGTTCTTAAGTACTATTTATCAATGAGAAATTTAAATGGGAATAAAGTCTTTTCCATTAAAATACCTTATGTTTACTCTTCAGCTTTTATCCTTTTATAATTTGCAGCAATGAAAACTCATTGTCTATATTAAAATAATGTGCAATCTGTGTGTCCTTATATATGTAAGTAGCAGATAGCTAGAGAATAAAAATCTGCTTGTGCAAAAATGGCAGCAGAAGGATGGCAAAAGAGTTTGAGAACAGTTGACAGCAGTCCTGCCTGCTTTTCCACAAGGAAAAAAAAATCATGGGAACCTTTTCTATTAAAAAAACCTTGCAAATACTCAGCTGATAGAAATGAAATTCTAGTAAACAAGGTGAAATTTTCCATTTGTTCCAGGAGCAGCAGGAAGAGTGGGTGTACTTAACTGTGTGCTGAAGGGCAAAGGAAAAGGAACAGCTATCTTTTGAAATTTAAAAAGCAACATGAGGCCAGTTCTAGCTGTGAGAAGGCTTTACCTTTTTCCTTCTGAAAGTGACCTGTTTTGGTAGAGGCCACAGTCTTTTGCTTTGGATTGTACATGGATTGGATGTCTTCTCAGAAATTCCATATCTAAATAAATAAAAATTTTAAAATCCTTACCAGAAAGAAAGCTATTTCAGTCTTTTAATGTTCTTGCTGAGAGTTTTCTCTAACTTTGTTTCTCTGTGGCACACCAGAGCTCAATGCTGAATTACAATATGAATTATCAGTTTATCTAGCCCATAGTCCCCAATAGAAGTTTTTCATGCTAGTTGGTGAAAGGAACTCTTTGGTATCTGGGGCCTTGTAGAATGCCTCCCTATAGGGAAAAATGAGAAAACTCTTTATCTGAGAGAAAGGAAAGAAAACATTTTTGGTGTCTCAACAGAATTGCATAATATGATATAATTAATATTATAATTAGCATGATAGTGGGATAGATTTTGGCCTACTATAAAATTCGGTCACATCTATTTCATTTCCTTGGGTTCTTGCCTCCTGAATGGCAAGGAAGGAGGAAAATACCTATAGTTCCAGGAAGCTTGAAGAACTTCTAGAAATTTGGCCATATTTCTTGCCGATACTTTGCTTTCCTTGCCATTATACAGAGTAGACTGCTGCTGCTGACTTCTCTTTGTAAATCACCTTCCTGATCTGCTGTCATCGTGCACTGTGTTTTACCAAGTTAAAAATCTGTCTTCAGTCCTCTGCATTCACGCATCACATGAGCTATACAAGTCCCTGGTTCAAATTACCTTTCTAACTTTGAGCTTTGACCCTTTCCATCACTTGTTTGGTGTTCTCCTTTTTCGCCCCTCCTGCCTATGGCAGGTGCCTCTCTTCCCAGCTCAGGAAGGAGATCTCTCGACAGTGAATTCTGCACGTGTGATCCTGTGCAGCAGCCTCAGATAGCACGTTGGTCGGTCTGCCTAGTCAGCCACCTTGTATTTACCTACTTCTTTGCCGCCCACTTCTACATTTCTGTAATCACCCTTTCCTTTTAAATCTGGCGTAAACCATCTGATTGTTTTCCTTTCTGCATTCACCACATTTGGTTCTCTATTTCCTGGAAGAAAACCTCCCTCTGTTTTAAATGAGTCACCTCAGTGGTTTCCTTTTTTGAGAGGGATAAGCAGGATGGTGCCTGGCACTGGGTTACTTTTCTTGGTGCAATTGTCCTGTGGAAAGCTGGTCACCACTTCTGGGTTTGCTCTCTTCAGCTTCAGACCCTGTTGCAGTCTCTGAAGGTATTGCCTAAAGCCTTCGTCACCTTCATGGTTCCCCTGCCTTTGGAAGGAGCAAATTGGCTGTGAGCAGGACCTTTTCCTGCTTTGTCTTCCAGAATCAGTTTGGTGAAGCCGTGGTTAGGAGAGCCAAGACTAAGATTGCATGCAAACAGTGATCATAAATGATCACACAGATGCTTTTAATCAAGATTTTGCAAATGAAAGATGAAATCTCAGGCACTGCGTGGAGCTATTATCGGACAATTGCTGACGTTTTAAATAAAGCTAGCTGACTTTGCACTGACACAGCTGAGAAGTGCTGCTGTGATCTGTACTACTTGCTCTGCTGTGGTTATTCTAGGATAATTTTAGATTGCAAGCATAACCAGTCAGATTCAATGCCCACATTGGCTGTTTTAAAGTTCCCAATTTTATTTGAGGCATTGCTAAGGAAAAACTTCCTCGCTCTTAACCACAGGGCCAGAATTTGTTATTCCAGGAAGTTTTTTCTTAAAAACAAAAACAGATTCACATTCCTTCCCTCCAATCATCTGTTAAAGGGAATACTTAAATGATGAACGGCTGTGTACTGTAATCCAGAGGTGGAGCTTTCACCGGTAACAGCCCTTCTTTTGTGCTTCTCTGGACATCTGAGACACTTTATGGCTCAATGAACACTAAGGAAAATTCCCCGTAGATTCCCCTTAGCTTTTGGCTAATAACATTACTCATATGTAGCATCTTTAATGAAAAATTCAGATTATCAAAAGCTACACAGTTTTCACATCTACCATCTTTTATTTACCTAAGGTTCCCAATAAAACTAAAGTTTAACATACACTCCATCACCCTAAATGCTGTTTAATGATATGCTAAACCTGGCTTAGAAGCCCTCAAAAGGACACCAAAAAACCTACCTCTGCTCATGAGCTTCTGTGGGTTCCCTTTTGGCAGGCTAACCATGCCAGCCTTTGTGCTGGTTGTTTCCATCTGTCTTTCCACAACCACTGTAAATACAACGTAAACTGCCTGTCTGCTTCAGCTGATGGGACAGGTAATTGGGAGCCCACAGGCAGGGTCAGATTCATGCTGGTGGGTGATCAGACAAGGCACCATTTTTCTGTAAAGGTTCAAGGAATTAAGATTTGTTTTTTTTAAATGAATCCTGCCTGCAGCGTTTCTAAAACATTTTCTTTTTGTGTCTAATCTGGTGAGAAACTTTTGTGCATGCCTTCATTAGTTTGTATTTTTGTTACTGCAGCTTTGTCATGATACTGTCATTAGTAGCTGTCTCTTTTCTAACAAGCTTACTCCAAACTGATGGTACAAAAAATACTAATTAGGCAGCAGTATTATGATACTTATTTTAAGAGACACGTAACTCTTATAATGGGCATTATTCTTCTGCATTTCAAATATTCTCTTACATTTAGCCATAGAGCTGCTACATGGCTGTGTTGCTTATTTATGTATTGCTGTGAGTTTTTTTAAGGAGGGACTCCTGATTTGTTATATAATTGCCATTTGTTTCTGTGAAACTATATAAATGAAGAAGAATTTTGTGGAAAAAAAATGTAAAATGAATTTACTGTGCAAGTGATGATGACAAAATAAATAGTGTACAGAAAGCGCTTATTTTTTTTTCCAAGGTAACATTTGTTTTCTTTAACAGAAATTGCCCAAGTTATTGCCTCTTACACGGCAACGGGTCCAGAACAGCTTACCCTTGCTCCTGGTCAGTTGATTCTCATCAGAAAGAAGAATCCAGGTGGCTGGTGGGAAGGAGAGCTCCAAGTGAGTGTTTTGGGTTTTTTTCTAATAAAGTTATTGTATTGTAATTCCAAAAAATAAATTGTAAGTCTTTACTGTTCAGAGTAATGAATCCATCAGTGCTAAATAATTCTAGAAAAAAAAATAAACAAGATTGTTGTTTTTTTTTGAAATTGAGATAACTTTGTATTACAGCAAGAGCAAGCCATTTTGCTTTATTCTAAGCCGAGGCTACCCACCTCACAAGCCAGACGCAGCTTGCAATCCAGTCCTCCCTTGTACGTTTTCTTACAGGCCCTTTGGACATAGGCAGCTGTGTTAATCAATTTTTTTTTTTTTAATGTAGATGTTTGAACTAATTCAAACTTAAATATTTATTTGACATCAATGCCCACCCTTTCTTTTTCCCTTGATAACTTTTTTTTTCCACTTCTGTGTAGAAACTGTCTTCAAGGATTACTTTGGTTTTTGATCTCAGTAACCTCTATGAGGTTGTTGATTTGTAACCTGAGAGAGTCTCACATTAAAATTTAAGACATAACCATCACTGGACAAGAGTTTTAAAAGTTACTATTTAGCTGCCAATGGCAGAGTGAGTTTGGATTAAAGAAAAAAAAAAGAAAAAAAGTGTAGCGTTTTACTATGTAAATACTCATCTGTAGCTTTGGATACCATACTATCTCAAGTGTAGTGTGACAAGTATTTTTTTTTTTTTTTATTAACAGACCCCTTCCTCTTTTCTTTACTATTGTGCTAGTGTAATGCAAACTCCTGATTCTTTTGTTATGTGAGTACAAAGTAGAAATATGGTGAAATGGAGAGAGGAATTGATTTAAAAAAATAAACAAAAAACAGTTGTGAAATGACAAGTGAATTCAAAGTAGGATATTAGCAATGCCTTCTTTACTTTATGCACTGAATTTCAAAGTAGTAGATACTTTTAAAGTATCTGTACAGTTTAGTTTTGACCTTAGGTAAGTTTTGTTCAGACTCCTCTGGGTCACTGTAAAGCTAATATAAAATGAGGCAGAGGTGTTAGGATTACATTGCTGGGTTTCGCTCAGCTTCCAGAATATGTTAAAATGAGTAATCTACACACATTCACTCCTTTTTTTTAGTAAATAAAAATAGAGGGAAGGAAATTGCCAAAGAATAGTACTGTTAGATGACTTCCTCTAAAATTATTATTAGGCAAAATTAAATTTAGGTAAAATTTTTACATGCTCAAAATTTTAACTATATTCCAACTGGCAAAATAAAGGCAAAGGCAAATAAAGGCATAATTAAAAGGTAAAATAAATCTTAGTATAGATTTCATGGATTTTGTTAGTTAAAAAGTTTTAGAAAAATCTTTCATAGATTCAGATTTTTTCCTCTAATTTTATTCGCAATGCAAAACATGACTGACAAAACAGTCTTGCCCCTGTGTTCGAAACTAAGAACATGGATGTAGGTCTTATGTGTGACAGCCTGCTTTTCTCTTAGCACTTGGACCACACGTGCAGTTGTGTGTATGCACCATCCTATAACATTGATGGTCTCTGATTAGGCAGGCATGAGAATATTTAGTATACCCTCTAAAGCATTAGTATCAGGATAATTTCTGTAGTCTCTATCCATATGTATTTATAGCTGCTGAAGCTTAATCTTAATTTTTGTTTGGTTGGAATATGGCTTTAGGATTTCTGATTTGAATTCAAACTTTATCTGTTTTTTTTTTTTTTTCTGCCAAAAGTGAAATTTTTTTTTTTTTTTTTTTTTTTTAGCAGATAGTTAATGCAACATATGTTTATAATGTTATGCCTGTTGTTTGGACAGGGAGCACTAAGGGAGATGCTTATTACAAAGTTTTAGGTACTGTTTCTTTAAGAAAAAAAAGTACTGGAATTCTTAGTCTTTCTTTGCTTAAACTATCACAATTCTTTGCACAGTGAAATAGCATTTCAGTGCTACTACTCATGACCACAACAGGCAGCCTAATAGTCTAGAATTATGGTACAAACAAGATGTAATATGAAGGAATCTTTCAGAAAGAACAGGTTTCTAGTATTAACTATGAAGAAGCCAATACAAAAAACTGTTAAGTGAAAAAATCTCTTGGACTAGTAGCAAAAACTGGTTTAGATATCACACGCAGTGGGAAGTATGATAGTATTAAACTATCACCACAAGAATAGCTGATTGTTTTCTCATAAGTTTTTTCCTGTTCTAAAGTAGTCAGTGTGACTGCAAGAAATGAAAACGTTGCCTGAATTAAAATGTTGCCTAAAATGTTACCTAAGGATCTATTGATGTGCTTAATCCTCTTAAAAGACCTGTTTTCTTACTAGGCACGAGGGAAAAAACGGCAGATAGGGTGGTTCCCTGCTAATTACGTAAAACTTCTGAGCCCTGGTACCAGTAAAACTACACCAACCGAGCTACCTAAACCAACAGCATTACCTTCAGGTAAGCAATGCAGTAGCATTATAAAAATTGCTTCTTGCAATGTATGTCATTTGCAATAGAACTTTTAGAAATAACTATGGATATTAGACTGTGTCACATTAGCCACTTTGTTAAAACTCTTAATTAAAAAAGAAAAGCTGTTACAAATAAGTATATGATTTATTTGTATTTTTTATTATGGTGGTCCTCCAAGTGTGATCTGAGTGATTAAAAAATCCATGTGTGGTTCTACATCTAAGAGAGTAAAATTTATAACAGTATTCAGTACTAATTGATTGCAATATTGGTCCATTGAGAGAAATTTGAAGTTTCAAGGTGATCCACAGCTTTGCAGTTGAGGCATTTCTCACTTGCAGCATTTCATTTTTTCTGAATGTTAAGTGTGAGAAAAGCACTCAAATGACAGTGTAGCTTTTTGTCCTAGATAACAGCGTATTTCAGGGTTTATGGGAGGATACGGGAGTGACACAGCATTGTACTTCTTGAAAAAGGGAAAAAATCTTTCCTTGTGATTGCTTCAGTCTTTAATCTTTGGGGGCTTGGGAGATGGTGTGGTGCTAGGTACAGTAATCTTGTCAATGAAAAATGTGAAGAATAGATGCATTCTCTTTGATAAGCAACCAAAAAGACTTGATGTGAATGCCTCTCTTCTGCATTCATTGAATTTGGATTGAGGGAGGTGAAAGGCATAATAAGTTTACTGCTTTCCCAGGCCTTTTTTTCAATTTAAGAAATAAAGGTACATGAAAAATGTTTTTTCATTTAAATGTGTATTAAATATGTATGAAAGATAGTTAATTTTTTTTTAATAACAATGACTTACAAAGTATAAGTACTGTATCAGAGAACCCAAATATTACAAATTGTATGAATTGCTTTCTCCAGGGAGTTTGGTTCCTGCAGATAAAATGATAGCTTAGCATTCAGACACATTTTTACAAGGCAGCGTGCAGATTTTTTTTCAGATCTAACAGTTTGAGATTTTTCATAAATACTAATACAGCTTTTACAAAGTAAACTTCCCAGCACTCTTTTCATTGGGAGTGGATCATTGAAATTGTAATGCATTCATTCTTACCAAATTCAACTTTACTTTGCAGAAAATATCTTTTGCATAGTGAAAAGAAGAAATAGGAACACTCTGGTATGATAGGTGGCCTCAATCACTTGTTAGGTGATATTATGTGATGAATACAGGTTGACTTTTGGGAGGCATCTTCATGGAGGAAGGATGCTGGGAAGGAGGCTTGCTATGTGAAAGAGAAACATGCACCAGGGTAGAACCGAGCCCAGTATTAGTGTACTCAGAGGAGGAGTGGATGCTCACTTGCACTGTCTGGACTTAGAAGACAGGGAATCCATCACCAGAACCTCTGCTGCTTCTGTCACTGTGTTCGTTTTGATATATAGGCTTCCTGGGTCCATATGGTAACACAGCCTGCATGATTTAAACCCGCTCTTTTTAAATATGTTGAGTGGATGCTTTGTTTTATTACACATTGAGAACCTGACTTCTTTGTCACTGCAATAGGATTAGTATCAATCTTTCAAAATCATTCTAAAAAGAGAACAACTTAAAAAAAAATCCAAACACCAAAGTTTAGAGCAGATGGGCCATAGCGTGCTTCTGCAGTGAGCAGGCACTTTGGCAACTGGTACAGAGAGGAGTTTAAAATGAGTGATAAACTGTCTTGCTGGAGCTACTCCAAGATCTACCTGTATTGCACTAAGGTATATGCTAAGCTTTATGACCAAGCTTAAGTAACATCAAGATAAAGTCACTGCTTCAAACTCTATGGAGGAGACTCATCTCTGTAAGACCTCTCTTCAGTTGCCTCCCCATGTTTAAGGTGATTCCTAGAATCCCAATGGAGTGTTTGGTATTCAGCTAATACTCCTGGACAACACCAAGTTTCCCAAGGTTCTTTGAATTAGAGAAGAATGATGTAAATGAACATTTTTTGAAAGAGGTTACAAATCTGACAGTATGCATACTATATCCAGGTATAATGTAATTTTGTACCATTCTTTATATTAATAATATCCTGTAAACAAGAATGCTGTAAAACAGATTCACAGATCCTTTGAAGTGAAATATAAACATCAGTAGGGTTGACATATTTGATCATGTTGGCTCAAAATTTCCTCAAAACAGCACTATAGTGAAATATAAACATCAGTAGGGTTGACGTATTTGATCTTATGTTGGCTCAAAATAGCACTATAACATAACCTACTTTTTTTTTTAGATATGCTGATTTATTTTCAACATGCCAAGCAGATATGTGCTTTGGCTAGTTGAGTTAAAAGGAGTCTAAGAGTACTAATTCAAAGAGTTAATTAAACTAAAAGGAGTTTAATAATCATTTCAAAAATAAAAATTCCAAAAAGAGAGAGGACCTATTTGACAACTTTAAGTAGTCTGCTAGCTGAGTATAAGAATGAAAGCAAAATTAAAATATAGCCTGAATATAATGGAGACCCTTACAGCAAGGCTAATTACCTAGCAGGACTGTGTCTTAATGCAGACTACCAGGAACCCTGTGACTTGGCACAGAACACATCAGTAGGCAGGGGAAACTATGTATTTAAATGGGCAGTCCTGCTGCTTTAGAGAATTAAGGAAAGAAAATTGCTCAATTATAATTGAATAGACACTGCTGTATCCTGAGAACATGTTCCATGGGGAGAAAATAGAGAATATATTGTTGGAAGCAGTCCCGTGGTGCCAGAAGAAGAGATATATATATATATATGTTTATTTATTATTATCTTTCTAATATTTTTGTTTCTAACATATCTATGGCAGTTATAAGTATATTGCCATTGGCTTTCTTTTGAATTGTAGGGTTGTACTGAGCCAGTCCTGTTCTAATTCAAAATAAGCTTGGGGAATAAAACTTAAAACATTTCCCAGACTTTATTGTCCATTAGCCACATCTACTGGAAAGAATAGATGACTTAGGAGAGGCTGGTGTTGATGGAAAATGCAATTTTTATAAATATAAAACAAATCTGATATTTTGTGAACCAAAATTTACATAAAGCTAAAGAAATGCAGCAGTAGAAATCTAACCTCTTTAGCATGTTTGACTTTTTCATAACATTTGAAACTTTCCTTTCCCCTCCCATTTCCTGACAAAAAATATCTAGGGTACAGTCCCAGTTCTGTTCTCTGCCCTTCCCAGTAGGAACCTGACCCCTCAAAAGGCCATCTGGGAGAGCAAAACAGTTAGAAATCTCTCTACCTCTTTACAAAATGAACCGTTACCACCGCTACAGACCTTTCCTTTATGTTGCAGTGTGCCAAGTGATTGGCATGTACGACTACACGGCGCAGAACGACGACGAGCTGGCCTTCAATAAAGGCCAGATCATCAACGTCCTCAACAAGGAAGACCCCGACTGGTGGAAGGGGGAGGTGAACGGGCAAGTGGGGCTCTTCCCCTCCAACTACGTGAAGCTCACGACGGACATGGACCCGAGCCAGCAATGTAAGTGCCGCGCTCTGCGTTGGGTTCGCCGTTCTCTAAGATGAAACATGCAGCATTGCTGTGATTCTGCTGTGGTCCGCAGAACTCGAAGCTTCACCCACTGCTGCATTTGCCAGAGTCTCTTTGAAGACCTTCTATAATGCAAACCTTATTTTATGTTTTTTTTTTTTATTATTATTACTATTTAGTTCCCATCCCCTTTGTAGCATGTTGCCCCCTTTTACCATTTTTTGCACCATGCTGTTTACATGCCTGACTCATTTTCCTAGCTTGGATTTGCTCATTGTTTTGTTTTGCTTATGTGTTGTTTTCCTCCTTTTTCTAGGAATCATATGTTGTCCATCCCCCACTCAGGCTTGAAAGTCCTCAAAGAGACCCACTATCCCATAGCACTGCCCAGAGGGATGATGGGAGATGCAGCCTTGATCATGTGGCTTCCAGCATGATCATCTACTGCCTTCTGAGTAGAAGAACACACTGCAGAGCAGTTTACCTCAGTTTACCTTAGTTGCATGTGATGGCAATGTTTGAGTTAATTACCTACCGATACAGACGCAAAATTAAACAGCAATGACAAAAACAAACAAAAATAATCAGGATAGTGGGTCCTTTTGTGGCTTTCATAGTTACCAAACTAATTTTTTTCCACCTTTGCACAGGTGCTTTCAGTAGTCTTAAAATTATTTTTAAATATATATTTTAGCTTTTTAAAGGAAAAGTATAAATTAAGTTTCTTCATTGCAATTTTCTTTGTGCAAAAAGACCCACTATCAAGGAATGCTGCATGTGCTATTAAAATTGTTCCAAATGTCCATAAATTTGAGACTTTATGTATCTTTCTTTTTTGTTGTTCACTTGTCTGGTGTTGTCAATATGTCTTTTTTTTCCTAATTTTTATTGCAAAAGAACAGAAGGAATTAAATCAGTTTAAGGAACTTTATATGTGCCCAGTTACAGTTAAGGTATTTTGTTATAGTTATTGTACTGTATGTATCAGGTGTTCTTGTTAAATGTATAATACACAGTGGAGAGAAGGACTTCACCTCCTTCCAATGCAAGAGATGTTAACCTTGCATACTGTTGTTATCCTGGTTATGTTAATTTTATTTTGCACATTACTTGTAGCTGCATACCTAGAAAACATCCTGTTTTGTGTTTGTCTACAATGTTTCCTTTTTTTCACATTTTCGTATCAGAAATCAATAGACTGCTGCCTTCATGTGAGCTTTGAGAATTAACTGTTTTGTGTTCATCTTGGCTATGTGAAGTTTGATTTCTCATTTTTGCGCTCTCATGACTATGGAACAACGCATTTTGAACAAGTAATTATCTTGACAAGAAAGAATGTATAGAAATATCTCCCTGCAATTAATTTCCAGTGTTTACATTTTTTAACTAGACTGTGGAATTTATACAAATTAATATTAAATGGAGCTGACAGTCGAGTTTATGTAGTAGCTGTGCTGTAGCTAAGCCATGTTTGTCTTTCCAACGCTAGTTACAAGCTCTTGATGAAATGCCTGGTGCTGTCGATGCAGGAACCTCTTCCCAATGCCTCAAGCACAATATAGTTGTCCTACTAATTAGTCCAGCATTTAGTTCTGTGGGTTTTTTGTTTTGTTTTGTTTGTATTTCATTATTTCTAAATTTCATGCTGGCAGTGTTGTAGAGTTTCTAATCCTGCCTCATCTTCCTCCTTCCCACCTCTCATCCGGTGCAAAGAACGAGTGAAGCTCCTTATTCAATTGCACTTCAGTATTTCATCGATATGAATGTAAAATATATAAATATATAAAAACCTGCAGCTTTAACAACTGTAATACAGCCTTTAAAATTAGTTACATGTATAGATAATTAAATTCTTCATATAAAACTAGACTAAAACGTGTTTGTTGTCTTGTTGCTGTGTACACACAGAATTCACCAAGTGGCATTAGTGCATGTAGTGAATTAGCCACCAGTGTAGCCTGAAAGCTACCTGTTAGTTTCCGAATGACACTGACACCATTTCTTTGAATATTGTTTGAATATAATTGCTCTGATTGATCACGCTTAACTGCAACTTTTTGCACCTTTCTTCCTCTGTTCAATGCTTTCTACATGGTAGATAAATTAAGTATAGTTTGTTGTTTTAGCAAGGATTTATATTGACTTAGGCTCTTTGTTTTATGCCAGAAGCTCTGGTTTTAAAAACATGCACACTTGCACAGATTTTCTTTGTTTTTAGGATAGTATTTAACATGCACATTGTTTTCTTTCTCACTCTGCCATAAGAGTTTTCTTCTTCACCGTAGCCGCTTGCTGAAGAATATTCTGCCTAGAATCTGACAGAAACTGAACAGAACTGAATACTTGTATTTTTCAGTGCCCGTTGTGTTCTTTGCTGAGAACAATGTAGCCAGATTTTATTCCACTATTTCAATATTTTGTGCATTAAAATGTTATTTTAATGAAAGGATATCTCTACATTTCCATAATGAACAGCTGTGTTGAGAGATTTATAATTTGACTAAAAGCAATTGTCCTAAGAGGTACTTTGTATTTTTTATGACTTCAGGCTAGGAACACACTTTCTCTAAATACTGTCTGTAAGTGTAGGGTGTTCAGCAGCTGCTGCTTTTTTTTTTTTTTCTTCATTACTTTAACTGAGAAGAAAAATAAAGCTATTATAATATCTCCAGGCTACATGTTTTCTAACATGCTTCTTACAAATGTTGAGAGTGAAGTCTCATAAAAGATTTCCTAAGCCACAGTGCCCTACAAAGTTCCTGGGGTCAGTTTACTATTGAGCTGAAAAGAGCGATCTGAAGTTGCCCTTCTGTAGACAGACACACACACACACACTGGCCTCGGCTGTGCCAAGAGCCCTCGCACAGAAGAGCTCTGTGCTTCGCTCAGCGCAGCAGCAGCTTTATCAACTAGTCTATTGTTGAGAGTAGTTAACTGACAAAAAATGCAAAACACATTTTAAATGTCCCGGGTAGAGATATTCAAGCCCTTGTAGCTTGTCTTGAAATATATTCTTGAAGTACCTACAATGCCTGTTTACTTCAGTGCTAAGGTTCTCAAGTGCACTCTTACAGATCAGCATGGTAATGCTTTGCCTGCCACGTAACAGTTATTTCCCTTGAGTATCATATAAGAGCAAAATACTGCACGTACTCATTCTTACTGAGCTGGGGGGATTGTCTTTGTATACCAGAAAAGGAAAATGAAAGCAATTCTTTAATAAAGATAACGGAATATTTCCACCAAAAAGAATAGTTAGTCAAGATTGTATTTCAAACCAGTTTTGACTTTCTCCTTCTTGATTCATCTGAAGGCACGCAGTGCCCTCCTAAACCCGCACACCCTGACTGCAGCAAGCAAATCTGTTAAAACAAACCAAGAAACAAACACCACCACCATCAAAATAAACTTGCCTTCTGTGCTAGAAATGCACGAGAAACTTGTTTCTTGAGTTCCTGGACTTGTGTCTGGAAAGCCAAAACACTAATCCCGCACATGGCTGAAGCAAGATTTACAGAGAAGCAGATAAGACACAGTTCAGCTGCTTTTCGATTTTATTTATATTTCAAGTTAATATTTAGAAAAGAGACTGGATCAATAGAGTGCATTCTTTGTATTAATCCATATTTGCTAAGTATCTTTCCTGTTTGTACCAGGCGATGAAGAAAATGAACTGTCACTTGAGGGCCATAGAGGAGATGATTGTATTTAGAGATCACTCCCACTGGTGGTGGGGGGGATTGTTGGTTTTTTGTTTACTTTTCTATTTACCGTTAGAAGTTCCTCTCTTTTCAGCTGCTGAGTAAGAATATCCATCCATGTTTATTCAGGGAGGGTTGTTAATATCAATCCTTTAAATCTGTTAAAGACAACTCTGAATCTGAGATGCTGTCAGAAATGGTTTGTTTCATATGCTCAATCCGTTTTACATAATGGTCTCACTTCTTTGGGCTTTCAGTGGTATCTCCTTCATTCCCCCTGAGTTCGCTGAACTCATTTGGAAGCAGGCAGTTGCCATAACCCTCCCGCAAGGCGACAAAATAGCTGCATATTCAGGTTCTGGTTTTTTTTTTTTTTTTTAAGAAGTCCATTTTAATTCACTTAAAATTCTTATTTCTAGCTATTTAACTTCTCGATAAATAGCTGCATGTATTAAATAACTCAATTTATACACTTTTTCTACTATTGTAATAAATGATTTTTTTAATCTTTTTTTTGGACAACCTCAGTCAGTCCAGGGACGGGGTGTCTCTGATAGCATCTCATCAGGGTAAAGTCAACTAAACTGAATTACCCTATTGCAATCCAAGTGTATGTGCATAGACAAGTGGATAACAAGCTGCTCCTCAACTAAAAAGGGACTCTAGGATGTTCTTTTGATTTTAAAACCTGAAAGAATGGTTTCAGAAGGTTGTCTTGGGTACAGTTAGACATGCAAATTATTTTCATGAAGATTTTATTCCCTGGATATAGATTTTATGGGCTTTTGTACTTGTCCTTTGATAGCTTACAAAGGAGATTGTACCCTGAATAAAGTTTCATTTTGAGTTATTGTCCACATGAATAGAAACTGTGAGAGTTACCTTAATACCTCACTTGACCTTGATGGTATTTGTTGTTGATAGTATTTGTAAGTGTAATACTGAGAGAAGCATCAAAATTCTACAGCAAAAATAAGTTTCATGATTGTCCCCTCCCCTCATCTTAATTTGGAAACTTCTTAAAGAACAAGCAAAACCCTGTAGTCCTGTACTGCTTCTCTTCAGCACAAAAATTCAGATTGTGAAGTCTTGTAGAGTCTGAAACTAATTCCCATCAAACTTATAACTCTTCCTCTGTAACTATCAATAGCCACGTGGAGCGCCACAGAAGTAGAAGTCCTGTTTTTAGAAAAAGCTTAATCCTGTGGTATTGCTTAACTGTTTCATGGCAAAGGTAGCCCTTAGGCTGTTGACCTACAAGGACGTTTATATTGCACAACTGTTGTACAAGTTAATGTCATGTTTAGCCTTACTGGGCTGCTTGAGCACAGGGTTTGGCTCTGCTTTCTAGCCTTGAGTTCCCTAAAATTGCTTGTTCTCATCCTTCCCACCTTTCCGACTGCGGCCCTCTTGGCGGTAGCTGTGCCCGGCAGCACGAAGGAAGCTCTGCGCTTGTGTTTCATTCCCCTCGCTGTCACGGCAGTGTTTGTACCCACAGAACACCCGGCTGACGCGGCCAGCGCAGGCCCTCGGTGAGGGTTGTCTGCGCCCTGGCCTAGTCGGCTCAACCCTGATTTGTGGTTTTTTTCTGTCACGCTTCGCTGCCACATGAAGTTTTCTCTGCTGAGTTTTTTTCATGCATTGGAGCTATTTTGGATGCTGATGAATGGTTTCAGTTGATATGGACTGATTACCTTAGACCCTTTTCTGAGGGGAAGACTTGAAGGGGAAGAAGGGTAGAGATCTCACTAAAAAAGTGAAAAAATAATAAAATCTTTGCTTGTTAGACAGTTTGAGCTTTTAGAATAGTAGTTAACACGTTTCTGCTTCCATAGGAAGTACCTATACAACGTCGTTATATTTTCTGAAGGCAATGCAAGATTAGGTTGTGCAGCTCTCAGCCTGGATCTGTGACTGATGCTTTGAGTGATTTGTTATTACTGAGCAGTGCTCAGAGGCTCAAGATAGGTCCATAAATGTTCAAAGGGCTGTAACAAAGAGGCGAGATTTAAAGTTTCCTGATGTGATATACGCCAATCCAGGAATTGGTTAACACTGCCAATGTATATTTTTAGATGCATCCCTGCCCTCACGCTTACGATTTTATTCTTGTCCTAGTAGGTTCTGTAAAGGGAGTGCTAAACAAGTCCTGTTTATTTCCTTCTCTGCCTTCTCACCTTCTCCTTCTTCACTTGTTATAATACTAACACATGTTGTTTCCGAGTAAATAAGATGTTTACCTAAAGCTCTGCAGAAAGATTTTGCTATTGCAAAATGAGGATCACGGTAATGTATCACAAATGTACGGCTAGTCTTGGACACCTGGGAGCGTTCTAGGATAACAAGGAGAGGATAAAAAAAGCTGTGGGGAATCAAAACTGTTAAAAAATCCTAAATGTGTTGTTTGGACTATGTGAATTGGCAGTGGCCAAGAGGTATTGGTGTGACTGGGAGGAGGCTGGTGCTGTGGGTGCCTTGGCAAAACAAAGTTGTGTGTAATATTTTGCAAGTGGGGCTTTTCAGACTTGTTCCTAGATCCTACCGCTCTCTGTCCCAGTATGAAAATACTGCCAGCTATACAGAGTGTGTGCTGTGTCCTACTGATAAATGAGCATACCAGTCATGTTAAGATATTCCAAACAGGCAGAAATTGTCGAAAATTGCTGTGTAATGGGATTTGGCGTCACACAAGCTAGGGATGGGAAGATCAGTTTGTTCACCAGAGGACAAGGTGTCCTCAGCAAAGGCTTGAAACACCCTCCCAGGAGTGAGTGTGGCCCACAGGGTGCCTTCCCCAAACTGATAGTTGTGTGTGAAGTTAGCTGATAAGCCAGGAAGTGGGAAGCTGGTGAGACGCCGTAATTATGCTGTTGTCCTGCCAGGAGGGCTATTTTCCTTGTTTCATGTTTTGGGGGAAACCTCCGGAATGCTTTCGTAGTGCTCCTGGTTCCCCGTAGCAGAAGGGGCTCCTGCCTGCTGTGCCCTTGTCCGTGCAGGCCGGGCCAGCGCGAGGTTCGCTGTGAACGCTGCCTCGTGCCGCGCTCAGAACGGAGCGCTCTGCTCGGAGCAGCCGCCCCGCGCGAGGAGGCATTCAAAGTTGTGCTCGTGCATTGGATCACCGAGTCCCACGGCAGAACCCTCCTCCCATCGAGGAGAATATCTTGCGGACTGTTCTCGAGCTTAGTGATTCATTTAAAGACACATATTTTCAGTGTCCTGGAGGAATGGGAACAAGACTGAATGATATTTAGAATGATATTTGAAATTCTTTTTTTTTTTTTCCTAACATTTCTTCAGTTCCGTGGGTCCAAAAGCACAGACTTCTAGTTTCAGCATTTGAGTGATGGCTCTTGAAGAGCCGAGGGAATAAGTGGCCAGGCTGGGGGGTTGTGTGTGAGCACCCTGCTCTGGTTTCAAACACGTTGCCCGGTCAGAGGGCAGAAATTTGTATATTCACCACACTGTGAACACGGTGATTTAGCCATCATAATTCCCCCATTCTGCTCTGAATTTACTAGCTATTTTGTAGTTAAAGACTCAAATTCAGCTTCTGCAGCCTTTCGGATGGAATCCAGCACACTACTTTTCAAAGGAGAGAGAAAATACAAAAGAGAGTGGGGCACTCTTGTCAACAAAAAGGACAAATTCCAGTGCTTAATTTTACCTACCTGAATAGCTATATGCATGAGGTACTGTGTGCTTTTAATTAGGAACATTAACCAATTCTCTATGAAGTGAGGTCCTCTCCTTTATCCACAGCAAAAGTTTTCCATTTGTCACTGGAAACATCTGATATCAAGGCTATTTTGTAGTGCCTGCTGTGAGTCTTTTTTAGTTGGTTGAATTGATTGATTATATTATAAAAGTAATTTACACAGTACTTTGATTTCCCTGAAAAAATAGTTGGAGCCTTTTG
The DNA here is from genome assembly GCF_000705375.1 of Tinamus guttatus. The sequence goes on along the minus strand of NW_010579293.1, from coordinate 374,120 downwards.
GCCTTGACATTTCAACTTGAAAAGAAACACATTGTTTTTCTGTTCTTTACACAAAGAGGAGAAAATTCTTGCTACTTTTGCACCAAATATAGAAAAAAAATCCACTATTAGAAAACTCTCTGCTACATATTCTGCTCTGATAGATTATTTTCTCAACCGTTTAGTTTGAAAAGACATCATTTATCGAAGTTCAGAGTAGCTCATTTAAATCCCAATTGACTATCTGTCAAGGTAGCCAGTAAAATATTATAACTGAATATGTTAAATGCTTCCTCTATAACATCAGTGGTTGGAAATAAGACTTTAAACCAAGATCTTCAGCATCTTTGAAGAGTAAACTTCCCAGCCTCTAGAGAAAAAAATAATTAAGCACTTTTCTCATGTTTAATGAAGCTGGCAGTGCACGAAGAGAAATAAATCTGTTTTAGACCCCATTTACTTTCAACGATAACTAAGAATATACTTTGAAAGTGCCCATTTAATAAACAGAATTGAAGCTTTTGGAAAGTGCCCAACATTTTTATTATTTTGCCATTAAATCAGGGTCATTTTAATTGATAAATCTCAAACTCTACCTTTTTCTTTCAAAAAAAAAAAAAGATAAAATGCTTCTTTGAAAGCACTTCAACGTGTTGTACTTAAATACCTGAAAGGAGTGTTCTTCATGTGTGTAAGCTTCTGATTTTTGTTCAGCTTTTTAAGCAAGTGTTTTTTTTAAGAAGTTACCCTGATCTTTCAGATCTCTTTCTCTCTCTCTCTCTCTCTTTTTTTTTTTTTTTTTCCTTTTTTCCTTTCCGAAGGAGTTTTCATTATTTTTTCTGGAGCAGAAATTAGTTGAAGCAGAGCATCCTAAAGCATGTTCATGAACAGTCAGTAGTGATACATGCAGATCTCACCAGTGGCACGGTGCAACATTACCTCTTTGGCATCCAAGAAATTAAAAAATAAGAGGGAGTATTATCAAATGATTAACTTGATGTACAAAGAACTGCAAGAGTTGCTCCAGGGTGATGTGTTTAGGAGCAGTAATGGTTCACTTTATAAAAGCATTTGAAAGCATCTGATCTAAAATTCCCCTGTCAGATCTCAGTGTGTTTGTGTCATTGCTGATGCTGTAGAAAATAAGTTAAAAAAGAAGCTGCCTCTTTTAAAATGCATGAAGTGACCAAATATTTTCCTCTTAGAAAAATGTGTTTCACAGGGCAATGTATTGAATTTGCCAATATTCATTGGGGGGGGGGGAGAAGAAATAAGCAAAAGAATTTTATTCATGTAAAAAACCTTTTAAATAAGGTATTATTGAAACAACATGTTTTAAAATATCTTGAAAATTTTCCTGTCTGAAATTTATTTTAAAGGGAATTAAAATAATACATGTAAAATAAAAAACAGAAAAATCCAGTTGCCAATTTCAGAAGATTTTCTTTCAGCTGAAAATTCTGTTCAGTAAATATTATTTTAGCTACAGCAGATCTGTATGAATTTGCAAATGGCCAGAAGTAAAATCTGTGTTTCTTTTGTGTTTTCCAGGGTGTGCAGACTTGCATCTTCTGGATATGCTGACACCTACCGAAAGAAAAAGGCAGGGATATATCCATGAGCTCATCGTCACTGAAGAGAACTATGTCAATGATCTGCAATTGGTCACGGAGGTAAACACACACAGCAGCTTTTGGACCAGCTTTTATTCACTTGTCTTTCTAAAGTAAATTAGAGCAGTAATTTCACTATGTGAAGTGATTCTTTCTCTGATACCACTGCCACGTTCAGCTTCCTAGGAATGGGCTGTGTTCAGCTGCTGTAGGTGTGTATGGGTGTGGGTGTAACTAGTGTTGAGCCCTTGTGTTACTGCTGCCAAAACACGAATTTTAAAATTATCATTCTCGTAAACTCTTTCTGCTCCTTAATTTGTATGCTGATTTCTCATGTGGAAGCTCTTAACACTTAAAGCACATTTTGTGCCAGCTGCACAGTGACAACTTGGTTATTCTTTCTTTTTGCCTCTTTTTTTCCTTAATGTTACAAGATGCATCTCTTATGTGGAGGAAAAAAAAAAAGGAATGTATGTAGGCAAACAGACAATCCCTGTGACAGAGGAGGGTTTTTTGTCCTTTTTTTGTGGCAGAATGGCCAAGTGAAACACTATGAGAAAAAATAGAACTAATATACTTTCAGTTGTATTATCAAAGAAGACCAGGGATATTTTGCAGGAGACCTTTGGTTAAAATACTCATGGTTAAAACAGATCGTCTGCAACATAAGTAACACAACCGACACACATTTAGATCGTGCTCTTTTAAAGCAGTATCCTGCTCACAAACACATTAACGGGAAATACTGGGGACCTCTAGGGCACAGTGTCTGGTTGAAGTCTGTTCCAGTGAGTATCAGGTGCTGCTCTGTTGTAAAATTTTAACGCCCTCAGGCTAAGAAAGTGAACATCAATCTTTGTCACTTTGAATATATTTAACATATGCTTTCTAAATTGCTTAATTTTCTGAACCTATAGATCTTCCAGAAACCACTAATGGAATCTGAGCTGCTAACCGAAAAAGAAGTTGCTATGATTTTTGTTAATTGGAAGGAGCTGATTATGTGCAATATTAAACTACTGAAGTAAGTTTCCTGCCCCATCCTTAGCAATAACAAAACTGTGGGTCTCTTTCACAGCCCCTGTCCCATTTCTCCTTTTAACTGCTTGAAAATATTTACCGCCCATGAAAATAGTGGCCAAAATGACACATATTTTACCTTGTTGGAGAAAGCAGAAAATTAATAATGTTTACTGCGCGTTATTTGTTGTTGAGAAGCATCTAGTAGCTATTTGTGAGTCAGTATTTGCACTTGCTTTGCTCTTGGTGTACATGTGCTCTTGAAGGCCGGGTCAACCTCTCCTGAAGAGCAAGCAGTGCTGGTCAAGGCTACCTGCAGGTCTTTTTTGTGTCGTGTGTCTCTGTCACAGCCCATACCCAGTTCCAGTTATCTGTGGATGCAAAGCAAAGCACAGTGATCTCTACCTCCCTCCTTCGGGGTTAGCTGACGTATTCCTTTAGCTATTGTAGGCCTGTCGCGTCTGAATGAGCTGTTTTGTGAGAAGCTGCGCCAACAAAGCCTGGTTTCCTATGGATTTGTGCCCAGTGAACCCAGCACCCTTCCTTCCACAGCCTCCAACTACTGCAACCCCACCTCTCTGCCATGAAACTCCACACAGTGCAAGTACCCTTATTTCTCCCTTCATCCCCTCTGGCCTCTGGTGGATCCTTTCCTCCCTCCTGCACCTCTCTCAACCACTTCAGCAAGAGACAGTAGATGTTGTGTCTGGTCTGGAGGCACAAGAATAAAAGCTACACCTTCATAAGCAAGAGGATTAATAAAGTTCCTCTTGCTCCTCCACCTCCACCAACCTAGCTGCTAATTTCCATTGAACTCTTCAGGATTCTATCACTTAGAAATGCCTCTTCTTTTGTAAAATGTCGTTGAAAAATGACCTGCAAACTCAGAAGTTATGACAGGGATAGGAAAATCACAGGCAGCTCAATGACCTCTTTTCCTTAGGAAACCAGGCTAAAAATTAAAAGTAGCTTTGGGCATGAAGTAGTGGGAAAGTTTCCATTCTTGATTCAAGAGCGTATCCAAATTCTCTTTCTAAACTAATAGTCAAGGAACTGACATTCTCATCTGGCTTTGTATCAAGTTAATTTCAAATAATACTTTGACCACAAGAGGGGAAAATGATGTTGGCTGAGAGGGCAGTCCTGATTACTGTATTGTTACAATATATAATAAATCTTGTGACTGATCTTCTATTATTCAGGGCTCTCTTTCTTTCAGTAATGGATAAGAATCGAATTGCTTATCTCGTAAATCAAGAATCATTCATTAGTGGTCTGGTTACTCATAAACCACACGTGACCTTTTCGTGTTTAGGGCATTGCGTGTGCGTAAGAAGATGTCTGGAGAGAAGATGCCGGTGAAAATGATTGGTGACATCCTGACAGCTCAGCTGCCCCACATGCAGCCTTACATTCGCTTCTGCAGCTGCCAGCTCAACGGGGCGGCCCTCATCCAGCAGAAAACAGATGAAGTCCCGGAGTTCAAGGAGTTTGTTAAAGTAAGAGAAGGAGCAATCGCCATGGATTTCATAGACCGTACCCTTAGACTGTCATTTTGCTGCTTTCCAAAACATGATCTTAGAATAGTGCTGCATTTGGGCTAGAATGAACTTTAGCACTCATTGAAATAATACTTTTTCCCCCCCAAGAACAATAGTGCCATAAAATACTTAATTTTGGTTTTGTAATGTTCTCCCATAAAATACTTAATTTTGGTTTTGTAATGTTCTCGCAATAACATGCTAGTACCCAAGTAAATAACTTGATGAGAAGAGGCCTTTATCCTGTATCTGCAAGACAGATGAGGAATATTTGTAAAAAAAAAAAAATCATTCTGCTATTCTGAGATTGCTTGTGATCTAGGAACAGGCTTAGCTGAAGCATTTGTTGACTTACCTTTTCCCTTCTTAGAGGAGCTTATTTTGCAGTGTTTTAAACAAACTGACTAACACTATTTTACCTCTCTAATGTTTCAGAGGTTAGCAATGGATCCTCGCTGTAAAGGAATGCCACTGTCAAGTTTTCTACTAAAGCCTATGCAACGGGTAACAAGATACCCACTAATAATTAAAAATGTACGTTCTTTTGCAAAGGTGACGGTTTGATGCTGCTTTGCTTTATAGCTTAATTACAGAGCAGTTTCCCATCTGTGTCAAGCTTTCCCAGTGTCAGATTTCTGATCCGGGAATGAGGGCTATCCTTTTATCTCAATCACATTGGAGCAAATCAGCAATAACTCATCGGTCTTCAACTAAATGACACTGGATTTCTGTTACAAACAGAAGCAAGATGTGCACAGAGAGAACCAGAAGGCAGTAAAAACTGGGTGAAAATTTCAAATTCAGAAAACAGGAGCCATGAGTTAATCTTGCACTTCCCTTAGGCTTTTGCCATGGTGCTCTTCCCTTCCTGGAGTCTTGCAAAATGGTAGTCAGTTTGCAACTCTGATTGCTGAATATTTGCACGTTACATTACTGCACAACCTATGTTACTGGATGACTTACAGCCCTTTTCTAGCTTTCCTTGGTTACCTAACACATATTGAATAATATTAGTGAACTTGGCCCAATACTTGCACAGGAAAGAATCCAATTCTAAATTGAATGTTGGCACTTAGAGATTCCTTTATCAGTCCTGGATGTATTTCTGTATATGACCAGAATTTGCATACTTATGTCAGAAGTGTGAGCTCTGTACTGATGTAAAGGCTCTGCAGACAGGCATTCATTTCTGCTGTTCATGCCGAAGTGTGAGATTTTTTCCTATTTTCTATGTATGTCAAGGGGAAAAAAAATTGCAACTTATTAGCCATCGCTGATAAAAATAAAGAAATCACCAAGTGCAGGAGATTATGTTTTTAACTATGGGTAACAGAAGAGGCTAATGTGTTTTATTTACCTGCAGATAATAGAAAACACTCCCGAAAGCCACCCTGACCACAGTCACTTGAAGCATGCGCTCGAGAAAGCAGAAGAATTATGTTCTCAAGTTAATGAGGGAGTGCGGGAAAAGGAAAATTCCGATCGGCTGGAGTGGATCCAGGCTCACGTTCAGTGCGAGGGCCTGTCTGAGGTAAACAGTGTACAGTCTGGAGAAATTCAAAACGTGGGTGTGCTGCTTCACCCGTTGGGAAGAAACCATGGCTCACGAGCGGCCCTGCATCAGGACGAACCGTGCGATCAAACGCTGTAATCTTTGATCATTTGTTTTCATCCTTCTTTGGCTGTCTTTCAGGCATGCACGTTATCCTTTTTACTGCTCGTGTTTTACTGCTTTCTGTTTGATAAATACTGCTTTTGTTTCCTGTCTTTGGACAAACACCAGGTGAAATGCTGCAATTTTCAAATGCAACTTTCTGGTTTCATAGCTCTGTACAATAAAGTGTTTGTTGTACTGCTGTTACCTCATCCTAAAGGAGTACCTGGCCATCCTGAAGTGCATTCAAACTTGTCACAGAAAATACGCTTTGTGATAAGATTTGGCATTGAAAACGCAAAAATACCCAGTTGGTCTCTAAAATTTACTGTTAGACTTTAAAAGTCACTTCACCTATCACTGTGTATTTTTTTATAATGTACCATAGTAATCTTCTCTAGTGAGAATGCCATAAACATATTGTGTTGGTGTGTCCTACGAGAGGATGGAGGCCTTTTTGTAGGGCCTCCCTGTTATTGGTAAGGTTAAGAAGCAGAGAGAACATAACTTGATTTTAAATTGTTTTTGATTCTAGAAGTTAAAAAAAAAAGTTCATCTTATGAAGTCTAACCATTTCAAGGAAAAAAAAAAACATGTAAGATATTTCAGAAGAGTGAAAGTCACTGTCAGCTATCCTTTAAGCATAACTGCTGCCCAAAGTGAGAGGTGTTTAGCTTCATTTGAGTTCTGTACATGAGGTCTGAAGTCGTGTCAGACAACAAAAGTATTGCTGGAAAACCAAAAATATTGTTTGAAAGGCCAACTAACTGCCTATTTTCTCTCATGATAATGTGAGTAACAGCCTGGCATCTGTGGCATGGAGTGGTCAGACTCAGGCCTTACCTCAGTCTTCTGACTTAGATGTTTCTAATCTATAAAAGGAACCACTCCAGATCTACCTGCTCAGCCAGCTAGGATGGTAGGAACCACACAACCCTGGCCAGTAGAAATAAGTCTAGAAATGACACCTTACCAAAGGGTAAGCCTGCTACTGATCTGATGAGACCTCTAGATGAGTTGTAAATTCTTCCCATCCCAGCCACTGGTCGGCAGCTGTCCTGTAATCCCAGGCACTTGGGTATGAAAAGACAGGTAATCTGGGAATCCTTTAGTATGCTTTAATGGGTAAAATCTGGATACTGGGAGCAAAAGCGCTAGCTAATTCATGTAATCCACGTTGAAAAATCTTAGCATTTGGAGAAGCTGTTTGCCTAACTACTGCTAATCTAGGGCAAATTGTCGTCAGCTCAGTGCCACCCAGGGAGATGCATGTTTGTGGCAGAGAAATGCAAAGGGAGGCTCAGATCCTTTTGGCTTCTCTCTGATGGTCCAGGTCTTGCCCCATGCACCTGATGGGCTGCCGTACAGTTAATTTTGTTTAGCTTTCCTGTGACTTGCACTGCTTCTCATATGCAAGACAAAGACATTGCTCGTCATCCCTGTGACACGAATTAAAACTAACATTAGGACTCAAAACTATATTTGATCTCTTTCAGGGGAACCTCGATTGTTTTACTTTATACAGTGCGTTGTTGTTCTTCTTCTACTTTTCGCAGCAACTCGTATTTAATTCTGTTACAAACTGCTTGGGACCACGCAAGTTTCTGCACAGTGGGAAACTTTATAAAGCCAAGAGTAACAAGGAACTGTATGGCTTTCTGTTCAACGATTTCCTCCTCCTGACTCAGATTATAAAACCTCTTGGCTCTTCTGGCACAGACAAGGTCTTCAGCCCCAAGTCAAACCTGCAGTATAAAATGTACAAAACTGTAAGTACCCCTCTTCAGTGGTGACCTAGATCTTTCCATTCACAGCAGGTGCTTGTATAAAAGCAGGAGGAAAGGTTTGGTATATGCTAGGGACTCCAGGGACCAATGGTGAATTAAGTGGTGAATTTAGCTTTAGCTAGATAGGAAGATATGCTGTTGAAGCTCTCCCACAGCAATCTCTTCAGCAGACAGCGTGGGTATCGGGGAGCCATGCAGGAGAAGGGGAAAGACTGTGGTGCTCCATAAGCCTGCAGCTTCAGGAAAGAAGGGGGAAAAAAAGATATTCTAGGCACAAAGGAAATCTGTTGTGATTGCTCTGTGTTGAATGTATCATCTGCGTTATTGTGCTATAGAACTGTGGCTTTGCCTAATGTTTTACAGCCCATTTTCCTAAATGAGGTACTAGTAAAATTACCCACAGACCCCTCTGGAGATGAGCCCATCTTCCATATCTCCCACATTGACAGAGTCTATACACTTCGGGCTGAGAGCATTAATGAGAGGTAAGTACCTGCAGAGGCCACGTTAATATTGAATTTGAGAAGTCTGATGCAAATGTATGGGATATGCAGATGCATCGTGATCTCCATGGAAACCTTTACAAAGCAATTTGTCACAAGACTATCTATCTGGAGAATTCCCTGTGCCTGAGAGTACGATGATACTGTATTATATGGAAAGGAGGGAGAAATAATGAGGTTTACCAGATTCCAGTAAGACCAACAGTGAAATACCTGAGGGCTGATATTTATGGAACATTTTATGCTAGCATAAAGAAGCCAAAAGATGAAATCCTACCTTCCCCTGTTAACAACCACCTGTTATGGTGCCAGTGCAAGCGTTTGTGTGGCTCTGTGTTGAATAAGGTTCAGAAACAGGTCAAAATTAAAACTTGAAGCGAAAACGTAGCAAAGAAAACCTGGTTAATTTTAACCTGGCTCAGTTTAGATTGGAACAGTCCAAAGAATGACAAGACCCAAACTTCACCTTGTGATTTTGTCCCTGGCAAGCTCAGGAAGAGAGGATTACATGAAACCATTAGAAAAGTGCACACAAGATACATAGTTTAGCACAATTAGCACCATATTTTGATGGCTTTGCTGCCCCTGGCAGTTCTAATGCATGCAAAACAGTGCGGAACATCTTTGCGCCCTGCGTGCCTGGCAGAACCTGCGCTCTGACCTCGTTGGCGCTTACGCGTGTCATTTCTCTGGGAAAAGGCCGTGCTTTTGCAGATGCCCCTGGTCCGTTGGTGCGCGCTTTCCACCTCCGTGCCACAGAATCGCACAGGGGGCAGCCCCTGCCCGATGCCCGATGCCCAGAGCGTCCGCAGAGCTCTGCTGCCTTTTAGCCCCAGGGTCTGGTGCCGTTAGGCTGATGGGTGAGCTAGGAGCCCAGGCAGACTAGGCCGCAGCACCAGTGCAGGAGTCGGCCGGATCTTTACGTCCCGAACGCCCTCTGGAGGCGCCTTCCCTTCTCCCTTCACCACGGAGAGGAGCTTCTCTCCTCACGCAGGCGCTTCAGTCCATGTCTTTGTGACTGTTGACTTTGATTTGTGGCAGAATTGCTTGTTAAATAAATGAGGTGTAAGAGGTGCCTCTAGGCTTTTATCATTTACTTGTTTTTAATGAACGTTTTTTAGCAGGAATTAAAAAAAACAGCATCAATAAATGATTAATTTGTCCATTTAGTCTCAAAAGGTTTGCATGATCATAGCCTAATTTGGTTCTTGATACACTTCCAAAGCTGCCATTTATTTAACTGGCCTGGAAGGCAGAACTGGCCCCAGGTGTTTTGCTCTCTCAGAAAGGAAGTGCTCTGTGGAGGTGAGTGTTTGGATGCCAGTCTGGGCCAGGGCAACGAGCTGCAGCTCCCTGTGGAGCCGCAGCTCTTCACTTTGGGATCTGAAAGGGCCTCACGACTGCGGGATACTTTCATTTTACCTTGCCCCCTGCCTTAGGCTCCCTTGTGTCCTCAGGGATCTGCTAGCGTAGGATGTTTAAATCTCTGCAGGTACCAAGAATTTCAGTAAGGTCTCTTCTAAAGAGGCACCGCTGCATAGCAGATCCTGGTTGGTATCAAGCTTTAGAGTGCAAGTGTTTTGGAATGAGGGCCAGCTTTATTCTTTGCTGTGCTCTAGGGAGGGGAAATTGGATCCTAATGGAAATGGCATTTTGCAATGTTTTTTTCTTTTCCTCTGAAGGACTGCCTGGGTTCAGAAAATTAAAGCTGCTTCAGAACTTTACATAGAGACTGAAAAGAAGAAGAGGGAAAAGGCCTACTTAGGTACAGCATGGGATGCAGGGATTCTCCTCTCCTGTGGCAATGCCCACGGGCAGGAAAATATCATAGTGACTTTTGTCTCTCCTCTTCTGTTTAACCACAGTTCGCTCACAGAGAGCAACAGGCATTGGGAGGTTGATGGTGAATATTGTTGAAGGCATTGAACTAAAACCTTGCAGATCCCATGGTAAGAGCCTTTCTTTCATTTTTTGTAATACGCTCTATGAAGAAGACAGTCACTTTTGTTAAACCAACTTTAAGGGACTTTCTGTCCAAAAGGAGGGTTTTGTTAATGAAGCACTTTTTATTATCTTAAAATATACAGAGGTGACTGTGTAGTTCTGCCAGTCACACACTTGCCCTGCACTTAAGCATTTGTTTCATGCAAGCTTAATTTCCACCATAGAGACCATAAGCCACAAAGACCTGAAATGATGGTAGTGGAAGGTGCTCTGCACCTTGCGGAATTGTATCCCTGTTTATTGAAATGGCAGTGAGACCACCACCTTTCCCCTGTTAGCTGGCTGCAGAAGCAAGAGGGTATTCACACACCTGAAAATCTGGTTGCGCTCTTCTGTTTGCTTCCTCCTCACCAGGAAAGAGCAACCCGTACTGTGAGGTGACGATGGGCTCGCAGTGCCACATCACCAAGACGATACAGGACACCCTGAACCCCAAGTGGAACTCCAACTGCCAGTTCTTTATCAAGGACCTCGAGCAGGACGTGCTCTGCATTACAGTGTTTGAGAGGGACCAGTTCTCCCCAGATGGTAAGTAGGAGGCTGTCATGTGTCCAAGACTGTCTTCAAATCTCCCTTTTCTAAGAAGTACAGGCCTGCTGGGGTACGTATGGAACCCCTTTGCATAGCCAGGGGCTGGCTTACCCTTGCTCTCCAGTGGAGTCTTGCCTGTGTCAGGGTGAGAATCAAGGTCTCTTGGGGTTTTGGGGGCTTTTTTTTTTTTTCCTTAATGTATGCAACTTGATGCTGTCTTTTTGCATTTCAGACTTTTTGGGCAGAACAGAGATCCGTGTGGCAGACATTAAGAAGGATCAGGGTTCAAAGGGACCAGTTACAAAGTGTCTCCTTCTGCATGAAGTCCCAACGGGAGAGATAGTCGTCCGACTAGACCTGCAGTTGTTTGATGAGCCTTAGAGGGAAAGGGACCAATGTCTTATTTCAATCTGAGTTCACTGCAATAGGTGTCTGCAGAAGCTGTCACGAAATCCTTATTCATTTGGTATGAAACTGCTGCTTGCCCTTCACACATAAGAGGGTTATCAAAGCAAACAGGAGCATCTTTGTGCCTTGATAATTCTCACTGGAAAATGAATCCCAATTTTGTGAGGAAGCCTCCCTCAACTTCTCTATGTGGAACTTGACATTAGTTTCTTGGGTTTGTGAAATAACCTAGTCATTTGTTGTGCACAGTCCAAAAGGCTGACAGACCACATAGGTTGCTGTGCTTGCTCCAGTTACTCTACTCTTTCATTTACGTGATGAGGGCAATGTTGGTATGTTTGGATACTTTCTGCAGATTTCCCCCCTTAGGAATTTTGTGCCTATTGCTCAGCAAAGTGGTGTGTAAATGATTTGTGAATCGGATGAGCAGTTAAGTGGTAAGAAGATCTTGGATTGACCTGAAGACCTTCATGGCAGTTCTGAAGAGACTTAGGAAATAAATAATGATCTGAAGATTCTATGAGCAAACCACTTCATGACTCACTTTGCCCCTGAAAATAAATTATGTACAGGCCTTCTGCACAGAATTGTTCCCCCGCTTGGGACCTTTGAAAGTTGCTATTTTCTATAGGGTCGTAAATGTTTGAACAGTAAGTGAAGGTGAATATAGAGGCCTGCTGAATGTTGTGCTATACCACTTCACTACTGCTTTGCTGCTGTTGCTGCTGAACTGTGTGAATGCAGATGGATGATTTGACACCTGCAGTGGGGCAGAAAATAATCACGGCTCTGGCTCCGGAAGCTGATTTCTACCCCACTGCGTCTATCTTGCCGAGCAATCACTGGTGTTGAGGTGTTGAATTGTACTGTGCCTCCACGGGTGTGACATCATGTTGTTGAGTTCAGGGCAGCGGCACCCCATAGCTCGCAGAGGTGTTGGTCGCAGGCCGGGCTGCCCGTGCGCGCGGCGGCCGTGGCGTTCACGTGCCGAGACGGGGAATCATTGGGCTGCGCTGCGTGGACAGCCCCAAAGCAGGAGCCTGGGCACGGCGGGGAGCGCTGGGGTCTATGTACGCGCTTAGCTCCACGTGCACCCACACACACACAGACACCCCTCACACGTCGGCCCCCATCCAGCAAACTCTCCCTGCTTGGCAAATCACCCGGCTTTCAGTGTGCTCTGACATCCTGGTTTCCCTTGCGTGCGTGAGCGCTGGGTCTGGGCCCAAGCCGGGGTAGGCACCCTACGAGTAAAGTTCATCTCTGTCCCGCTCGGGTTCGTTGTGCTCATTGCCTATCATGCAAACACTGGTATTTTTGACTTTCTTTCCAAATGGGAGGTTATCAACCTGTTTCATTAGCATGTGAATGTTCTTGTGGAGCCTGTTGTTAGGTTTTGGTGTCCCCTGCATGTCCTTTCAGTACTGGTTGCCACCTCTCCTGTATAGGCGGTGTTCCCTAGCGCTACAAGTCTTATTGATTTCCATTAGGAAATTAGGGTATCTTCATAACGGATAGCTAGGTACAGTATGGTGATAAGTGTAAACTGTGCTGGGAAGTGTCTGTATTATAATTTCCTACAAGACCACTATAATGTTTCAAGCAATTGGAAAAAAAATGTATGTTGGAGGGACAACAAAGTTTACATTTCATACTTTTCAGAATCGCTTTATTATTTATTTATTGAAGATAGTGTAGAATTTTGTATCAGAAATGACAGACATACTTATGTATTTTTTGAACAAAACAGAGATACACACTTTAGTTAGTTAGAAACTTTCAAGTGACACATTTTAGAGGGAGTTTAACTTCCAACGCATGCATTTGTTTACCACTAACTGGCTGAAAACAGAAGTAAGAGAACTTTAAGTTTCTATTTTTCAATGTTGTTAAGAAAATTGTTTGGATTAAAATATGTAAATAGTACTAAACCCATGCTTTCCTAATTCCATAGCAGTCCATTTTATTGAATATAATGTATATGAAAATACACATTGTTGTGGTAGGATAAAAAGAAGTGATAAAAATCTATTAATGGAGTAACATTAAATGTCATTGTCTAACCTTTTATTGCTGTCGTAATTTTACTCAGTAGCTGTAAATATGGTGACCACTCCTTGCAGTGCTTAACGAGTAGCGTCACTCTTCGGGTGTCGTTTCACCAGCACGTTCGTCCCTGTCCCGGAGTCGCCCGGTCTCGCACGCTGGTTTGCGCTGCCTTGATGGCTGCCCCAGGGCAGTCGTCTGCTGTCCTCCCTTCCTGAGCTGCACTGATCCCACAGGCATCCGGGCCTTTATGTCCCAAAAAGGACTTTTCCTGGGGGAGAGACTCGCTGGCTGCATTTGCACTAACGTTTCCGTGCAGGAAGCAGCATCCTCTTGTTGGCCTATCGAGCGATGTCCTGTGTCGTGATCGTCTTGCTTGGGGGAGCGAGAGCAACTCAGCAGCGAGTGTGCTAGGAAGCTGGGTGTCTTTTGGTGTATTCGCAAAGCCAGGGGGTGTCACCAGGTTGAGCTGGGCTCTTTTGAGTGTCCTCTTCAGGCTGTCAGGTGTGCTAGTCTGTGCTCCTGCTGTCTTAATGCCTGTGTTTGTGTAGACCCTATAATTCAGACTCTTGGTTATATGTATTTCTGAATATACCAGTAAAATCACACCTCTGAGAGCACAGCGCCCTTTCCAGCCCCATCCTGATACATGTAGACTTCTCCCAACGCTCTGCCAAGCGACAACATCAAAACTCAAAGTCTGGGTAATACTTGACCATGTTTTGGTTTGAAAGAGCCATTAGCAATCCATTTGGATAAGCACTGGATAACAAATTCTTCAGCATCACACTCCTTGGCTGGCATTCAAGCCTTTCCAAAAATATTTTTGTGACTTTTTGATGCATTTGCTACCTTCATTGAAACAGTGAGATTGCTTTTGAGAAACCAGGAAAAGAAGAGGCAAAATCTTGTAGCTTGTTTTCCAAGCTATAATTCTGGGAATTGCGTTCTCCCACTACGTATATTAATTTTAACAAGGAGAAGGATATTTCTGTCTGATGTTTCCTTGAGTCTAAGTCTTGTAGCAGAATCAAGTTAATGGGCAAGAAACAACATTTTTTTTTAGAAATGATTAAAATGACTGTTTGAAGATGGAGGTAGTTGGGGACAGGCAGAATGCCAATGCTCTTGTGGTTGCGGACAGGATAGGATATCTAAGAAAAAGGGAAAAAAAAAAAAAAGATTATTTTAGAATCAGAGCCACAGTATCCCAGCAGAACTTCAGTTACCCAGGACCAAGAGAATCCATAAGCAGCCTGATTAATAGTGAACCATGTGTTTGTTCTCACCCAGGAAGGCATCACAGTCAAAGGCACATGGGATTTAACGCAGCTCGGTATCTACGCACAGATTTGTGTGCCCTTCTTTGTGGCAGGTGGGCTTTAGCAGCCCTCACGCTCCCTTCCCCAAGGATTCCCTTCTGAGGAGTGCCCCTGTGGTGCTCGGCGCTGTGGTGCTGCCAGGTGCTGCCCAGGATCTCAAGGACGTGTACATGTTGCCGTCAGGCTCTTTGCTTTCCTGGTGTGGTCCACACAGCTCCTCTGGACCTCCAGGAGCTAACACAGGCACATGTCCTTTTTCCACGCTGCACTTCTTTGCCTATGTATATATTAATTTTAGCAGGGAGAACCGTGTTTCCCCCTCGTTCATCCATGTGTTTTCTGCTAGTCAGAGGAGCTGCTTTGCCAGCAGTGTCACAACCCATCGGCGAGGCGCCTCTCTGTCCCTTCAGCCGTGCCCGCCAGCACTGGGGACCCTGGGAAGGCTCTTCCCGAGCTGCGTAAGAACCGGCCTGGTCTTGAGGCTCTGCCTCAGGAGCAAGCAGGTGCCTCCCTGCAGGCAGCAGTTAACGCTGTGGACAGGCCGCACGCCTGCGTTTGGAAGCTGGGTGGCTTCGGTCATTGGGTGCCTGCACGGTGATGTTGGTTTGACCTCTTTTAACGATGGGAAGATCAAGCCAGGTACAAGCAGAATATCAAACAAAAAGTTAAAACTTGAGCTCAAATGGACAAGTAGTTCATTATTTTCTTTGCAGCTGGGTCTGCTTTCCTCCTCGCTTTCCCCAAAGTGACTGGTCTTTGGGTCGGAGCCACTGAGCTCTCTGGAGCTGGGCTAACTGCACAAAGCCTAATGCATACCCTTACCCTTGCAGCCCTTGAGGAAACACTTTAAAATATAAAACAGGCTGTTGACCTTGGCCTCAGACATACCAGGTATCTTGCCAAGTTTCGCGCTGGTAGGAAGCCAGGTCGTGACGCTCGGAGAGGGCACGTGCAGCTGCTGCTTTGACCTGGGCACCTTGAAGGCCACAGCTGGGCACTGAGCTGCCACTAAGCCAAAGGAGTGAGAAGTTGCAGGATGTTTTTTCTAGATGCTCTTGATTATTATGTATTTTCTCAATATGAGTTTTTATGAGGGAACTTTTTAAATGTTCATTTTGCATTTTTTTTAACCCTTAAAAAAAAAATCACTTTTTGTTACACGTGAGTAGGGTTGGGGGGGGGACATTGTGGATAATGAAGTTTTTTTGTAATATTATTAAGTAAGTAAGTAAGTACGTCGTTTTTCAAAGTGTCACAAGTCCGGTTTTTTTGTAATATTATTAAGTAAGTAGGTCGTTTTTCAAAGTGTCACAAGTCCAAGCCTTTGCTGCAGTGGTGGTGTCTGCTTTCATACTGCTCTGCTTGCCACGGGGGATTTCAAATTCACTCAAATCCAGCAGTCAAAACCCTTGAAACACAGAAAAGCTGCGAGTCCGGTTAACTCAACTAGCTTTCGAGGGCCCTTCTCTATACGTACATTCCACATATAGCCCGGGGTTTGTTTTGCCCAAACACGCTCTGTCCTACATGCATATCGGTGTATCTATAGGTAAATACAAACTTATATAGAGAGATTATATATATGATTATTTGTATATATGATATAAAAACACAGCTATGTTGTTGTTGTCAAATACTGAGTAAATCTAACAGAAATAATAATATAGGCCCACAATTTTGTTTAGTCATTTAAATATTTTAAAATAGGGTCCGTCCTTGGGAAATTATTTTTCTGCATATATGAGGATATATTTAGGACCTAACTTAAATGAATTCAAAATTGCAGTAGGACAATGTTAAACTAACTAGCCTAGTCGCTTCATGTTGCTGTCTGAGAAGGTCCTGCTATGTCATAGGTGACTTCCTTGTGCAACTCCTAGAGCTGCAAAATGTTGCTGACCCTGCACTTAGCATTTCATTCAGGGATCTTAAAATGCTATGGAAGTAAATGAAACGGTTTCTTGGTCTGTGACCTTAGAGCAGACAGCAGCTGCTGGATGTTGCAGTGAGTGCAAATTAAACTGGAAGATTTGGGTGCATGAATGGGGGAGAGGAAAGGGGAAGAAACGTGAGTTTGGTGTCCTGCAGGTCGAGCTGCCCAAACCTGGCGGCTGGGTCCCATTTGCCCCTTGTAAAAAAGATGCCTTTGGTCTCAATCCGAGATTGAATCCTGGATTCTGGAGGTGGGAGGGTGAGACGCAGCATCACGGTGGTGTCCCTCTGACCCCAGCTCGTAACGCGGCGGCCGCGTCCCAGCTAACGGCCTTTGCAGGACACCCTATTCCAGGTCCCCACGGAATGAGGAAGGGATTTAGGCTCCAATAAGCCCTTGCAGACTTTATAATGGGAACTTTTTACTTAGTGTCAGTAAATCTTTGAGAAGAAAAAAAAAATATAGCTGTAGTATTTTTTCAATGTTAATACTTAGAATTGGGGAATTATCCCCCCAATGGTGGTGGTGTTACTTTTTAGTGCACTTTTTATTGCCAAACAAATGGTATCAGCTAGTTTCCTTTTTTTCTAATGAAAGGAAGTATTGTACTGTATGTAGTATTCTTAAGATCCTAAAAATCACAGAGGCATTACAAAATACCTGTTACCCGTATTTGTCTTAAGATTGGGTCAGACAGGAGAAAAAGATCATTTTCTTTTTTATTAGAGAATTTACTTGTATTGTTAATTTAGATCATATCTCACTATTCTGCGGGAATACATCTATACTGTGACTTTTTTTCTTTTTTAAAAAAACATTTGTAATAGGTATTACAAAGAATTGTGAATCAGACATCACTGTTTCTCTTAAGACAATTTCAACTGTGCTTTCGTTGCTTTGAATGTGTTGTTTCCTCTGCCCCACTCGGTTAAGTGATTCTATTTACCAATGTCAAACTGAATGAAAGTCCTCAAAACGTATTCAGCTATTCAAGGAGCTATGCCCACTTCCCAGACTGCATTCACCAAGGTTGGTACTGAAAATAAGATTTTATTCTGTGTAATGTTTGACACAGATCAGACTGTAGTTGTGCAAGTGAAATTATGCAAGAATAAACCCTGTTTTTTAAAAAAGTTCAAATGTGCATTCTTATGTTCTTGAGAAGCCTTGAGTAAGAGTGGCATTGTGGTGTCAGACACACTGAATACATCTTCACATTAATATTTTTGACAAAAGGACTTAGAGCGCTCTGACATAAGCAAAGCAATAGCCAGCCCCAGCAATAGGGAAATAAATTTAGTAATTTATTTTATTATAATACCTGACATGTGCCACTTTTTAATCTCTGTACCACAGTGTTCGCATTTTTGGATAGGAAAACAAAAATTGCCATGGTGAGTCAAGAAAGAAAAAAAAATAACAATTGCTGAGTAGGAGGGTCTCGCTGCTACATGCGCGATGTTAAATCACACGGGCCCTGCTCACGAGCAGACGCATCCTCTGTAGTGTTGATTCAACCCTTCGGAGGCGGCCAGCAGCTCTGCTGACAGGTACTCAAGGGCGACCCCGCTTTGCTCTCTCCTTCCTTTTTGTTAATATTTAGCTTATTTAGCCCCAAACCAAACAACTTCTGTGCCGGGGGGATGCTTTTTCCTCTGCTTTTTCAGGCTGGGTGGCACAAAGGGACAGGGCTGCAGACCCAGTTTTGTCCCGCAGCAGCCAGTGAAGCTCGGTCACTGCAGTGGAGAGGTGACAGGAGGGGGCAGCGAGGTCTAACCGTGCAGAGCCCCTTTGTCCAGGCTCCCAGACCCTGCCCGAACACGAATCCTGCTGCTTCAGGAGCCCCACTGCTCCCCTCGCCTCATTCCTTACACACTTAGAAGCAACATGTGCAACAACACAACTCCTGAACTGTTGTCCTGCCCATGCCCTACGTGGAAGTCTTCTCTGGAAACCAACAGCAACCCCTTGGTGGGGTGATCGCATGCAGCAGCTCTTGGAGAAACCTTCTCCCCATCCTTCAGAGCAATCCTCACTCACACTTGTGGCAGGCTGAATTTTCAACTGCGACACAAAATGGTCAAGGAGGACTAAGCAAAACTCACCACAGCTTCTCTACCTCTCCTTCTCAGTATTATGTTCCTAAATCATCAAAATATTTTGAGCAGTCTACTCGAGAAGCAGTAATTTTATTAGATTTATGTGACAGGTTTCATTGTGAACGCACAGGACGGCTTGCTAGACAGTCTCTCTCATGATTTTGGTGAGTTTCTGGATCTTTGACTTTGTTGACATATCCACGTACTTCTCCCCAATATTGACAATCATTCCACCAAGGATTGAGGGATCCGTCTGAGAAAAAAAAATATTGAGCAGAAATTTTAAAAATCTAAAGCAAAAATTCATAATCCTAGTATTAATGTTCATACTAGTGAAGAAAAAGCTTTTAAAACACACATTTCATACAATTTTTCAGTCATTATATTCCAACTATTTTAATAACTTCAGTATCAAGAAAGCACAGAAATATATACAATATTCCCCATATTGATTTTACTGAATCCAGCTACTAAAAAAACAAATTTTATATAACGAATCTTAAAAAAAGAACAGAGAGACCAAAGTCCATTTAGCATTAACTTGAGGAAATCTCCAGAAACCCATACCTTGGTCTCCAGCTTTAAGACCTCTCCTTTAGCCAAGAATCCACTCAAAGCACTTTTTAGCTCAGTAAGACTGGCATCATCCAGGGGCTGAAAAATTCGAACAAAAGACAAATTATATACATTTAACAAAATGTATATAATACTGATTCCTGTTACCTTTCGATTAAGCTGCAAAGAAAAAGCAACACTAAAAAAAGACATTTCCCGGAAGGCAGAGTAAGCAGCCTTCCTAGACAAAGGGACACTACAGAAACAGAGTCACTTTGTGCTGCTTTCACTTCATTTCAACACTCTGCCATTTTCTATGTATACTCCCAGCACCAGTTTCACGCTTACATCTTAAGCAAGCACACGGCAGACTCCTCACTTCTGCGAAGGAGCCCAGAGAGCCGCCTCACAGCCTCTAGGAAGAAGTTGGGAGTAGTTTTGCTGCTCCTAACGTGTACAAAAAATAGTTTCACCTCAAGTGCTGGAGAGTGATCCAGGAAACAGGCCCACAGTTCCCAGCTCTGCTACACGTTTCCAGCTTGCTTCCAGCTTGTGAGAAGCCCCTGGGCACGGGGAATTCTACATCCCTGAGAGCGGGCCACTGTGAATCTATCTTTGCTGGCCCTAGAAATTGCTCAGATATTACTATGACCTGGACTCAGAATAAGAAACACCTCGCAGAGCAAAAAACCTTTTGTTTTGCCTTAGTTTAAACTCATTTACCTAGTTTTATTTATTAAGACTATGTAATAGCCAACAGTTTGAGAGCTAAGAAGTAGTAACAGAAAAGTACCTTCGCATACAAAACATTTGGGAAAACTTGCAAAGTCATGAACCTATGAAAATCTTTCCACGCATCCCTGAAGGCCATCAACTAGACTGTGCCTGTGGGCTACAGAGAGCATCGCTTGCCCCAGGTGGGCAGTTCGCTATAGCCCTTCTGAAGGCTACGGGGTTTCAGAGTCAGACACATATCCCGCTTACAGCACTCGGGATCCTCTCCACAAGGAGCAGAGTCAGGCAGCAGGAGCTCCGGTGCAGCCACACGGCCGCCCTGCTTGAGCTGTCAGCTCGACCATTAACTCCAACCTGAACCCAAGCAGGATCCTGATGGCAAATCCGACTGATAACTGCTGGACACCAAGCGCCCACCACACAGAGACGCTCATCATGGCAGAGATGAAAACTCAAACTGAAGACGTTGGCCGGCTATGGCACCGCCGAAGCCGAGCTCGACGCGGGTCCCTGCGGCTCACCTGGGCCGTGGTGACGGTGCAGAGCACCTCGCCTCGGTACGCGCTCATGATCTTCCCAAAGGCAGACACGATGTCTGGCGTGTAGCGCAAGCGCCCGTTCTCAGCCAGCAAGTCTGGAAAAGGAGGATGGTCTGAGAGGCTTTAAAGCGCCCGCAAGAAGCAGGTTTGGAGAGCTACTGGTAATAACCATGAACTTTAGATGTTTTTCAATATTCACGAGCTTACTTACTCATCAGGTTGACCGTTATAGGGGACATCTTCTCTTTTGCTAAAACATCGTTTACAGCTTTTTGTTTTACTGCACTCTTGGTGTGAGGGTTCATAACAACACCAGACAGCTTGGGATCCTTCATAAGAGTCTAAGAGGACACACGGACAACAGATGAAAGTCATTCTTCCAGGCACTGCAAGGCTAACCTGGACTATGCCAGGTGGGCAATGAGATCACTAGATGGGCAGGAATAAGGAGAGATCTGAAGCAAGCCAAGAAACAACAGCTTCATATACTTACTATATGCTGCTTTCATGGCTGATGCTGCACCACTGCTAAACAGCTTAACAAGCTGAGGGGGAGCAGTGGAAGCATAAAGGCCTGTCACAAGATGGAACGGCAGGCTCAGACAGCAGGCAAACCAAGCTGAGTGAAAGGGGGGTGCGTGCACAGAGATATTTAAGAGCCCTAATGCGAAGCCCCTGGTGAACCCTCAAACCGCGCCAGGAGCTGGGCCTTACCCGCACGCGGCTCAGCTCCTTCTCCACCTGCTCCAGCTTCTTCTGCTTGGAAGCGGCCGAGTACAGTGCCGTGGCATAGCGGCCCTCCAGCCCGTACACCTGGATGGGCGGCTGGGGCGAGAGAGCAGCGGCGCTGAGAGACGCCCCTCTGCCGAGATCCCCGCCGCCC
>NW_010579293.1:331664-352661 GCF_000705375.1 Tinamus guttatus | reverse complement strand
GGGCGCGCGCTCAACGGCCAGCGCCGCTCCCCGAGCCCCTCCGAGGCGCCGTGGCGGAGTGTTAGAGGGGAAAAGCTGTGAGTCAGGGCCCTGAGGATGCCTAGCGAGTCCGGGGAGTGAGGCAGGGATGGCTGCTTGTAGCACAGCCCTGGCCCTCCTTCTCTAGGAGGGCAAAAAATCCCTCCCCGTCTTTCTGCATGTTGCCTTGCATTGCTGAAAGTCGTTATTATTTTTTTGCTCAGTCGTAGGAATGTGCCTCTGGAGGCAGTTACAGTGACTGCAGCAAATCTCCTTGCAGGCCCCACCGTGGTGTGTTGTGTGAGCAGCTGCAACACGTTCTGCAGTGGGTTCACTGCAGTCTGGTTGTTGGTGTCTTTGCAGGTGGAGGGGCGAAGGGAAAAGTCGTCTGTGCCCCAGGGATCACCTGAAGGCAGTTGCAATTACTATAGTACGGTGAAGTGACACAGGACTTAACATCGCATGCACTTTCCTGTGCTCCTGGGAGGTTCCTGTAAGTCACAAGTGCTTCCCGCCATGTAGAGGCACCACGAAAGAAATCTCCACGTGCAAGTTCTTCAAAAGAAAACATCAGCTCTGCTTCCCCACAGGCAACTCGGTGTCCTCCAGCACAGCAAAACTGTCTCTGAAATACAATGAGCTCTTTCCTCCTCTCAGATAAACTAGATCCGAGTGTCCCCTGGAGCAGAGAGGCAGCCTTGCAGGTAAAGTGCAGGGCAGACAATCTGCATTTTAGCTCTGACTTTGCCACTGTCTTCCCATGTGACCTTGAACAGCGTGCTCAGGCCCTACATACCACTGAGCAATCTGGAAAGATTAAACCCTTTCCCTCCCTAAATCTCCCATCTTTTCTGTGAGAAAAGGTGAAACGATTGCCTGCTTCACAGAGCTGCTACAAAATTTGAGTAATTATTTCTGCGGTGTGACTAGCATTGCTTCAGTGGTGGGCTTGCTCCATCAGTATCAGCTACATCAGCAGGGAAGACTGCAAACGCTAGATGTTGCTGTTGCTACAAATTGAAAGACTAATGCTCACTTTCGTGATGGCTGTGGCCAAATCAAACGTAGGGAATTATAATCACGCTCTGCAGGAAACACAGCTGCAAGAAAGAAGCTGCGCTACCATCTCACCAGAGATAAGACAAGATCACCAATTGCTTTACTCTACATGTTGGAATTCATTTCCTTCTGGCTCTAGCCATGCTTGCTAGGGTGACGTTCAAAGATGTACAAGTGTAGTCGAAGAGAGATTTAAGCCTGGCATAACACCATTCTTCTCAATAATTTTAATATTTGCGGCACTATGAAATGCATATCTAAAACGTAGTAGAAGAGTCTTTGTTTTTCTTTAAGAAAAAGCATATTCTGTCCAGTTTTTGTGATAATGTGCATACACGGGTGTTTTGAAATGCTGTGCGTGGATCCATGACATGGATTTATTTGAACTAGGGCCATATATCCAAAATTTTACTAGTCTTATTCTGAAACACCGTATGATCTTGTAACATTTTTATGCATAAGAATATCTGGCTTATTGAGGCCGTTCAAATAACTGAAAGCTGAGGATGCTTTAATGAACTTGGGAATGGGTCAAATCCTGATAATGTTTTCCAATATTAAAATTAGAACACTTCCCTCAGGTTAATTTTAGTCATGCAAAATCCTACAAGTGATAAACAGTTTGTGCCTTTAAACTTCATCCTGGAAGGAAAATATAAATCTTGATGGAGCTTTTCTTGAGCTGGATACCTGTAGAAATTCCTCCACCAATAAAATTGTATTCTTTTTTTTTTCTCCTAAAAATAATTAAGCCCTCCACATTGCCATCTCTCATCATTTGATGTCTGACTGGGTCGCTTGTTTCAGCTTGATCATTTGGCTCCATACCTGTGAGCATTCAAACACTCCATTTACACACTCTTCCCTGGGAAGCACCTGGACGAACATCCACTTTTGGGGCTGCCTCTTCATGGGGAGGTCAGTGCTTATAGGATTGTAACCTTGAAGTGTTCATTCCTACTGAATATAATGATATTATGAACATCACATTCATCTACTGTAGAGACAAGCTAGAACTGAAATCCTGCAAAATATAGCCTCCCTTCTCTTTGTTTTTGCTGGTGGGGGAAGAAGCAGATAGGAACTGGTGTGAGCTCAGATTAATTTAGACAGACCCTGGAGCTTATTGCAGACACGGACCTCAGAGAGGCACAACAGCCGTGGAGCTCTCTGCAATCAGCACCTTCGTGTCCCTCACAGGGGTGTGATGATTGCAGCACGGAAGCATTAGGGGTGTTTCAATCACGGCCCCGCTGCGTGAGGTGCCACAAAATCCACAGCGAGAGCGAGGCTGTTCCACAAACGACTAAGCAGTGCACAGAAAAAACAAATAAATGCAGCTTGTCCGCAGCACACATGGTGTCCTCATGATGCTGAGCGCCCAGCAGGTCAGCTCCACAGGACACACCAGTCTTTTCCTCTGTTCAACTGTGGCTGCTTCCATGAAAGAAAACAACCCAGACCAGTGATTATACTAGTGAGTCAAAATGTTAAGTAAGGTTCAAGGCACTGAATTCTCTCTCCCTCCTTGAAACTCACCTGAAATGTTGGTACTCGGCCTGTTTTGAGGGCTCCCTTGCAACTACTGGTCAGTAGTTGTGCCCAGCTGTTCCCCCTTGGCTGTGCCCGGGGCTCCCAGCTTAGGCGAGGAGGGTCCCCAAGCAGGCAGGGTGGAGCTGCAAGGGAGTTCCTGACCTCTTGAGAAAAGTTAATGTTATTTACAAGGAGCAGGGAAGTATCCCCCTGTGATACTCAAGTCAGATTCAGATTGTGTGGCACGGAGAAGCTATGCCATGTCTCAGCTCTCTGTCTCTGCTGAAGGGAGTGTTGTTTTTCCCTCAGGGGTTGCTGCCCTTTTCTCTTCTGGAGCCAGCTGGGACTCTTGCTGAATCTAATTCATCTGAATGTTTTCCATACCTTGACTTCATTGGCTGTTCTGCTTGGGCAGGTAAGTTCAAGTGCTCTGTTGCAGCAGTTCCCCAGGGGGCAAAGCCTCTGCGGATATTGTGACCCCCCTATTGCAGTCTGGCTGCCCAAGGAATACCTGATTTATTTTCCTGTTTGCAGAGAGCTTAGTTTGCTCAGTGATAGGGGGCAAAAAACTTTTTTTTTTTACCCAAACCAGAAAGAATGATCATAAAACCACATATATGCACCAAAAGAGAAAAAAAAAAGAGAGAGAAAAAATAAAACAGGGGAATTCAGCGAAAGAGCAGAAACCCTTTTAACAGAATTAGGCAACTGAACTCCTTGACGTTAGCATTGGGTTGCTGCACTGTGAGCCCTTCGGCAGGATGCTCGCAGAAAGCAAACACCTCTGCCTGCACTTTCCTGCCCTCCAAGGCCAGGATCTAGTCCTGTACGGTACAGAGTTACCGTGTTATTGCACAAATGATACTTCTGGGATGCTCCTGTTGTTCCACTTTATTTTCTGTGCTACCACAGTAGGCTGTAGTAAAAGGGGGATGGTAGGGGAACACAGTACAGAAGTGCTAATATGGTATCTTTTAAGCTAACCTAACAAAGCCTACTAGATTAATTTAAGGATGAACTGTGAAATGTTCTTCATAGGTTGATAAAATAAGTGCTCATCAGCAAGACCTAGTACTGATGAATGTGATGGGGATCACTTGGGCATTTCACTGTTTTAAGATTGTGTGTGAAACACTGACTAGTAATGAAAATGCTTGGTGTGGGAAAGTATGTGAATAATAAACACAGGCGTGCTTTGGGGGTAGGCAGCAGTAATAGCTGAGCTTCACCACTTTGCACAGTGGCAGGGCACTTCAGCACTGAGACGTGGGAGATTTGCCACCTACTTTCAGCTCGGCTTTGGGCTCACTGATTGACTCCTAAGTATTCAGTACCTCAGCTCCCCCTTTTAAACGAGCAAGAATGAGACCAATGCATCCTTTATAAATAGCTTTAAGTGCCATTGATAAAACATATTTTATTCATGACTTCCCCCCTCCAGCAGTGTAGGTGAGAAGTTCCTCCAGGTCCAAATCCTTGAGGTCTGTCACAGAAACGCCCACTAAACTGATAGATTCAGCAAAGATTGTTGACTGAACAGGTCTGGACCATGAACCACCCTCTCCATCAGAGGTAACTAGTCTGTGTCCCAGATGAAGCACTCTGAGCAAATTGCACTGTTGTTGCCATGCTGCACCTGCTGGAAATTTAACCATTTCCAGCCCTGCCAGGGCTCCTTCAAGTAGAACCCCTCTTCCTTCAGTTTAAACGTAGGCCAGATACTGGCCTGAGTCATAGCAGAGTAAATCTCTGAAATACATATGGCAGCTTCCAGCCTTTTGACCACTTGCCATGTGTGCCTTTGTACCTGCCTTGAACTGAAATTAGCTGTCTTATGTATGGGTGAAAGGATCTTGCTGCTTTTTGTGTTAGACAGGTGTCTTAGCAGCATTTGGTTATGAGTTATTAGGACTGCAGCTTGCTCATTACCACAAGAGGGAAGCCAATACTAATAATACCATTTTGTTCATATATTAACTAGGGTTAGGGTGAGGCTTTTGTCCCTTTCAAGTCCATTGCTTGTCTCCTTCTCTTTCCTTGTAATGCACTTGCATTTGATCATATGTCAAAAATTAAAGAACATTATTCCACATTCCGTTTGCTCAATGTCCTGTGAAATGAGTTTCGTGGATTTGCCTGGCTCATTTGAAAGGCATACACAAACCTGTAACAGAAAGTTGGGACGGAACTAAGGTGGTTGTTTCCATAATTCAAATTTAAATAGTCTGCGTGCAAGCATGAAGAAACTTGGTGGTCGTAGCACTTGGTAAAATAGTGTTTCCCCTCATTTAGCTGAGGAAGGAAAATTAGAGAATATTTGGGGAGTTATGGTCAAGTGAATTCAGCAAGTTCTCTGAATCTTGTTCTTCAGCCTGTTTTGCAATGAGCACCTTCATTATGGATTCATTTCTTATGGCAATCCTGATCTCCCTTACTCTGCTTTAACCCAGAGCAACTCTGCGGATTTCAGGAACCTCACTGAGTCACTTATCTTATGGTGCAGTATCTGTGAAAGTCACCCTTGTCCAGATCACATGCTGAAGGCTTCAATCTGACGGGTCAAGCTTTTCATTATATTTCATTTTGCAGGCAGATATTGTAAAAGGTTTACCTAAAATGCTCACATTTTAAAAACAGTTTGGGTATAACAGAGAAACTGAACAGGGATTCATCCATGAAATTCCTTTGGTTGGTGTTTTCCTGGTCTGTTGTCTAGACTGCTGCATGATACAAATGCAAGATAAATGCTCAGAAGGCTCCTGTAGAGCACTGCTGGCACGTGACGCTAGTTGGACATCATCGTCTTTCTTGGTGTTTGTAAGTTGTGACTTGGCTTCTGTATTTATTTATATATATTTGAGGGACAGCAGAAATGTGAAACAGAAGCAATGTAGAAAAACTCATATGTTTAGACTTCCTATGAAGCCCCCTAGGGTGCTCCCTGCAAGTGCAGGAGAGGGAAAATCAGGGCAAGGTTATGAAAGTCACAGACATAGATTGCAGTCCCCAAAGGACCTTTGTGTAACTAGCTTCTTTGTTAGAAATATTTTGGGAGCGTTTAATGATATTATGGGTGTTCTGCTTCCCCCCTGCAACTCCCTTAAAATCTTCTTCTAAAGATGCTGGTGGTCTGAAGCACGTTGTCAAGCTTGAAGGGAGAAAGGTGGCTGGGAAAAATAATATCCCTCGTGGGCAGACACCTTTCATAGACCCTCAGTCTATGTTGTTCGTCAGGCACTCCCATCCTGCCGTTTTTCTAGGCCCCGCTTCTGCGTGCACGTATGCGTGTGCTTGACTCCAAGTACACGAGCAGTCACATTGCCTGCAGTGAGAATATTCACATGACTGAAACCATGCCCTTGCATAGCGATTTCCTGAATCAGGGGCATAAAGGGAAATAGCCAGGTTAAAATTAACGGGCTGGATTTGTCCCGCTAATGGAATTCTACAAGGCTGAAACAGATCCAGTACATTCAAGAAAGAGCCATCGTTGGCTCCCTCACGTGCCAATCTCTGTGTCTCTGGTTATGGCTATTAAAGTCAATCCCTTTCCCACATTCGGGTAGCTGAGGCTGGGGGAATTTGCATCGCTTTGCAACAGCAGGAGTGGCTCCTCCACACGACAGTTTCTCCAGAGGCATCTGGTGCAGAGCTGCAGTTTCTGCTGCAGAGCTATTAGCGATGCAACCATGGGGGTTCACGAGAGCTCATAACCTGCCTGCTGTTGGGGGCCAGGGCAAGTAATTTGACAAATCCTTTTGACAAAGCAGGTCTTGCCTCTCCTGCCATTTCCCTGCTCCTGTGTGGTGCTGAACAGCTCTGCAGCCTTGGCAGGAGTTGCTGGTCAGGTAAGAGGACCTTGTTTCTCTATTGCTGTCCAGGTTGTTTCGCTTTCCAGTCTCTCTTCAATGGTGCTACTTTGTTCTGTGTGGGTCTTAAACGCTCCAAGTGAATGCTGCACGCACTTGAAAACAGCTGCTAAACAAGTATAAAACATACAAGTTTGTTAGGCTTAGAAGCAGCCCCTCTGTAAAAATGCTTCTCCCTGCCGTATCTGGCTGCTCTGCCCTTGTACCAACGTAGTGTCTGGGAGTCACTAGCCCTTGTCACCCTGAAGCTCGGCCCTGGTACCTGCTTGATGCTGAACTTGTGCCCTCAGCTGTGTGGCCTTCTGCAGCTCAGCAGGCGTGTGCACTGTACCTGCCTGCTCACCCCCTCTGTGGCACAGGCTCAGCATCCAAATGTCAAAAGTCACGGGGCCAGGGGAAAAAATAAAGAAAAAACACCGCTGAAAAAACAAGCTCCAGCATCCAGGGCTCATGACTGCTTTGACAAGATCTATCTTTAGTTGTAATAGTGAGTCACATCATTGTGATCTGACTTTACGGTTAGGCTGAGGTATGAGCCAGGCCATGGGATTGAGAGCGAGAGCATCATGGGATGTCGCTGTAAAATTCCACTACTCTCCCCTCTCTAAATCAGGTTCGAAGAGAATTAAGAAACAGGAAGGGGAGGGGGGAGTATTTTTCTTCAACGGAAAATGCTTGCAGCGCGCGGCGCGTCGCAACGTAGTTCCCCGGTGCAGAAAGAGCAAGAGAGGAGACGTGTTAACGGAGGCCGCTATCGTATTCTCGGGCAGAGAGCACCTCTTGCCGCACGGCTCCGTGTGCAGAGCGTCACGTCTAACAACCCCACCAGCCGCTCGGAGCCACTGCAGGATCTTCTTGGATGGTGCCGCGTTGCCTGGCAACACTGCTAGGCAGCCAGCTCTGCATCACGCACGGAGCCGGCCGCGGCGCTGCAGGGGCACCCGGCCCCGTCACCTCTCCCCGCTATCAAATATTAATTTTCTGCTCGCAAGGAGACACCACACCGGGAGGGTGAGGGACCTTCCCTCTCAGGTGGACGCGTGCAGCTCCTGTTGACTGGAACGGGGATCGCAGGCAGCCTCCCAGTGAGCTGACTGCTCTGTATAGAAAAGTGGGTGTGATTGCCAAGAAACAAACACTTTCTGCCCCTGAGACAGAATACAGGTGGCTTTTAATATAAATAAATAAAGAAGCAGTGAAGATTATGTGACAGGCATAAAAACACATGTAAAAAAATCTTTTCTCTCCACCTCTTTTTTTTTTTTTCTCTTACTCCTTATAAACACATCCTGTTGTGATGAGCACGTGTACATATCCACAAAGACAGGGAAATACACTCGTCATTTTGGGTATTTTTGAGGTTTCTGTATGCTATGGCATCATGAACGCAAGCTCATATCGCAAAAAAATACAGATTTTCAGTAATTTTCATTTTTTCCAGTAATATTCCTGATAAGTGATTTCAGTGGAGACTGCTTGCTGAGCCCCCTCCCCAAAATGATTGCATAACCCAGCTGTTGCATGCACAGAAAGAAGAGGAAATCCAATCTCTTTCCATAAGAAGGCAAGGTGTTGTTACCAAAGGTAAACCGCAGAGACCTTCATCCCCGCAATACAGAGAAGATGGTATCTACAGCTCATTTCAGGTATGTAGATCCAGAACCAGGAGCTATCTTGTTCTAGGGTAAAAGGATCCTCTGCAAAGGTTTTATGCAGGATGGGGTTTTGAATAGTTCTGAAACCTCTGGAGCTAAAATGCTTTTTTTTTTTTTAGGGTCATATTGTTGCTGATAATGCTACCGGCTGGCAAGGAGAGAGGGATGCTAAATAGCTGATAAAAGGCAGCAGATCGTTTCTGGCATCTGAACGCTGTGTTTTCGTTTTTTGCACATCAGTGGATAGACTGATTGTTTAAGCCAGGCAAAGAGGGAAGCAAGAGAGGAAAACCACACTGTCAAAATACACAACGGTTCGTGAGATGAACAGCTGCATTACACTTCATCTGCACTTGTACATATGGCAGCTGTGATGGAGTTAGCAGAACAGTGTGTTGTCCTACAGCTATTTTTCAGGAGCGCCTAAATTTAGTTTTGGGTTAACCCATCCTGTTGCATGCCTAACTTGCTGCATTTCTGGGTAGGTGGTGGAACGAGACAAGTCAGGCTTTCCTAGGGTAGAGCGGAGTGTCTTTGCACTACTGACCCTGGAGGAGTGAAGCACTTTGATACAGAAACGGTTCTCATGGCGTTCGGTGGCACTGCTCCAACAGCAGAACAAAGGCAGCAACAGAACTTCCATTTCATGTTTTTCCCCAAATCCCGACGAGCTGAAATGAATTCAGTGCCTAGGGCTCAGCTCCTCAATCTTTGTTTGCACATAAGGCGAATTTAATCCTAGGAGAAGATACTCAGAATTTGCACTGAGAGTAGAATTGAGACTTAACACTTTGGAGTGAAAAGCCCTTTTATGGACAAATAAAATATCATATCTTTCATACTTGTGCTTTAGAGACAAGTGTCATCTTGAAGTCTGTCCTCATTTTGCAGTGCTTTTTGTTGAGTGAAATAAAGAATTTTAAACATCTGTCTTTATGTAGAGTAAAGGACTTTAATGGGAATGACTGTCCAGTTCTATTACTGATTCTTTAGCAAGATATTTCTTCTGTAATGTGCTTCAACAAGCATTGACAGCAATCAGAAAAATGTATTTGTATCAAAAATGTGCAGAATTTCACCATACTTTTGCTACTCTTTCTGCAAAGCCTTAGTGTAAGTGAGAATCTGGCTCAGTTCTCACCCTGCCTGAGGGCTGAGAGTTATCATGGCGAAAGTTAAGAGATAAGCCACATCTTTACTACACAACAGCGCCAAAGGCAGCTCGCGCAAGTGGCTAGCCCTGGAAGCAGGAAAGCGCTGTGCTGGGCAAGGGTGCAAAAAGGAACAGGCTTATCTTGAATGGAATAGGAAAAGAGAAAACCCGAAGGACCTTTTCTTGCTCTGAGTTTCATGGTAAATACCGAGCTTTCAGTATCACTAATGTCTTATTATTATGACTGCTATTAAGTGGTAGGCCGACCTACTTTTGCCTGTGTTTTCTGGGTGCGTCTCAGCATTTTACAAGCTACAGGTTGTGCTAACAGCTGGAAATATTGTATCATCGTTTCATTACCACCTGGCTTGCAGAGAGGCTCCAGTAATTGACTTTTGTAGGCATCTGCTGAGATAAACTAAGGGAGGAAGCTGCTACGAGTGCTGTTAAGTGTTACTGTGAAATTTCTTTTTTCTTTTCTTTTTTCTTTCTTTTTTTTTTCTTTTTTTTTTTTTTAGGGAAAGGCCTCTTTCCCCCTTAAACTGATCATTGCAATTTCATGTTTCCCCCCCGCCCTTTCTTCTGTTGATTTGCAAGAAATAAGGTCTGCCTGTTTGCTTTATGCCACCAGAGATGTCACAGTTGTCTTTCCAGATGACTCAAGGTCAATGCAATCTGAAAAACAACTCTAACAAAACAAGTTTTTGCAGATAAATCCACAGGAACTAAATTCAGTGCAAGTCTGTTCCAAAAAAATATGTGTATGTTTTCCATTCCTTTATCTTTAACTGTGGCACACTGGTATGCGGGACGACACGCAGCTGTGGTGAGCAGCAGAGGTAATCTTAAAGAAAGTTGTGGATGAAACTGCGATACATCAGAAAGGCTGTCAGCTACTGGTACATGGAAGAGCTCTTGAGAAGAATGAATATAACTGAAATAAAGAGAAGACTGAAAAACAGCACTTTATTATTAAGTGCAATCCTATGGAATGTGCATATGCTTGCATGGCTGTTGGTCTCCCTGTTAACCTGTAATACCTTAAAAAAAAGGCAGTACTAAAGCTACAGGCCAACCCTGAGAGCTGATCAATGGCATAAGGAGGCTGCTCTCTTCATTTGGGCCCTCCGCCCCTGTGTATTAGGACAAGCTTTCCATTAGGCCATCACCTGCTCTTTTGTCGACAGGACCCCCCCGTCACCCAGGACCCGCCGGGGGTGGCGGCTGCCGCACAGTCCGCCCGAGGCACGGCAGAAATTCCTCAAGGAACGCGGCAGCTCGGGCTCGAGGAAGGGCTGCGGCTGGGTACGTGCAGGAGGCAGTGCAGAAGCCCCAAGGTGGCTGTCGAAGATGCAGGCGTCAACTTGCTCCCTAATTGAGTGCTGACAGTACTGAGCGCTGAATGGAGCAGATGTCCTCAAAATAAAAGAATATTTGATCTTTTACTAAAAGGATATAAAAATACAAATGTGCTAAGCAGCTCATTAAACCTATCTGGACTGTCGTGATCATTTCATCAGGCTTCCTACAAAATTCAGACCCCCGATTTCTGTTTGAGCTGCAATATGTCTGACTGTTGTCATCATATTGCTTTAATGCTGATTTTAAATGTATTACATATATTTTTGTCTTGTATTTTTGAATTGATGTTGCTGGATAGTCAGTGCTGGCTTACATACAAACACGTGCACATAGACTTTGGATGCAAAGTTATATTTTAAATATTGCTGGAAATTATCTCCTTTATGATGCGATTTCATATTGCAGTGAATTGAAAATATATATATATATATTTCCAAAGAATATGCTTCCTTTATGAGCAAAGAAGAAAAAGAAACTCAGGATTTTTGTGGATGAAGGTATTTCAAGAGGTATTTTTTAATGAGAGGAAAATCACAATCAAAATAGTGCAACTCCTTCCTTTTTTCAGTCATTTTTTAACACCAAAGTTCTGAAAGCTGGTTTGGAAGGTGAACATGCATTACAGAAATATCTAAGCATGCATTTTTTGGCACTGATTCTGGACCAGTGACAGTAACACCCTCTTGGCTATTTTTTCTGATACATGGGAGGCTGCTGATTGCTAGTTCATAGATGTTGAGGCCATTTTCCTTATGCCTTAAAATGGTGCTAATGTTGTTGCCTTTTCACAGTATAAAACCATGCCATTGTTAACAGCAAGAATTTGCTGGAAATCTCAGTTTTTGGAAAAGTTTCAGAAATCTTTCTAATTAATGAATGTAGCTCTGCTGATCAGGAATCATAGCAATACTACCACAGCCCGCTTCCTATTTTTCAATAAATCCGTTGTTTCCGGTTTGTTTAGTGCCACGATCCAGCTCTTCGTGTGTTACTGTTAAGTGCAGTAACGGTCGTGCTCAGGTGTGTTGCGAACCGTTGTTGGTAGCGTGTCAATGAACTCCTACATTGGAGTCAGCGTATCACTGTGCCCCCTACTCCAGCAAACTGTAATATAATTCACATGGTGTGTATATATGTATAAAAGTATATTTTGCTTTTTATTTTGGGAAAATAGAGAACTTGCTTCTGATTTCAGTGAAAATCACTGATAATTTTGTCAGAACCATTGGAGTTGCATTGTTCTAAAGTGGATGAAAGGCTTGAAGGATTAGCAGTAGATCTCCCACATTTCCATCCCCTTGATGGTGATAGTCCAGTCTTTCTCCCTTAAAACAGGACAACCAGAGCTGTGCCTAAACTGCACAGAGGTTGTGACCATCTTCTGTCACTCTGACTTCCCTTCGCTGTAAATCTCTCCTTGGTGGCTTTTGCAGTCCCATTTCCAGCCTTGACAATCCACTAAAACCAAGGTTAAATTCTACCCTGCGATCAGGAGGACTCTCTCCTCTTTGAGATGAGAAGGCTTATTTCAAGACTGATTAGTTGCATGTGACCACCACATAGCTATTCATTCCTTCTTCTCAGGTACTTTCACCTTCTCCTGTAAATTCGCTATTTATCTGAGGAAAAAAAACCTCTCCTTTAGAGGACTCATGTCACTTATCTTTCAAGTGGCTTCCCAACCAGACTGATGGCATAAATAACAAAAATAAATAGTTATGGGTTGTAGATTATAATTCACTAAGTAGCTCTGAAGAGCAAATCACAGGAAACAGGGTTGGGAAAATCTATTTGCTCATCAGTCCCTGTCAGATGCTTCTGTATAGGATATCGTCAAGTGATTTTTCCAGTAGATGTTTAACTGGCATGTTCTGAATGGCCAGATTAAAAATTCCTGAGTGATTTCCTGCTGGGGGGGTATATGTTGCAATAAACACTGTGAATAACTTTGAGCTCAGCTTGCATTCCCTGAGGTTTGGCTGCCCTGCTGGAAGATGCCAAAA
Source organism: Tinamus guttatus (assembly GCF_000705375.1). The sequence goes on along the minus strand of NW_010579293.1, from coordinate 340,009 downwards.
AGGAAAATCGATGCAGAAGTTGTAAAACTGCTGGCCAAAACTTTTGATGCAAAGAAGGAAGAGAAAGACCCCATTGCTGTGAGAAAATTTTCCAGTATTTAAATTTAATTTGGGTTAATTTGGGAACAGAAAGTTCTGGAATGGCATATCTCTTTTTTTTCCAGGCAAAAAAAAAAAAAAAAAAAAAGAAAAAAAAAGAGGTATTTCTCAATCAGATAAAATGTTCCTGGCCATATGTATTGGTATCCTGGCACCCCCTTACTACATAAAACTAAGAATGTAAGTAATTTGCTTAAAGTTAAGCCTATAAAATAAATCTTCTCAGGATCCAGGTATCATTAAATATTTTTATGGTGTACAATGTTTGAAGGACTGGATAGAAGAAATTTTCCAAATTTCAGATTTGTAAGGATAATTAATTACTAGAGAGGAGAAAATATTCTGTGAGTGTCCTTCTCTCCCTCCCTCCTTTTTACCATTCAAAGACTGTATGGGCACATTCTGTAGCTGCAGATTTGTAGAATGCAGTGGAACAGTGATGGTGGCCAACAACTGTAACTGCTCAGGTGTTAATTAGAACTAAAGTGACATAGAGAGGAAAGACTAAATGAGAGAGCTAACATATGGGCAAAACAAATGTTGGTTAAGGAGAATCTGTTTATTTTCCGGAGGAACCTACGTTTAAATCTGCTAGTGCTCCCGCATACAGAATATCCCCTCCAAAAGCAGGACATGTCCAGATATATATTTTTTTTCCACAGAGAAATCTAGTGCTGGCAGAAAAGAAGGAAAGTAAGCACGTGCCTTGCACCTCCAGCTACCAGGCTCCCCAACGTAGCCGTGCCTCAGCCTCCCTTACCCGTGCCTTAGCCAGGATATCCCAAGTCCCATCGAAACAGCCACTGTGCCTGTGTGACACAACCGTGCCAAGGCTGTGCCACGAGCCCAGCACGTCCCGGTGACCTGAGCCTCCTGCTCGCAGGCTGCAGGATCCCCCTCTGTGTGTGCAGCGCAGTCGGAGCTCACCGGGTTGAGACTGCCCACATGGAAAACTGGGTGCCTGAGGTGGATGTGCAAGTTAAAAAATGTATAAATATATATGGGTCTTTTCATGAGCCTGAACAAAGAACATGTGGAAACGTGTTCTTCACTGAATATTCATTTCCGTATATGTAGATAGCAGTCTGTGAGCTTCTTGTTGGTCTGCCCCTGTTCCTGTGCACTCCTTGAAAAGTGCTTAAGGAAACTGAGCCCACTGGTCCCGCACTCAAATTACTGCAGCCCCATGGGGGTCTGCAGCCCCACTGGAACATTGCTACGGATGCAAACTGGAAAGTCTTGAAACTGCATTGGATCAGCATGGTTTGCCCTGGCGTTTTACAATGTGGAAGACTCTGCTGCACCTGTTGGGAGAATTTGGCACAATCGAGTGTTGTTTGGCTCAGATCTGTCTTCTGCTTACTCAAGAGAGAGATATATAGGAGATTTATAAATGCCTTTACATTTTATATATGTATATACCTGTAAATACGTATGTATATATCTGTTACTTTCCTGCCCGTATACTCATTGTATGAAACGTGGAAGCGATAGTGCAAAAGGGCTCACGGGATTCAGGTGGCCACAGGACACTGAAGTATGATTCAGCACACCCTGCCTGAAGCTGCCTCACCTGCCACAGAAAAGCACATGCATCTCCTGTGTTTTCCCCCTTTTGCTTTCAGACCAGAATAGCAGCCTCTGGGCAGGGAATTTCCTGGCAGAACTGGCAGGCTGGGGTTAACAGGCTTCCACTCTTTCTCAGTTCAGCAGCTCCAGCTTGTCATTAATTCCAGCAAATTCCTTGCACCTTAACTCTTCCTTTTTCTTTTTCTTTCTTTCTTTCTTTTTTTTTTTTCTTTCCTTTCCGGGAAGAAGAGGAAGCAACAGACCTTTGGTATTTCCAAATGGGTGAGCCACTTTGACTCATGCTGAAATCAGCTCTCCAGTTTTAGCCTGGTCGACCTTTACTCAAGATACGGGTGCTTCATTTTCTCTCATTCCCTCCCCTTCTTATATATGGTATCATGTCTTTCATAAATGCCAAGAGAAACAGGATAATCACTTTTTGTTCCTCCTCCAAGGTCAGCAAATTGTAGCTGACTCAAGTGTTTCTGGTTCTTGTCCTCTCTGAAAGCAGCTATGACTGTGTGAGAACATAGCTGTTTAAATTATCTAGATTATTATTTGCCTGCAACAGCTCTTCTTATTATTTTCTTATTATAGCCATGGTTTTCACAGCCCTCAAATGCTTTATTTGGGAGAGGACATCCCATTATCTCTGTTTTACAAATGGGGGGGAACTAAAATTAAGTTCTTGCCCACAGTCAAGCTGGGAGCTTGGCCTCCCATTTGCTGCTCCAGCTCCATTGCCTCACGCTGGGTGGGATAACCAAGAAGCAGGGGAGGTTTCTGCGGAGGCCAGCAGGGAATCTCACAACGCTGGCATATATTCCAGAGGAGTTGTAAGTAGCTTTTGCACATCCACTAGTAAATGAGTACTAGTGTGTCTTTGCAGGTAGGGCTTTGCTGCTCCCTTACATTTCTGCCAGTGTAAACACGGGATAATTCCACTGCAACCACCGTAAAATTGGTGAGAGGCGGCACAATTTGGCCCGCACTGCTTTCCAAGTGAAAACAGGGGAATAGAAGTGTCAAAGATAACAGCGGCCACTCGTATCCCCCAGCACCAAAAATGAAAGGGGAAACAAATGGCTGTTTTAATTAGCTCTCATTCCTGTCGTCCGTGCTGACTCTGTTCCAAGCAAACGGCAGGTCTTTACTGTGACTTCACTGGGAGCAGGAAAGAGGCCAATTTTGCTCTAAGTGTTTTTTGTTATTATTTTTATTATCTTAGTAGTACGTTGATCAGAGTTTCTTGGCAAGTACCTAGTGAAGGTCACTGGCATTCCTAGTGTTGTTTTATTGAAATCAGTAAAATGACATCAGGAGGGAATTGGCCCCGATTTATTTATTTTTTTTAAATCACAATATCTTGCTGGTCAATCCTTTTTTAAACAAGATTGCTCCAAATTAAACAAGAATAACACAAACAAAACCATGCAGAGTTTGCTTGTTTTGGACAGACTGTTACTAAAGAGGTGTAGTTTATAAGCATCCTGCCAATATGTCCAGTTTACCAGTGTGTTGGAGAAATCATATAGTGAGTTAACTATTTATTGTTCCAGCTGCTTTTTCAATTATTTGAAGCTCCTTAGTTCATCTGACCTTTAGGATATACTTTAAAAAACAATCGGTTTTGATCGAGTAGAGCATTAAGATCAGTTCTTCCTCTCAGAGCAAACGAAAGCCAGTGACTGTTGTGTAAGCAGAACTGGACCTTTTTAAAAGTTACCATATACTGTTATTACACTACTGCGAGAGATAGTCTAAAAATTAAAGATTAAAGTGTGGATTTAGTCTATGTTTTAGAGCCAAACAAGCAGCACACACAATCTTGCAAAAATAGGTCTAAATATAAAATGCTGACTTTTGACCAGACCATCATATATCTTTTAAACTTGACCCTAGTTATACTGATACTCCTGTGTAAAATTAAGCACATACGAAAACATCTGCAGAATTTGGCAGTCTTTGCACTCATGGAAACTGACTGCTGTTAAGAAAGCTACACATCAGGCTTACGGACTGCCACATTATAAAGCTGAAATAAGGTCTAAACGGCCAGCGAGTAAATGATTTCCCTACTCCTTTCCCCACTCCCCTTCCAGGTTAAACTCCCACTGGCTTCATTGACAGTTTGTCTTAATGCAGTAATAACTGAATAAATCGTAAGGTCTGACTCACACAAAAGCCGTGTGATCCACAGAAGTACAGTGGCTCGTTACTCTATTAAAAACAAAAGTGGGGATGTTTTGGGTGATGTTATCTTTAAGGAGGAAGACTTTGCCCCGTGGCTGCTGTTGCTGTGAGAACGTTCACCTTCTGTCAATACCGGCATATCAAACCGGGCCCTCGTGATGCCTTTCGCTTGGGGATGTGGAAGCTCAAAGTTTAGCAAAGCATGTGCCTTTATTTTGCCTTTTAGGAATTATTTAGTGACAGCGGTGAGGGGTATTGGCCTTGTCGGTTTTGATCAGAGAAGCAGCCCATAAACTGAGCTATTTTTCTTGGTAGGTCCTCCCTGGACTTTGAAGGTTGAACCAATTTTAACTCTCACAAATCATCCTTACTCAATTGACTCAGTCGAGACAAAAATGGCAAGAAAGTAAAATACTTTGCACTTGTTTCCACTCCATGTCCCATGGTATCATTAGCACTTCAGCTTAAGTCCCCCAGCCCATTTCCACTGCAGAGGCTCTCCCTGCCTTTTCAGCCTTTATACTGCTAGCACGAATACCCCACCTCCCACCAAACACAGCTGTCCTCCAGAGCAGCAGTACAGCCCTGTTCTGGCCACCGTGTGGTTTTTCAAGGCCGTGTGTCAGGTGCAGCACATAAAAGTGATACCAGACTTTGTCCAGACTCTGAAAGGATCTACTTTTTACTTTGATCGCACTGGAAATACACTGACCTCAGTTTTCCAAAGGAGTTTTGTTTCTTTATCTGTGGGAGTTCATGATGCCTTTTCTGCAGTTTCAGGTTTCTTCTCAGCTCATGTCCAGCTCATCTTGATCCACTTTCTCTAACTTTGTATGGTTTGCAGTAACCCAGACTATATGAATGTTCAGTATCTGTTCCTCTCTTCTCCCCAGTAGATCTGGGAGTCTCCCCACTTACCTTCCTAGAGGAGTTTGAAGACTAGTGCCAGTGTCTTGTTGTCTTTGGATCTATGGATCTGGGCATTTGCCACTCTAGAGCAGGTAAAGGTAAACTCGCTTTACCTAGCCCTTGCCTGAGTAGATATTAGACAAATCCTAACGCAGAGTAGTTGTATACAGATAAATTTCACAGGTTATCTCACATATCTAACGTGTGTGTGCAGTGCGAGATGGGCCTAGATAAAATGAGACACTATACATGAGTGAATTTATATCTCATAATAAACGAGGAGGGGTTATTCACTCAGTGTACAAATCTGTAATGAGTCACGAGGTGAATTTAAGTAATTGCTCACTGTTTTGAGTAATAAAAAATGGTAACCAAAGATTTATGGATACTTAAAAATCTACTGTTTGGAAGTTGTCAGCACTGAGCAATCTAGTGCCATCGTATGATACAATCTGTTTATGCTGGGGAAGATAAGCTCTTATCTAAGAGGCAGCCTGAGCAGGCACGGGGGATGTTACGTGGCATGGCAGAGACAGGGCGATGCTCACTGAAAAGGAAGGTTAAAGACCCTATTAGCACCATGGTTAAGCTAATGCCTTGAGGAGTCAGCAGTGGCACTGGTCTTGGATGCTTGTAACTTGGTTTCCTAAGGAACTGAGACTTGTACTTTCAACTTGGTCAATCTCTTCTGCCTTCCCTATCACTTTTGGTCCTTTTGGGTAATTTCAGCTACGTTAGATAGAGAGTTCAGGGTTTTAAATCCCTACCAATTTCATGCAAATTCGAATCTGTAGAGAGTCAAATTAACGTAACCACAGAGGGAAAGGCAAGCAAAACTGAGGCATTTGCCGTTCTGTTTGGCAGCATGTGTTCTGCTGGCTGGTTGGCCCATATGTAACTCAGGACTAGCCGTGTTGCAGACTGTTTCAGTTTAGTAGGAATCTCATATGCAAAGGTGCAGTATATTGTGCTGGATAGGGGAAGAAGGACAACAAATTGTAGAAAACCTGCCTTTATTCTTTCCACTGGTCATACAATAAGCAGACTATGAAGCTTTTGTTGTCTATGTTATTTTTTTTTCTAATACGATAATTTAATTAAGGAGCTGCAAGGAGCTGAACTTTAAGTAGTTTCCTGTATCTGTAACCAATCATCCCTAATTTTTACTCAAGTACAGTGACTTGGAACTGGAATTTGTGGCTTTCTGAGAAGGGCTTCCCATGTGTGCTTTGGATATAGGTCCTATTTTATCTCCAAATCAGGGTGGTTACAGGTCCAGCATTCTGGTTCTGGTCTCTCTTGGACTGTAATTTCTCCTACTGTAAAAGCAGGGAATGTTTTCCTTACATGCTGGATGCTGGGACTTAATGGACAAGCTGCCTCATCTGTTATGGCAGATACTATGTTTCTCTGCACATAAATATTCCACGCATCAAAAATGTGCAACATGCAATGTAATTGCGTAAGGAGGATGACGTAGGGAGAAAAACAGACAGCGCCTGCGGCTAAGAATTTCTTAATCAGATACTTGGTATGTACATCTATGCACCAGGGAAATATTTTGAGGTATATTATTTAAGACTGCTACAAGTAAAGATTTTTTTTCACATGTTATACATCATAGTTATGGTTGGAGGAGAAATCACTGATCTGTATTAGCAGTCTTTTTTTTTTTAATTCTTTTTCCTTTTTCCTTTTTCCTTTTCTTTTTCTTTTTCCCTGCATTAATTCAAGCAAATCTGCTTTTCGGTCTTTCCAGTCAGATTACTTCAGCAGTTGCCTTGGGTCAGCTTGTTGAAGCATAAACCTTTGTAGGGCTCTTGGGTTTTGGTATTTCCCAGAGCTTCTATACTGGTTTCCACATTGAAACTGAAGGAGGGCAGAATGAACCTGTGCCCAGTGAAGATGGTGCCTTATTTGATCCCAGCATGTGGAATTCCCTTCTTTTATTAAACTCTGTAATTTATTAAGCACTGGAAGTGTAGTGCTTGACCTCAAGAAGTGCTGTGCACCTTGACTACCAGCTGAAGGCCACAGGTTTGCAGTGCTTCAGTATAACACATGACTGAGGGTAGAAAACTGGGGATTCAAAGTAGGGGAGCTGGGAGAGACAGAGGAGCCGGCGTTGTGGTGTTGTCTTGTATCCTTAGTGAATTACCGGGGCGAATTTATGACTCACCTCAAGGGAGGACACGCTGCTTTTGCCAGAGCCTGTTAATTTCTAACAGGAATGAGTGAATAGCTGAGCAGGTGGAAACAACACAGTAACTCCAAACAAATAAGGCAACCTTAAAGAAAGCAGGATTACATAAACAAAGTGCTGCGGTCTGTGACTATGCAGGAGAACCTAGGAGAACTGCGGGGAGGGATGAAAGAGAAGGGGTGTTTCTTATTGAGTAAATACAAATTAAAACTCGGCTGCAGTGAAACTCCTATGGAATTATGTTTTGCATCCACATGAGTCCTACAGTAATTTATCATGCTTAATGATGTTACAGTGAATCCTGGTATGTGCTGAAATACTTTCCTGTTCTGAAAGTGGGGAAAAAAATGTTTACTGTGAGCAGCTAAATATGGACATTAATCATTATGTCTTTGATGCCCGGTCACAATTATTTTCCTGCTGCTATTATTATGCTCATTATTGTAATATTTAGAGTTAATAGACCAACTAACTCGAATGTGCAATCCTCAAATAAATTGTGCAATTTGAGGTAAAATGGCATACAGAGTCTCGGACCTCCCAAACTGCAGGTCCCCCATGGCTATTTGTTCTTCACGAGGCGCAGGTGCAAAACGGCCGGAGAAGCAGCAGATGTAACGTGAGATGTGTTGACGCTGGTTTCACAACATGCCTCCTAGCCCAGGCAGGGAAGCCAAGCCTCAAAGCCTGGCTGGTTTGGAGATGGGGAACCCGGTGCAGAGGAGAGCTCTCTGCCTGCGGCTCCAGGGCCCTGTGCGCAGCGCCGGGCACTTCCCACAGAAGCTAATTCTGCTGCTCTTCAGGCAGTGCCAGCCTGACCACGGGCTCACTGGGAGCACGATCCAACTCCCAATTCCCCTCTGTCTCTGTTCCCTACCTGGAGGAACAGAAAATAACCCCATTCTGGACCAGACCTGCTGCTCTTGGCCCTGATCCCGGCCAGTAATGCCCGCCCTTCTCCTTTCTGCTACAGCGTCTGTGTGACCAGGGAACGTCCCACTGCTTTGCAGGGCTCTTTTGCAGCCATCTCCGTTTCCTGCTCTGCCCCTTGCATGGCCTCATGAAGCTAGACTGAGCTCAAGGGAAACAACAGGACACATTACACTGCTCTCCAGCAGCAGCTTGTGCTTCAGGGTTGCATTTTTGGCTGCACTTAAAGCTCGGGGGGAATTGGAAAGTGCGGCCTGCCTCTGGTATTCTTCTCCCATACGCTCTTTTGCTGCCTGGTCCATCTGCGCTGGCCTCCGTCTGACGTACCGGCTCATGCTGCACATTCCCCTCTTTACTGGTCACCTTGTGATGACCACCTGGAGCTGAGCCAGCCCATCCGCAGAGCTTCCCTTGCGCTTGGCTCGAGGCTACGTGGACACGC